>OX244259.1:63527500-64120000 GCA_945867215.1 Epinotia demarniana
CCTCCCCGCCCCCGCGTCGCCGTACTCCCCGCCGGCGAGCCAGCTCTCCTCGGCGGCGCTCATGCGCGCCAGCATGGACGCGCCGCGCCACGCCGCGTGCTGCCGCTCCGGCGGGCCGTGCGCCGCCGCGCGCCACCCCGTCTGCACCAGGGGGGACAGCTCGCGGTTGAGGCGCGCCTCTAGGTTCGGGAACTGACTTCCACCTCCTGAAATAAAATCCGTCTTGGAACAGTATATCTACCTATACTATTACGAAGCGGAGCTGTTACGCATTCTTGCCTTGGCACTATACAGTAACTAGTTCCCCTTCGTCTCTCCTTTTCAATTAACGCTCCATAGGTATGTCAAGTGTAGCGTTTAAATATTTTATAGTCACCGTAGCTTGGAGCCTTGGACATCCAAATGGGACGGTCGTGAATGTCTTAACACTGTCGCCGAAACCCGCCAGCCGCCCAGCTGAATCATCACCACTGCCTCCCCCAAAGAGTGCCACAATGACCGGTCCTGCGCCACCCGCATCCGGTGGTCTCCCGCGACCTTTACCAGGTTATCAGTCCACCTTGTGCCTACGCACGCTGCACATTCCGGTACGTGGTCGCAATTCGAAAACCTTTCCGCCCAGCTGCCATCGGTTATACGTACAATGTGGCCCGCCGGAGTCGGAGGGCTATATCGATTACCTTGGTCCCGCTGCGGATAACCTCAGTTCTGATGCGATCACGCAGAGAAACTCCCAGCATAGCGTTTTCTATTGCCCTGTGGGTGACTTTGAGCTTTCTTATGAGGCTCATAGGAACATGTATCTGTTAAATTATACATGGAACATAAGAAAGCTTTTCGTTTAAATTATTGAGCATACATTTTACGTATTAATGTTGCACTGTTTGTTAATGCCATTGTAGCAAGCTATATAAGTTATATATAGTCAGCTGTACAGTACAGTCAAAAGAGGCAAGCACTTTGCACTAGGGTCGCGGCCCACTGGAGCGAGTATGGAGGGCTATCCGGGAATGTTTGTTATTAACAACGACTAAATGCAGTAGAAGCATCTACAGTCTAAGTAGGTAAATTCTCCGCTAAAAGTTTTGAGTGCTCATGCGTTTTCGATAGGGTCCAATTTTAATTCGAGTTTTATATTTATGTTTACTATGTACCTATTATTTCCAGTAATTTCTGTGCTGAAATGTTTTAAAATCGCCTAATGTGAGCCCTGAGTATGTCTTGTCGTCTCTCATTGTGTATGTTGATGACCTTTGATAATTTTTAACGTATTTTACCATTGCCCATAAAACGAATGGCTCTCTGAGCAGCTGTAGAGTTAGCAAACCTGTTTTTTTTAGTTATTTACCACCTTTTGTCCCCGTGACTTCGTCCGCGTGAAACTGGTTTATAGGATCGTAGCTGCATGCAAATTGTCACCCCCTCAGGGGACGATTTCCGGCATAAAAACTATCATTTGTCCTGCTGGGGAATCAAACTATCTTTATACCAACTTTCATCCAAATCGGATCAGTGGCTTAACCGTGAAGGGGTAACAGACAGATAGACAGAAACACACTTTCGCATTTATAATATGGGTACAAAAAAAGTGCCTACCAAAAAATCTAAATTTTTGAACCTGCTCACAATTCTAGTTAATTTTCATCGATTTTGACAAGTTTTGAATCGTATCTCTTACTTTTGCAATACAGATGAACGAAATGACTACTTAATTTTTAACCGACTTCAAAAAAAGGAGGAGGTTCACAATTCGGTTGTATTTTTTTTTTTTTTTCAATGTTTGTTACCTCAGAACTCTGTCATTGATGAACCGATTCGGAAAATTTTTTTTTTGTTTGTAAGTATATGCTTCCAGGTGGGTCCCATTTTTTCAAAAATCCAGTTGGATGATGGGATCCATGAGGAATTTAGGGAACTCCTCAATTTTATTAGGCGCGCGTGTAGTGATTTTAGTATTTTCTATTCTAACTCGTGTATTTACACCCGGAAATCATAAATTTGGTGAAGTGGAATTGATGATGAAGACCACAGATGACTTATGGAATTACTCAATTATGTACTTAAAAGTACAAAAGTACGTCACAGATCTTGATAAGATTCCATTGAAATAGGAACTAATGAAGTGTCAAAGGTGATGATCTTGGCTAATCGACGGAAGTCCTCAAATATTATCGGCCCACATACAGCGATTCGGTTTTTTGCTTTAATAATCAACGCATTTGCTATCGGAAGTCAGTTCATGCGGTAAATTGTAAAAAAAAATAGGAAATGTTCTCGTGGCTTGGCGGAGTACTAAATTGAAGTCGGTTAAAACTTTGTTTTTAAAGTAAATTATGTATGATTTTTTTAAACATTGTCTAAAGAAACACTTATTTCGTATCTCTATTGACGTGAAAGATCTAACATATACGAAACCTACATATTTGGGTTCGTCTATGTATGACACCTCTAAAAACTTGTCTTGGGTTTTCATTTTAAACTAATAAATACAAAAGTTTTGGCCAGAAAACCAGTTTTATGACCTAATATTGTTCAACTTTGATACCAAATATCACAATATATTTCTCAAAGCCGTTGTTGTTAATATAATAAGCTGTACAAAAAACATTATAAAACTAAGGGATTCAGATCGAAGGTCATTGGCGTATGGAAGCCCCTTAAAATTAAGAGCCAATTAGTCAAAATCTCACCCGACAGCACGATATTATCGTAGAACATAGGTTGGTAGTCAATGTCACAGCGGCTAATGCTCTTGCAAATATCATCAACGATATTTGGACAGTTGAACCCCTGCAGCGAAGGCTGGAACAACACCTCGGGGCACATGAACCGTTCCTCGTCCAGGACGATATGCTGCCCGTCCGGCAGCGCGTAGTGGACTTTGGTGTCGCCGTCGGACTTTCTAGAAGCCAGGGCCGCTTCTAGGTCTGTGGAGACATAGCAGATTTCAGCCTGTTGAAGGAAAGATTCAGGTGAATTGCTTATTGAATGAACTGCCGTAGCGATTTATGGTCAAGATACTCCGTCATGAAGACATATTTCAACGAGGACATGTATACTTTAATTAGACTTTACCTAACCCGAGCCTAATTTTCGAACGAGCTTAAAAGCTCGGTCAAACACAGGGCGCGACGCAGCGCGACGCCCGCGCCGCGTGATGCCGGCGCGATGACTAGTCAAACAGTGCGCGCGTGGATCGCGTCGGCCTCGCGCTCTCAACACGCCCTCATCGCGCGCGCGAACGCGGAGCGGGCGCGCGTGAACGCGGCGCGATGCGGGCGTGACTCGCGCCCGGATACAGCATGCGCGTACGGAGGGTCGCTCATTCCTTGATGTGACCCAGCGCGGCGCAGCGTGCCCGCGCGTCCGCGCCGCGCTGCGCTGCGCTCGCGCCAAGTCGAGAGAGACAGAAGCGGGGCGCGATGCCGGCGGGACGCAGTCTGTTTGACGTCGCTAACCTGTTAGCATGTATGTAATGCCGCCGCGCTGCGTCGCGCCCTGTGTTTGACCGAGCCTTTAGGACAACTTATCGCGGTGAGACAGACATCTCTTTCTAAATGGTCTACTAAGAAAGACATGGATATTCTACCTCGCCGTGACACAGATCGCGCGCGGTCTTGTGACAGCGCTGATAACCGTGCTATAGTAAGTGCATCTCATCCTCCTAGCGTTATTCCCGTTTGTGCTCCACAGAAACCCCGGGTCCGCTTTAGCACCTTATCCCAAGATGTGGCATAGGCATGCTTTTTTATTGCAAAAGCGACTGCCATCTGACCTTTCAACCAAGAGGTAAAACTAGACCTTCTTTTTTCACGATGTTTTCCTTCACCGAAAAGCTAACGGTAAATATTCCGTTCTGAAAAACTCATTGGTACGAGCCGGGATTTGAACCCGAGACCGCCGCTTGACAGCCGCATGCCTGAACCACTAGTGCATCTGCCAAATCGAAAACAAGAAGGACCTTAATCTTCTCCGCTAGCTCGATCTCAGTGGGCGTTGTGAACGAGTAGCCCGTCGTCCGCATCAGGTTAAGAAGGGCCTCAGTCACCGCGTTCCCCGTCAGTTGCGAACTTACTATTGAATGTTTTAAAGGGAACCTGGAAACAATACGTGCTTGGTTAATTTGGCAAAACAAAAATTCCAAACCAGGATCGCACTGAGTAGATATAAAGAATTGTTCCTAAAATAAATGAATTGCGAGAGGGTTATAATACGTCCTATACAGAATTAATTTTGGACATATTGTTTGTCACAGCTTCTATGGAGAAAATTGCTTTAGATTGAGATTCATTTAATGATTACATTATAAATTGACAACATTTCATTTTTTTAAATGGGCCATTATATGATTTAGTTCGACAGAAAATTAAATTTTAAGGTATACGTGGTTTTCTATTTCTCCCTAAATGTTTATTTTCATTCAAAAATATCAAAATTAAAAGTAGTGAATTCCAACAGACGTTCCAATGACGTCATTATTATGTCTCTATGGCACCAAATATGATTTTCGTGGCTTGCGATTTGGTATTGTGATGTGGTGTGGCAAGTCATCAAAGACACAAAATAACAATAAAGATGAAATTACATTCCACATGTGGGTTAAATTCATTGCGTCATTGAAAATATTTAAAGCTAGCGGAGGCCGTTATATTCCAGTAACGGCGAATACCTCGGCACGGACACACTGTCTGTTCCTTTTCATGACGTTGAAATCATAATTTGTCACTACCAAGGTTATCACGAAGATAACGCTGTGACGTCATAATACTGTGTCAATTATTATGAGATGTGAGCTAGTCCTATACAATTTGATCCGCATAGAAAAATGGTTCGAATAGCGTCGTGAAAAAAAATGCTTTACGTACCCTTCAAAGACAGGAGCAACGTAGCAGCAGCCGTAACCGTTCTCCCACACGAGACCAGTGGTCCTCCCGCTAGCGAGCATGACGAGGGCCGGGGTTTGTGCCAGATATATGCTGTCCACTATAAACGTCTCAAACAGCAGCTCTGCTATCCGTTCTCTGGAAAGCAACATTCACTTCTTGTTAAGCGGCACACAGATTTAAACCATTTATAGGGTTCCGTAGTCGACTAGGAACCCTTATAGTTTCGCCATGTCTGTCCGTCCGTCCGCGGATAATATCTGTTAGCACTAGAAAACTGAAATTTGGTACTAATATGTATATCAATCACGCCGACATTTTATTAGGGTACCTCCCCTATACTTAAAGTGGGGAGTGTTTTTTTTCTTCATTTCAACCCTAACGTTTGATATATTGTTGGATAGGTATTTAATAGGGGTTTGGAATAATCATTTTTTGATAATGTTAATATTTTCGGAGATAATCGCTCCAGAAGTAAAAAAAATGTGTCCTCCCCATCTAACTTTAGAACCATAAGTTTTAAGAATATGAAAAAAATCTCAAAAGTAGAACTATAAAAACTTTCTAGGAAAATTATTTTGAACTTGATAGGTCGAATAGTTTTTGAAGAAAATTACTAAATAATTTCTGAACTAAGTTTGTAATTTAACCGTATAAGCAGGTGTTTATTGTACCTGTAATTTCTACAAAATCACAATGAAATGACGTGCTTTGAAATTTAGTAAAAACGGTGAAAATCGGTTCACGCGATAAAGAATTACCCCATAAAAATCATCTTCCATACTTTAAGCTCGCGTGCAATAGTTGACTTAATTTGCCGATAGATGTCGCTGTACGCGGAACGCTCAGATATCATTGTACATGGCGGTGTTAAGATTTTTCCTGATTAATGGGGTCGGAGCAGCAGGTGCGCCCGTAGTAAAATTTGTCGTGCTCGAATTGTCTTAGTTGTCTTTGGTCGTTCGTTGTCTAATAATAAAATTGTTCGCCAAGTATTTTTTAACGCTTAAGTGGGGACACTTACTGTGACGGAAGGAAAACTACGGAACCCTACACTGAGCGTGGCCCGACACGCTCTTGGCCGGTTTTAATTGATAGCCCGCGAGCTAGCAACAGATTTTGCTTGTCAACCCACCAACGGAGCCCCAGCTGACGTCCACGGGGCTTCATGATACAACTTTCTTAAGCTTCTTACAAGTTGTCGACCGAGGGGAAGTGACTGACAAAAAATTGCACGTAGCTCGCGGGCTATGAAGTCAGTTGGTGAAAATTAACTTTAAATGTGGTTTTGCTTGGTGAAATTCATTAGGGGCCGCCAAGCCGAATTTGTAAATTTCTGTCAAATGTGTTTGATGGTTTTATTGAGTAGTTAAATTACCAGTCGATAGGAGATCAACTTTATATGTAGAAAGGTTTATAATGTATGGCCGTTAAATTGTGCAACTTACAAATATTACACACACGTAATCCATACTAATATAATAAATGCAAAAGTAGCACTGCCTGTCTGTATGGTCTCCCTTAAACCGCTGAACCGATTGAGATGAAATTTCGTATAGAGTTATTTTGAATCCCGGGAAATTACATAGAAAAGATTTTATCCTGGAAAATAATCTTCCTAAGGGGGTGAAATACGGGGCGAAAGTTTGTATGGAGCTACGATATAAACAAGTTCCACAAGGACGAAGTCGCGGGCAGAAGCTATTAAACAAAATATTTAGTTTTAATGCTTTAATGTTACTTTGCTTTTCATGATCTTATTGGCCAACATTCGAAATTCATATTAGACATATCTCATCTTTGTATTGAGTAATAAATAGAAAACTCTCGTGAGTATCAGATATATTCATGTATGGAGATACGGGTTACTAACGTCTTTAAGGTTGAATATTGCGCTACATGTTTCGAATCGATACATGGTTCTGAGTCACGAGCACTTGCGATGCGTTTAGCACTACTTTTTTAGTGTATACTCTGTGTGTATGAGTCTCTCGCACTCACTTGTCTTTGCCTGGAGTGAGCGGGTGCATCGCGTACATGACCTTTGTCTCTTCAGGAGCCACCATCAGCTCTTTGTAGAACGTGTGGTGTATTAGCTTTTCCATTTCATCCCAATCCTGAAAAGAATATTCAATCAAAAATAAAATTGTTCAATTAAAATCTCTGACGTCATCTCAAAAGTTTAAACTCGGGGTTTGCCAACGAGCGATGGAGCGCAGCATATTAGGTATCAAATTAGTGGATCGCATCCGGAACACCACGCTGCGCTCCAAAACTCTAATAGTCGATGTAGCTCGAAAGTCGGCCAATTTGAAGTGGGACTGGGCTGGTCATGTCTGTCGCATGCCGAGTGAACTGTCGGCCAAGATCACCACTGAATGGCAGCCCGACAGCTCGAAACGGAGACGTGGCAGACCTCGTCGACGATGGAGAGACGAGCTAGACTCCTTTTTAAAAGAATGGCCAGAGACTGCTCAGAATCGGGAGCACTGCAAAAATACAGGCTCACAAAAACATGTTTTAGTGTGAATGAAATTGACTTAAGTATGTACAAATTAGTTAACTCTGTACCATAAAATGATCACACAGACAAACTTGTTCCGACAGTTTTGTGAGACACTGTTAATCATTAAGTTTCTATATTCTGTTTATCAAATAGTAAATAATAATAATAAAAAAAACAAATATCAATTTGGCTGAACTAGAAACTGAAACAAATCTAGTTTTCCTTCGGGTTCGGAAGGTCAGATAGTCGATTTCGTAAATCTAGAGCCTACGACAAAACTTGGGTTTGCCGAAAGCGGACCGCGGGCTGATTTATGGCACATATATAATCGGGAAAAACGCTAGCAGGATGATGAATGGCCTTGAGTCTCGACTAGATTCATTCAACTGATCCATGAGTCATACCACTACTCGTGATTTCTGCTACACGGCTGAAAAATTCTGCTACACGCTATGGCGTAGCACACGTAGCATTGGTTGGTCTTGAATTATCTTATTCAATAACCACAATAGCCTCATTTTGCAAACTCGCCAACTCCATGGCAAACAAACCGAAAAATCCCGGATTCAATCGCCTGTATCCGCGTTACTAGGGAAAAATAGCTATGCAGCAGTAGCAAGCGACTGCGTGAATAGGTACTTTTTTGATGACATCGGAAGAAAAGTTCTCCGCTGGCTTGATGTCGATTGCTTCAGCATAATATATTAAATGTTTATTTTTTGAGAAACAACTTTTAAGTACCCATAATTATGAATTTTAGAACCTGTAAACCTAGTGTGTGTTTTATTGTGTCAATAGCGTACTTAAAAATCATTCATATTTGAAAATATTTAGAAGTGGATACTAAATAATTATTGCCCAAGCTGAAAGTGAAAGCTCGCTCGCTTCTCTCGCTTGTTCAATAATGGCAATAACATTCAAAATCAAACGTGTATACGCGTCTTAAATGGTGCTTACGTCAATGAGTCCTCCCTGTATTGGCCGGGACAGATGTGAAAAGCCTCGCTTGAGCATCGCCTCGCGACCGCAATAGACGTCTGGGAAGCCATCCAGCAATTCGTTTCTTCGGAATCTGAGACATAGTATAACATTTTATAAATATATTTGGAACAGATTATGAAATGACTTTTTCTCAACATACATTGACCTTATCTCGGGATGTTGAAAATTTAGGTTATGCTTACGCTTATTCGAAAACCCTATTCCGCCTTATCAGAACAAAAGCATCACAAATGATTATATTTCCATTCCATTACTTTTTCATTTTGTATCAAAGTCGTTTAGTGAAAAATATGTTACACTATTTTATCCTAGGATGTTTTCGATTACACAACAGAAGCCTTACTGAACTTACTAGCTAGCTCGATTTGTGTAAGTTTATTTATTTATTTACTTTCATACTGAGATGCCACCTAAACGCTCCGCCTTTTTATGAACGAAATTTTGACTTTCTTTAGTTGGACTTTTACTGGGATTAAACGTATTCTATATGTTAATCCAGGCTACAGGTACTCTATTTGAATACTAAAGGTGTTAACTAATTTGTGTCCACTGTACTCGTATATATGTACAGTCAGCATCACAAACATGTATGCTTTCGAGGTAGTTACGAGACCTATTTTAAAGTTTATACATACGAGTATTATGGTGCTGGCTGTACAAACGCGAACTCAGTAAGCCTTTGAAAAATTGAGTTGATACTTCCAGAAGTTGGAGTATTATTGATCGTTCAAAGGCTACAAATCTTACGAGTCCAGGACTAACTTCGAGCTCAAGTGAGTTGGAACTTTGTGAAGATGCCAATGCAATATTAGTGTAGCTCTGGACACAGTGTCGTTGCAATGCGAGTGGTTCAATCAGTTCCCAAACTTATTTATTCCGCGTAACAAAGTTTTGCAGTCAGATTTTCCCCACTCCAATTTTGTGCTAGAAGTACTTTGCCTCATTCATCTTATCAGATTTCCTTTTCTCTATTACTGTCTATATTATATTTTTCTTCCCGAAGGAAGAGAACACAATTTAAGCGAGTATAGCATTGCAGGCTAAAGCAAGGTTTTGAAATAACCTTTGAATACCTAGCTTTTAAATTAGTATTGGTAAATAAAAGAACTATCATAGTCACTTATTTCATAAAACAACACACACACCAAATGCACAAGCGCGCACACACAGTCATGTGCGCACACAAAACACAGTTAGTTTCCGTAGTCAACAAATACTACAACAAAGCTGTAATTTGGCATAGCTAATATAAAAATCAATCACGCCCACAAAATAACATTTTTTTTCCTAATGAGTGCCTTCCCTACCCAATAATGAGAGGGTTATAATTTGTTGCTCATTCATGCCATTGTGTGCACTATTGTTAGATAGCTTGTTCAAAAATATAATGGGTTTTATAAAACAAACTCGGTCAGACGTACCTATGCACGAGATATTGGGCTTTAAACCTCTCAATTTTGTTAGAGTCAATAGTAATTAGAATTTCTTTCACATTATCACCTGATGGTAAATGATGAAGAGGTCAATGTTAAACTGCATATTCACTCTCGCCTTAAAAAATCTAGGTCACAAGCTGGGCAGAGATTTACCGCAAGGTACATCAATTGAGGTGTGCAATAATAGTACGAGTATTGTATCTTATAGTCTGGCATTCTTACCGTCCTACAACAGAAGGGAACTCGGCTCGCGGAAAGCTCTCGCCAGCGAATCCCGCGCGAGCCCGCTGGCCCCCAAAGTCCAGAACTATTCCAATACGGTTGGTTGACATGGCGAATCGTGGCCTACTGGAGTGCCGTGGCTACGTGGTGAGACGTAGTGGATTGTTTTGTTATCCGAAATAAATAAATGAAGGATATAAATATTAAGGGAAAATCTTACGAATGAAACTAGCCCTATAAATAAAATAATTATTTAATGGGTACTGGAGGAAGATATATAAATACTAATTACTTGAAATGAAATAATGAATTGAAATAATGACATAAAAAATATTTGATAAAAGCCTTAGCTTCGTAGGCAGCGTCAATAGCCAAAAATATCCAATTTTATTAAATGAGTCATTTTCTTAGGTGCCACCAATTCGACTCATTGAATTATTTTTCTTGATTTCCCGATCTGATACCGGGTATCAAGTTATTAGTCACATGGTTATCAAGTTAGGATCTAATGGTAGGATCACGGAAAAATCGAGGGAACTCTTAAAATTTTATAGGCACGATTGAATTGCAGTTGGATTGAAACATGGTTTTTAAGGTGAATTATTGTTCGCAACTTCCTCTTTATCTTAATAATTAATATAAGAGTTTTTGTTAAAATTCTCATTTATATTATAACCTGATGGCCACAATTCTTTTGCAAAGTCTGAAAGCTGCACTCATAGCTTTCAGAGCATCTTTGCAGCTTTTTGTTTGTTCGAGCTTTTGTTATCCATTGGATTTAAATAAGTAGGGTGACCACTCTATTGACCTCGTGAATCTAGGAAAATTGTTTTCACACCTCTTATTCATCATCGTCATCATATCAGCCGAAGCTGGACATAGGCCTCCCCAAAGAGTGCCACAATAACCGGTCCTGCGCCACCCGCATCACGCGGACTCCTGCGACCTTTACCAGATCATCAGTCCACCTTGTGAGGGACCCACGCTGCGCCTTCCGATACGTGGTCGCCAATCGAGAAACTTTCCGCTCCAACGGCCATCGGTTCTACGTGCAATGTGCCCCTGGCTATATCAGCTACCTTGGTTCTGCTGCGGATAGTCTCATTTCTGATGCGATCGCGCAGAGAAACTCCCAACATGGCCCTCTCCATTGCCCTTTGCTTTGGGTGACTTTAAGCCTTCTTATGAGTAAGCAACCACGTTTCCGTTCCAGAATTTAGACGACCGGCTAGCCTGGTGGGTGCCTACGAAGCTGAAGGTCCTGGGTTCAAATCCCGATAAGGGCAAATATTTGCGTGATGATGTGAGCATGCATATTTGTTTCCGAGTCTTGGATCTTTTCTATGTATATGAGTATTAATGTCTATTAAATATACCCATAATACAAGCCTTATTGAGCTTACTATGAGGATATCCCAAATTTTGTAAGCTTTTTGGTTTATTATTAGGTACGTATATTATTGTTAATAACGAGGCATCATACTTTAAAATCTTTCACTTCACTCGGGATTCAATAGACCACCGTCGCCGTAAATAAATGATTTTACTCCCTTGAGACACGAGCTACTTTTCTACCAGTACTAGATACTGGTCGTTTGTAACATAGCAGAACATTGTAGGAATTTTTACGAGCGTCTCCAAGGAACAGCCACCACTTAACGAAAATCTCTTGTAAATAAATAAATAAATTTCGATCAATTTTATATTTAGTTCATATGTCTAGTTCGTAGTTCTTTTATAGTATCAAAATGTTGTTACCTAGTCCTTTTATTATTTACTCGTAAATGCACAAAAAACAAAATAAAAAGTTCGAAGGTCAGTAGGTGAATGCTTAAACTGCAATTCCTTTATAATAGCAAGAGCAATACCGCTTCCATAGCCCCCTGACAGGGGGTCCGTTTCTACACAGTAATGCAGTTAATCGAGGTATGAGCTGCCTTAACTCTGATCCTCATGGGATTATCAAGTATACTTTGGAAGTGGTGTGCTTGTATCCCGTTCCGGCCGTCATGTTGTGCCGATATGTCCGGGCTAGTCCCGTGAAGCTATTCCTAGGCTCTCTGCCTACGGTATGATTTAGAGTTCCCGCTCCGCCGCGAGTCAATGTTCCGGGTCGGTAGCTTGGTTCTTCTGATAATTATGAAGGATTAATTAGCCCCCTGACACTTGACAGCCCAGGGCGCGTGACTGTTATGGGACACCTCTTCCTGTTTTCTGACAAAGTCGAGAAACTTTAAATATGCATCAAAGTGGAAAATTTAAAAATTGTTCGCCACTCGGATTTGAGCCCCGACCTCTGGAATCCGCTTATGGCTCTGAAATCGGCCATACGAAATAATTTTGACCCAAGCTGAACGGAGAACTTGGTTTCTATTATAGAAATACCGACGGATAAAATAAGTAAAAAATAAAAGCTTGTAAAAACCTCGCGTCTGAAGACACAAGCTCATAATGACTTAAAAACATCGTTACCGGTACCGGCTCCTACAAATGAAACATAAACACAGTAACGAATTCCTTTTGTACAAATAACACCATTGTTGGTGCCTTTGATATTTAAAAAATAATTACTCTCCCGTTGCGCACAACAAAAACGGGCAAGTTTTAAAAATTTACATTTCAGAACGGGAAGCTGGTCTTGTAAGGCGCGGGGCAGATAGAGAGGCAGGGCGGGGAGGGGGACGCGGCTTACGGGGATGCCTTGATTTGAGTCGTACACGCCCCCTTGACAGAGACACGCTGATGCCTTCCGCCCACGAGAAAAAGAGATGTGCCTTCGGGAATCGCTGTTTTGGACTTTCGATAAATACCTAACTTAGTGAAGGTTTATAAAAATTTCATAAAGTGAGATTTTAGATGAGATAGATCACTGTAGTATTAACTTGATTGTGTCGTAAAATAATGTATCGTTTGAGTAGGCTGAGTAAAAATAGGAAAATACAGAACCAACTTTGGAATTTTTTTCGATCGCGGAAATTTTAAGCTATCATGTAACGATAAAATCAGATGAACAATGTTATAGTCAAGAATCATATATCTGAAAATCAGACCCTATTCTTTCTTAATTAAGTCAGAACTGCGTTTCAAAGCACGCGATAATTTCCAATGCACCGCCTTAAGAGGCACGGTTGACTCAATTCGACTATCCATGCTAAGTATGCGTAGCATGCGTAGTTTGGCTGACATTTTGAAACGTCATGCCGGAATAACATGGAACTCTTTGTACACAGTGGGGTTAGAAACTAGATTTAATGGCTAAAGCGACAATTACACTTCGTCGTTCGCTGCATGCTGCATGCGGCGACCGCGAAAGTGTACGTAAAGAACACGTTAGTCGGCCGCATTCGGGGCGATCGACAGCTACAAACCGCTTAGTAGCAGGCGGACAAATTAATGTAAAGACGACGTTCGTTGGCCTGAGTAGTTTAAAATGATTTCGGCGACCGCATTAGGTGAACGACGATCCCATTTCATATACAAAGTTTAATTTTATTCTAGCGTATTGCTTTAAAATGAGAACCAAACAATGTTTTTATATAGCGTCGAACGTCCTCGCGACCCTTAGACACCCGATTTTTACTATCGTAATGTGAGAGGGGCGAAGTGCACCATACTTTTTTCATAGATGACTTCTATTCAAAATAATCTTCTTGTAGAGTTGACCAATAAGTTTAACATGACAATTTCAAAACCTCTGATGTATTAGAACTGCGACTAATGTATTGTCAAAGAAATGTAACGGTAAAATTACGACTTTTTGGCATGAAATCAGAAACATGTATGCTAGCCGCACTTACGCGAAGTGCGCCTGGCAGAGTTTAAACGCGTTATTGAAGCATTAGAATAAAAACAATCGCATATTATAGTAGACCATAAACAAAAACGCTCATAAGGGCTTTTTTGTCTTCATTGTCCCATTGTAAAAATATCTATAGTCATAAACACTAACTTCGGGTAAGTGCGCCATACATTTGTTAATCAGGGTTTCCAGACGTTTTTTCTGCTTTTTAAAACACGTTGTAATGTATAGAGACGCAATGTCAAGTTTTTTTGTTATACTTGTGATATATTGTTTTTATACGTATAACTAAAGAAACTGCGGTATTAGACCGTAACGTTTGGGGCAAAAAACAGGTTCGCTATGTCGGTTCTATGCCTGACCAAAAATATATGTTAGCTCGCTATGTTGCGAAATTTCAACTCGAAAACTACTTTTACCAGTACTGGCAATAATTTTAATGAAAGTCAGTGTCATTTAGTGTCTGGTACATGATAAATTACCCAAAACTATTCATAAGTAATCAAACTTCTGAAAATAGTACATGGCGTAGCTATACCTAATGCTTTGAAATTTACTTAAGGCCGATTTACATTTCAATAAGTACAGTAGCGAGTTAAGAAATCAGTCAGTTAAGTAATAAGTAGTAAGTTGTAAGTAGCGTCCAAACGTCCATACGTTTTACGTACGTTTACGTTTAGAGCTCCCGTTGCACGAAACCCTACCTCACAAGGTGGCAGAACAGAAATGCAATATAGTGATAGATACTACTTAGGAACACTGGATTTTAGTTGGTTGCCATAGTATATCCTGGAAGAACTATAATTTTTTTTCGTCGTCGAATCGCTTTTTTGATCGAAAATTACATCATAAGATTGCAGATCGAAACGTAAACTCATCGAAAGAGACATATTTGGAGATAAAAACCCGCATTGGTTGCCAGCCCAAATCCTGGCAGGTTTCAAGATCAGCCACGTTTTATGAGCCCCAAAAATGGGCTCAATTACCTCATCAGGTGGCAAGATGAAAATGATGCAGATCGATTGCCCTAGACGTGCCGTTCAAGAATATATAGGGTTGCCTGCCTTCAGCTTGGCAGTTTTTCTGGTCAGCCACCTCAAACAATGTATGTGAAAATCTTGGAATAACGAGAAATTCGTGTATTTATGCTATGATTTAATAAAAATCAGGATATTAAATTAAAGTCAACGTACTTGCGTCTTATGGTGTTGAAATAATAGGGTAAATGTACCAGTTTTGGTCATTTCTCATTAATATTTCTTGAAATATTGAAAGAAGTGATGTTGCCTGTTACGTTCAACGTGATATAGCAATCCTCATCAGGTGGCAAGATGACACTGTTGCGAATCGATTGCTCCACTGGCCTTTTGAGAAAAATGTGTAGATCAGAAGCAAAAGTGGTCCATTTGATTTTCGACAAATACATCGAACCATCCATCAAAGAAATAGAACGAAACAAAAGAATCCATGAAAACACTCCATATCAAATATCAGGTCCAACAAAAAAGACCAGGGAACTTCCTGAAATCTCTTAACAATGTCAGATTTAAAGAGGCTTTAATTAACTTTCTTATTAATGATTGGAAACGCGATGAACTGATACCGATTATTGGAATTTAAAAGATATATGTAACAAAAGAAAACTTATGTTTTTCTTTCATGAGCATACAAAACAAATTGCAGAAAATAGAAGAGACGGAGTACTTCTGCACCCACGACGAAGCAGATACTCGGCTTATCTTTCAAATGTCTGAAGTTCAACCTGAATCCAAAGTTCTGGTTAATTGCTCGGACACAGACATCTTGGTAATTATACTAGGAAACATTCACCAACTTACAAACTTTTCACAAATTTGGGTTTACAATACCCAACTTAAATCAGCTTATAACTGTACCGAATTAGCGCACAAGCTGGGACCTGAGATGTGCAAAGCCTTACCAGCTGCACACGCCCATATTGGAAGCCCCACAAGCCCAATTTCATAAGAAAACCGCAAATCGATGTACAGTTTAGCCGTTTGGCACACGCATACTAGAGGTCAAAACAATTTTTTTGACCCGCAGTTCCTAAAAAAATTTCCCTTAGGGGGAATCGCCTCAAAAAGCCCTTTCATATGATACTACACACGATAGGTTTCTGAAAAAAAAAATTTTTTTCCCATACAAAAAGAAAAATTTTTGGGCACTCCCCCCCTAAGGGAAATTTTTTTAGGAACTGCGGGTCAAAAAAATTGTTTTGCCCTATAGTATGTGTGTGCCAAACGGCTAAACTTTACATCGATTTGCGGTTTTTTTAAGCGTAGGGCTACCACTACTACACTGGTTGTGATTACACATCGTCCTTCAAAGGGAAAGGAAAAATTAAAGCTTTTGATTTAATAGAGGCTGACCAAAATTTTAGAGATCTTTTTGCATCTTTAAATAGTCCAGAGGACATTCAAAACACAGAAAAGATACAAATAGTTCAAAAGTTTACATGCAAGTTATATTCATAGCCAAAAAGTGACGTAAATCAGGCTCGTTTCGAAATGTTAACAAAGAAATATGGAAATATAACGCAAACATCAAAATTCATGAAAAAAATTACAAATTTCAATGCTGCAACTCTACCGCCATGTTGGAAAAGTTTAAAACAACATTTACTAAGGACACTGCTTGTGAGCTCAATGTGGCGCAATGCTACAAAACCATCTTGTTTTTTATATGATCCTGTTGAATGCGGATGGGTTCTAAATAGTAAAAATAACTATGATATTTTGTGGTATGAAGGAGATCCCACTCCACTACACGTCAACGACATTATTAGTATGGATGACAATGAATCAGATGAATTAAATATTAGTTGTGTTTCTTCTTCTGACGAAGAATACTTATAGAATAAACTTTTTAAGTTTTTAAGTGTCCCTAGAATAAAAAACTTATATATAAGTTTGTATTGTTTTATTTTTGTACACTTTGATTAGATTAGATTAGATTATTTATTTCATGATAAAAAATTACATTACAGAATTATTGTTTTTTGTACGTGTACCTAAAAAAATTTGCAAGTGATTATGCAATTATATGCATCTTCTTCTAAAGGTATATATATATCAAAAATTCTTACTTGTGTATGTTATGTTGTACTGTTCTAGTGTAGAGGTAACTTTGAATACTAACCTTGAATTAAGAAAACTGCATGACGTTTCCCATATTTGAAATAAAATTGATTCATTATTTCATATAATTTCTACAAAATAAATATTGTTTGTAGCACAAAAATGCTATATCACGTTAAACGTAACCTGCAACATCACTTCTTTCAATATTTCAAGAAATATTAATGAGAAATGACCAAAACTGGTACATTTACCCTATTATTCCAACACCATAAGACGCAAGTACGTTGACTTTAATTTAATATCCTGTTTTTTATTAAATCATAGCATAAATACACGAATTTCTCGTTATTCCAAGATTTTCACATACATTGTTTGAGGTGGCTGACCAGAAAAACTGCCAAGCTGAAGGCAGGCAACCCTATATATTCGTGAACGGCACGTCTAGGGCAATCCATCTGCATCATTTTCATCTTGCCACCTGATGAGGTAATTGAGCCCATTTTTGGGGCTCATAAAACGTGGCTGATCTTGAAACCTGCCAGGATTTGGGCTGGCAACCAATGCGGGTTTTTATCTCCAAATGTGTCTCTTTCGATGAGTTTACGTTTCGATCTGCCACCTTATGATGTAATTTTCGATCAAAAAAGCGATTCGACGACGAAAAAAAATTATAGTTCTTCCAGGATATACTATGGCAACCAACTAAAATCCAGTGTTCCTAAGTAGTATCTATCACTATATTGCATTTCTGTTCTGCCACCTTGTGAGGTAGGGTTTCGTGCAACGGGAGCTCTAACCAGTAGGCGAGTTAATAGTCATAAGTTGCCGTTCCGAGAGGAAGACCAGTCGCGTCGGTTGTTTTATTCCTCCGAAACAGTTGCCGGCCGCAGTTTACAAACGTATGGACTGTACTAAACTCGCCCCTCTACATGCCGGCCAGTTAAGTTGGCGGGGCGCGGGAGACGCGAGAGAGGGGGCTACTTCGCACTAAACTCACCGAAAAATAGGATCGCGATCTATTCACCGTTTACTTACAACTTAACTCTAGCCGATGTCGCAAGTTAACTCGCTACTGTACTTATTGAAATGTAAATCGGGCTTTAGGCGCACTTGTCCGCTAGGCGCACTTCGCCCCCCTCACCTTATCGATTATTATTTTTCGCCAGAATAGGATAATGTGAAACTTACCCAAAGTAGGAAGAGCTCAATATTCTCTACTAAGTTCGCACAAGTACCAGCAGTGCCTTAAAGGTTTTCTTTGTGCGACAAAGAGTAACTTTAAGGCACACTTTGGAAATTTTTGAAGAAGTTTTTACTTTAGCCAACTTGATACTTACATCCTAAGATATTGCATTTATATTAAATCACAAGCTCTTCCGACCTACCCGCTTTTAATTCTGGCGAGAGTGGAAGTTACTATAATACCTATATGAATGTTAAAATTCGTGCTGTGATAAGTTTAACAGCATATTCGCGCTCATTCACCAGTATAAATCGTCGAAGTTACGGGTAAACGCTAGTAGATTTATTAAATAAACCGAGCCAGCGCTGGCCCAGTGCGGGTTGGGTGCATACCCAACCCGCACTGGGCCAGCGCTGGGACTACTGCCCGTTCCTTCTCATCCATAAGAGGGACGTATATAGGCTGATTTATTTATATTACTAGTATGCCCCGTTTTCGCCCGATCCGTGAAACTCTCTTAGTTTCGTCACGCCTGTATGACACGCGCCTTAAAGGCTTAATGCAGTTCGCTCGGATTCTTGGCTTAAGGAAAAAAGGACATCAATAGTTTTGTCCCGCGCCCGTCTTGGCGAAGTTTTAATGCAATACCTAAAGTTATTCCATTCGCGAGAAGCGTCGAAGTTCCATCCTATTTTAATATATTTTTTTCTTGATTCCTTTCACAAGAGATCCTGTTTGGGACCTAGGTTCCTTTTAGGTATTTCGGGAATAGCCTAGATGGATCTTCAATGAAGAATATTATTGTTAAATTACAAAACAACGGATTTATACCGAATAAATTAAATGTACTAGAAAATTAGTAGTGTTTCGTTCCGTGTTCGGTTAAAGATTGTCGTTGGTCTTGTCGGCGACCGTTATTCCCGCTCGTTGCCGATCTTCAAACTTCGAATGCAAACGGCCGTCGATGACGTCAGTTTGGATGCGTTCTGAACAGATCTTATTTGAAGGAGCGAGGAAGCGAATGAAGTTCTATGGTTCAGGTTGGGCCAAAATCGTTCGTATGCCCTGTCTCTGTCATGATGTCCGGCTGTTCTCAACCGGTCGCATTTCTAAACCCATTCTAGTGAAATTCTGTGAGTGGGTTCGTTAATAATACACTAGAAAATTATTTTTGAAAATAAAACAAAAAATACACAGATTGTATAATGACTACAAACAGAATACGCAATTTTCAACATACAGTATAAAAATACGTTGGTTAAAATGTTTTGTTAAATCTGTTGGACTTCTAATCAAATAAATAATCGTTAATGAAATCATTTTTCGACTCACTTTTACGAAATACATTTAGTTTTGGGAGTTCTACAGTGTTCTTAATTATTTTAATTGGCTAATAGATAGACTTAAGTTGTGCGGGCGGGCGTGATAACTAATTAAAATAGATACGTGCGGGCGTCATCTTGGAATAATGATTTCAAGGACAAATACAGTTCAAGTGTACAATTATTCATCTCTTGTCAAAATATTACTTTGCACTTTGTGACTGTCGTGCCAGCAAGTTGTCAACGGAGATATGTATGGGTACACGGTATTTATGTGTCGAAAAGTCTATAATAAAGGGAAGTAAATATTGCGGAACGCCTTTTACTAAACAATTATTGGAGTGTCTTGATGCCCGTAGGACCGATGGTTCCAAGTAGGTCATACGTACATTTATTACAGTTAATAGTATCGAAAGATTAACATTTAATTTTATTGGAAGCCTGGATATTTTCTATCGGATGACAGCTGCCAGCGCCACAGTTAAAGTTAACTGGACCGTTAATTTGAACTTTTTCCACTCATTTCACGATTAAAATAAACACAAGGCCCCGGCATTGTGCGGTGGCGGCAGCGGAGCGTCATACGTGTGAGTAAGACATCACCATCACGCTCCCGCTCCCTCTGTAAGTTCTGACCGCGTCCTAAGAAAGAATAAACCTAGTAAATAATTACCGAGTTCTTTCTCCCTTATTGATGAAACTTAAAATGCATGTGCTTTATCCCTTTCTTACGAACACTGATGTAAAGGCGACATATAAAGACAAACGAATTTTAACGTAATTTTTAGGTATAGGCCGATAGTCTCTCTTTGATATTCTGCCGCCGCTTTGGTTCTGGTTTCTCTGAGGGAGGCGAAGGCTGAGATATGCGCCATGCTCGTGATCGCTTGCTGTTTCGTGGAGTCCGGACTGTTCATGCTTGCAAGGGCATAGTAACTACATAAATACTATTATTATTATTTTCGTATTGACGAGAGGCATCAGTCTGCAGCGTGTTATTTATTGTGATTGACCCGTCCGTCTCTGACAGTATTATACTTTTTTTTGTTTTTCGCTTACAGACCGTATACATCTCTAAGGACATTAGAATAATTTGTTCATTGTATTTGGACTCTCAAAGAGCTTGATACATCTGTGGGGTAGTAAATTAATATCGTTTCGTTTTCAATTGCTTAGTGACATTTAGCTTTTTAACCGTACATAAATAAATAAAATTACTGTGTAAGATTATTTTATTGCAAATTACCGTATGACATGTGAGAGTGGCCTATTTGCAGAATAAATAACTGATTTTGATTTTGCTGCTGTATACTTACCGTAGCCAAGCTCTCAAAGACCTTGTATTTTTAACCCCAGACGCGAAAAGAGGGGTGTTATAAGTTTAACGTGTCTGTCTGTGTATATGTGTAACTGTCTGTGGTAGCGTGCCTCCCTAACAGATGGACCGATTTGAATGCGGTTTTTCAGTGTCATAGATAATTTCATCCCGAGTGTTCTTAGCCATGTTTCATGAAAATCTGTTCAGCGGTTTTTGCGATATTGGACTTTGAAATGAAAATGTCGGGGGTATTTCAACTTTTTAAGTTGTAGTTACTAATCACCTCGTTTCTCCAACAGTTCTGGTCCGCATTCGTGCCCTGCGCCACGCAGAACCGTGACGCCGTCCAGCTAACACTGGAACAGATTGACGTCATCCGCCGCCTGGTCGAGAAGTACCCGCAACACTTCCAGCTGGCCACTTCTGTCACCGGTAAGTGAAACATTTACTGAATGCTCTTACACAGTCTATTTCAGTACATGTAAAAGTCTCCAGTCGGGATCGTAATCCTCAAACTAGTACCTTCAGCTCTACCATTTAGCCACTTACAGTGTAAATAAATATTCATCCTGCGTGTCTCGTGTCACGTCACGATAAAACGACATCAGCAGGTAGGCTCGTCAGCTGGTAGAATTTTGACTTGTAAAACTGCCATTACGGCCTACTTGCTGAATAAAATTCATTTATTTATTTATTTCAGTTTCATACTTTAAGTATGGTTAAATCCGCACTCATCTGATGCAATCTGACGTGACGATTTGTGTCAGGCGTCAGCGCGCATCACAGAGCACCGCAATTCGGTTTCTAAGGTCAACCAAGCCTTCACCAATTCACTGCTAGGAACCCGCCGCGCGGGCGCCTACGCCGTAGTCGATTTCCCCTACGTACGGGGATAACCACAGGATTAGCTACGAGCGTACCGCGTAGCGATTCTTGGAAGTGAATGTGTTAAGAGTCGAGCCGTGGCTAACGTCACTTACGTTAGCCACGGCTTCTCAGTACCAAACGCTAATCTTAGCTTTACCGGCTCGACTCTACAAAACTCGAGCTTTAAAGGCCTCCACCCACCGGACGCGTGTGCTGCGCGTGTGCTGCGCTGCAGCTGCGCGGGTGCTGCGCGTGTGCCGCGTTCGATGTATGTTTGAAGTGTAGTTTCAATGCTTTACAACTTGGGCGTGTGCTGCGCTGCAGCTGCGCGGGTGCTGCGCGTGTGCCGCGCGGGTGCTGCGCGTGTGCCACGTTCGATGTGTGTTTGAAGTGTAGTTTCAATGCTTTACAACTTGCGCGTGTGCCGCGCAGCACACGCGCCGCGCAGCACACGCACAGCACACGCACAGCACACGCGTCCGGTGGGTGGAGGCCTTAACTTACAGCACTGCTATTTTTCACTAAATATCGAGACATAAGAGGTGGTTACGAAAATTGAAAAGGTGTTTTTTGGAATATAGAGAGGATGGATAATAGTACATTATTGTCGAAGCAAGGGAAGTAGGCAATTGCTGGCTGAGTATTAATTTTAAACGGACGACCTTGGGAGTCCGTTTAATTAAATACGAAGCCAGTAAATGCCCTTCCTGCTGAGACAAATATAGTGCTTTTCTCAAAAATTGTGCAAGAAAACAAAAATGTATTTTCTGAAAATGGTAAGGAATGCATTTCTTGTCGCCGCTTCAAGAAATTGTCGTACGCCTTCCGATATCTGTCTTTTGGCTTTGCAAATTACCAACAAATTACACTTAAGCAAATAATCAATAACTGAGCTTGCGGCTTCTTTTAAATCTGCAATCATTTACACGTCAATTTTCTATATTTTCCGTAAAAAGAATTAGCCACTGTATGTTAAATTAAAACAGAATATTTTTTGCATTGCCGCCTTTTAATTTTTTTAATAATAAGTTGGAAGTGTATTTTTCTTCCGAAAGCGCCATAAGTTATTTGAGACAACTAAAAAGTCGCGATGAGTCACAGCTACTGATCTTCCGTTTTGGCTGTTTAGGACCTATGCCTTTTATTTATATGGCGGTTTCAACTTTTTAAAAAGTTTGTACCACGAAAAATAAGGGAATTTGTATGCAACATTGTAGTCGAGCAAAATCGAGCCGGCACGGTTTTTTATTTTTTAAATGTTGACTAACCATAAACTATGCACTTCACGTCCTGATTTTTTACCAATAAAATCAACATTGCCGATGATTTTTGAGAAAAAGAAGATTAACAAAGAGTTTGTATGATGGAAAAGTGGATGGTACAGTTGGAAGGGACGAGCTCGACGAACTTTTACTGACCAATTTCGAGAAATCTCGAGAGGCCAAATTCAGGTCAAGAGTACCCTAAACCGACGAGCATGTACGAATATTGTCATGAAAATGGTTTGTTAAGATCGTAGAAAGTGGAAATCTGTGATCTCTGCCTACCCCTCCGCGAAACAGGCGTTATTATATGTATGCATGTATCGTGCCAGAAGGTGTTCACATACGTTTGATATATTTAATGGTGTGTAGTGAGTGCTTAAGATTATTTGAGGCGATGGATGCTAAATAGATGCTCTACTGTTCCAATATAATTTGTTCGTTATGTATTATTGTGAAATAGTTTTTTTTTATTGTTTAAGCTACGGTATGCGGCATGCGGCTGTCAAGCGGCGGTCGTGGGTTCGAGTTCCGGCTCGTACCAATGAGTTTTTCGGAACTTATGTACGGAATATTTACCGTTAGCTTTTCGGTGAAGGAAAACATCGTGAGGAAACCGGTCTAATCCCAATAAGGTTTAGTTTTCCCTCTGGGTTGGAAGGTCAGATGGCAGTCGCTTTCGTAAAACTAGTGCCTATGCCAAATCTTGGGATTAGGTGTCAAAGCGGACCCCGGGCTCCTTTAGGGGCACTACACGGGAATAACGCTAGGAGGATGATGAGTTTTTTTATTGTTAGTCTTAGTTTTGTGACGAAATGGTTCTTAAACTGCTATGTCATATAGGTCAATAGAGGTACCCCCCTAGTTATATGGTCAGTTCCACTACAACACACACAATGAGTTGGATCAGGTGGTATAGATGATAGCAATTGCTGCACGTCCATACAATAAAGTAGAACGGTCCGCAAAAAACTGTCCTCCATTTGTTTAGAACAAACCATTCGGAAAGGCAAACTTTTAATAGTTTTTGTTGTTAGGATTATCCTGATGAAATAGAATTCATCCTGATCGGTTTTTCACATTGACTACGTAGTAATTTTTTTATTTATTTATAAGGACGGTTAGTTATTATACTTGTTTCCACTTGCCGTACATACATTTGAAAGTAAATCCATGGGGTTGTTATAAATTCAGTAAAATGCTGCAAATCGTGCTACGGGTCAATTTTATTCGTATGGCCTAAAGATGAATCGCTCCGATTTTCATGCTTTAATCACCATTTTCAGCATATTTTTGCGAGTTTAAAACCACTGCACTTGTAAACTCGATAGTTATACCATCCATACTAATATTATAGACATAGACATAATTTATTTCATTGTTTACATTTGTACATTTATTTGTAGATTACGTTATTAATGCTGTAACATTCCATTACAGTCACATTATAGATGCGAAAGTGTGTGTCTGCCTGTCTAACTGTCGGTCTGTCTGTCTGTATGTTACCTCTTCACGCTTCAACTGCTGAACCGATTTAAATGAAAGTTGGTATAGACATAATTTGAGTCCCGGGAAAGGACAGGTTCTACGCGAACAGAGTCGCGGGCAGAAGTCTTCGTAATAGCCTTATGAACATCAGTTTAAGTGATAGGTATTTTAGTTAGTTTAAATATCAGAGCTACGGTAGCCTAGTGGTTCAGGCATGCGGCTGTCAAGCGGCGGTCGTGGGTTCGAATCCCGGCTCGTACCAATGAGTATTTCGGAACTTATGTACGGAATATTAATATTAATACCGTTAGCTTTTCGGTGAAGGCAAACATCGTTAGGAAACCGATGTAATCCCAATAAGGTCTAGTTTTCCCTCTGGCTTGGAAGGTCAGATGGCAGTCGCTTTCGTAAAACTAGTGCCTATGCCAAATCTTGGGATTAGGTGTCAAAGCGGACCCCGGGCTCCTTTAGGGGCACAACCGGGAATAACGCTAGGAGGATGGTGAGTTAGTTTGAATATCTATCGCCGCCCGGAAACTGCCGGTAGGAAAAAGCCCATTCTGCGTATTGGGCACGTTCTGAACCACTTCACGGGTTCATCGCAAACGTGCGTTTTACACGACTTTATTGGATTCCGTGTGTTGGATCAATGTCAGGTTTTGTTGGAGTTTTAGTATTTTACTTTTTAGACTGTATAAATGTGGACATTGTTAATGCGCTGTATTCAGCTTGACCTATTCGATTGGTATCGGCTCTGAGTTTGTAGTGCGCTCTCTTTTTGACATTTATTTATTTACAAAAAATATTATATCTGTTAATCCAGGCTACACTATACAGTATTTATCAGAACCAAAGGCCAAGAAAGAGGCCCATTAATGTTTAGACCATAAATATGATTATGGTGCCTGGCTTATGTACATTTAGCATCATTTTATAGTAGTGAATAAAATAAAATAAAAAACCGGCCAAGTGCGAGTCGGACTCGCGCACCGAGGGTTCCGTTCAAACCTATAACAAGCAAAAGTTGTACTGAGTATTTATTTTATTTATTTATTTAAACTTTATTGCACAAAAGAAAACTTATCGTACAAAAGGCGTATCGTACCAGTCAAACCTTAAGGTAAAGCGGAAAAAGATTGTGGGCAGTGCAAGTATCAACAAAAAAAGTTATATTACGGTATTACTATATACATACAACATATTTACACAAATACATATACATAAACAAAATAAATAAATACATATCCAAATAAATATATACATAAATATACACTACATGCATACTTAAAAGCGAAATTTTCAAACTTGAAACCTACTACTACTCGGATCTGCCAGCAAAAAAATTACGCACAGATTTCTAGAGTATGTTTATTACTAAATGATACATGAAAATGGAATCCGTAACATTACAATGTGGAAAGCTGGGGGAGCATAAATTTAAACAGGGTCACTTTATCAATTTAGTAATCATTCTTTAGGCTTTGATTTCCTTGCGAGTTTGCTGTTTCTTTTGAAAGCTGAGTTCACGGGAAAGTAACTTTAGGTTTTGATACCCTTGAGATTGCCTATAATATATAATAATATAAACCAGCCTCAGCCTATATACGTCCCACTGCTGGGCACAGGCATTCTCCCATGGATGAGAGGGAACGGGCAGTAGTCCCCACGCTGGCCGAGTGCGGGTTGGGGACTTCACATACACCTTTTTCAGTTTTAAACTATGCGACTTATATTGCTATTTCTTATGATTGCGTGGACATAAAACTTTCGTTTTGCTACAGCTGAAAGGTATTATAGTCATGAGTATTTGACATGAATTTCAATTTAATACCTCTACACATTTACGAGAAAAAAGATAGCAAGTTGAAAATTAAAAAAAAGGATTTTTGTATGATTTTACTAAAACTTTATACTTTTTGTAATTTTTCCTTTGTCTGTGATATATGAAATTTCTTCGTGCCAAGTTTCAAGTTTCTGTGTTAACGGGAAGTACCCTTTAGGTTTTGAGTTTGTTGCGAGTACTCAATTTCAAAATGTGTTCAAAATATGCGACTTATATTGCCATTTCTTTTGATTGCGTTGACATAAAAGTTTGGTTTTGCTACATCTGATGGGTCATATAGCCCTAAGTATTTGACATGAATTTCAATTTAATACCACCACACGTTTATGAGGCAAAAGATATTAAGTTTAAAATTTAAAACGTATTTTTTTGTATGATTTAACTAAAAATTTCTACTTTTCGTAATTTTTCCTTTGTCTGTGCTATATGAAGTTTCTTCGTGCCAAGTTTCAAGTTTCTGTGTTAACGGGAAGTACCCTTTAGGTTTTGAGTTTGTTGCGAGTACTCAATTTCAAAATATAAATAAATATTAAATAAATAAATATTAGGGGACATTACCTTACACAAATCGACCTAGTCCCAAACTAAGCAAAGCTTGTACTATGGGTACTAGACGACGATAAACATACTTATATAGATAAATAAATACTTAAATACATAGAAAACATCCATGACTCAGGAACAAATATTCGTGCTCATCACACAAATAAATGCCCTTACCGGGATTCGAACCCAGGACCTCTTGCTTCGTAGGCAGGGTCACTACCGACTAGGCTAAAGCGGTCGTCGTCGTATGCGACTTAAATTGCCATTTCTTTTCATTGCGTTGACATAAAAGTTTGGTTTTGCTACATCTGATGGGTCATATAGCCCTAAGTATTTGACATGAATTTCAATTGAATACCACCACACTTTTGCGAGGAAAAAGGTATTAAGTTTAAAATTTAAAAACTGTTTTATTGTATGATTTAACTAAAAATGTCTACTTTTCGTAATTTTTCCTCTGTCTCTGCTATATGACAATGCTTCGTGCCAAATTTCAAGTTTCTGAGTTCACGGGAAGTACCCCGTAGGTTTTGCGAGTGTCGAAAAACTCTAAAATTTGCAGCATAAACGACTGTATCTTTTGATTGCGTTGGCTTTTAAGCTTGATTTTTTTACAGCTCCAAGAGACAATAGACCTGAGTATTAGATATAAATTTCAGCTTGATACCTCCACGCGTTTCTGAGAAAAATGGTCTTGACAGACAGACAGACGGACAACAAAGTGATCCTATAAGGGTTCCGTTTTTTCCTTTTGAGGTACGGAACCCTAAAAACAACCATTATTTTATAACCTCCTGTATTATTATTTACAATCTTATCAATGACAACTGATAAAAGTGTCATAGATAATTTTATCCCGAGTGTTCTTAACCATGTTTCATGAAAATTAGTTCCGCCGTTTTTGAGCTATTGGACTTTGTAATGAAAATGTCGGGGGTTATTCAACTTTTCTAAGTTGTAGTTATTAAGTTGCGTACGTTACGAAGTTACGAAAAAGAAGGGCATTTATAGGTCCATGCTACTATAAGCGTTTTTAAGACTTATGTGCCTTGAAGTGTTTGCATAATAATTAAATCGTTTATTCGTTCTATTATATAAAACTGGCGATTTAGAGCGTCCTAGTAAAAAAAACTATAAAGTAGGCGGGAGATTGTGAAAAACTTATCGTGTTGCTGCAATTTCTACAAACTATTACCAACTTTAAAAATGGATTTTATTTCCTCGCAGAAGACGTGAATAGAAATGTGTTAAGCCCCGACCGGGAGTGCAATAAGCCTCCGCTACGCGTCGGCCCTCGAACTGACTCGTCCATCTATCACTTATACTTTCTAGTATCTACAACAATGCACTTATTTTTAGACGATATTGAAGTACTATTAGACATTACTTAATAACATATTTTGTGCATACAGTACCTGCAAATCTTATGCCAGGACTTAAGGGGCTGTATTGAAAAATATCGAGTTGTTTGACACGCCATTCTGACCATTCTAGGAGACAATGAGGCCTGATTTTCAGATATATGATTCTTGATTATATGTTTGTTCCGCCAACTAGATCGATTCGCGATTGCTTGAAATTTCCTCGATAGAAAAAAAATCCGAAGTTGCGTCCTAGTTTTTAGATTTTTAACCAGTGTGAGTAAACAACATGAAATCAAGCGGCGAAACTTAATTGAAATGATGATCTATTACTCGTCTTGAATCTCACTTTATAAAATATACTCCCTTCATAATAATATTTATAATAATCCCATCATTACTGATTTCGCGTTTTTGAAAGCAAACGCCCCTTTCTGAGGATGTTGTTTCCTTGTCTGTCAAACGTTAGTGGCATAAGCTTGTTTCTTACGCGCGGACCGCCCATTGACCGCATTCGGCCGCGAGCCGTCTTCGAAGCAGGAGCTACGTCTCTTAGCCCCGCAAAATTACTTACGAATTATAATTATACACCAGTATATTTAGGCCTACGGCGCCATTCAACGCGAAACGTGCCGGAGGTCTTTTGGTAATGGGCTTGGGCGCTCACTAGAATCGCACTCACACATACGCAATAAATGTATAATGTGTACTAAGCAGTTACAATTTTCGACAGGCTCGGTAGCATTCTCGTGGTCCTATGGTGATAGCAATAATTTGAGTACTACTGTAGCATCGGGTTCAAATCTCGTGGTTGGAAAGTGATTTTATTTTTTATATTTTTGAATTGAAACTTTCGAATTTATTTTTTAAACGTAATATGTAAACATTGCACAGAACTTTTATTTTCTTATGACATTATACTATATATGACTTACACACCTATTATGTTTGTTTAAAAATATTGTAAATGTTCAAACAAAAGTAAAGAAAGAAAGAAAATGTTTATTGTCACACAAATAAGCAAAATAGATAATAAAGGAAAAACAATTAACAAATAAGATTATTTTTGTGTGACAAAAGGAACGGACTAAAAAGAATAGGTACTATTTGCCTGTTGTCTACCAGTGCAGTGTTGAGTAAAAAAATATGAGTGAAAAAATATGCTTAGCTATTGTCTTTAAGTTAAGTAGTTCATTAATCGTTGTTTCGTAATAAAATTAAAATATGTCCTTAAGTTTTGTCATTCATTTTTAATTTTTTGATTTTGAGATTTCGAAAACGACAAGAAAAATAAAAACTGATTAAAAAACCACAGAATTTAGTACCGAATGTGTGAATTTTGGTTCTTCGCATATTTATAATATAATAATTTATTATAATATTTTTTAAAACATAATTTTATTGTTACATTTTTTATTGTAAAAGTAGAAAGCTAGGAATATTTTGATTTTGAAGTCAAATAGGTACTGGGAATTGGGAATATGTTCCCCAATGTTGCATCCGGTAAAGGCACGTCGTACACTTTATGACTGCCTAGATAAGCTCGTGATAGATAGGGGAGACCGAGGACGATTGGTACACGATTCTTCCTCCTTTTCTTATTACTCCTCAATCACAAAACATTCATATAAATAGAATTGAATAAAAAAGAATAGAAAAACTTTATTCAAGATAAGTTTCATGGGAACCAATTAGACTAACATATAAATTTTAAATTTATCTTACATTATGTGATGTTAAAAAGGGGCTTTCCTCAGCATAATATTACAGTAAGGTCACAGCAACGCTGGTTTTCAAGCAGATACCCAGCACGGCTATCATGCGACGGACGCGGACGGGGCGGTGGCGACGCGCCGCCGGCCGGCTGGCTGCAGCGGCCGTCCGCTCGCACGCGCTACGCGAGCCACGCGCCTACCGCCCGTGCCATGACATGGTTGCATCTTCTGATGCTCACTCAGCACGAAGACGCTGACATGTTCGCTGATCGTTTGACATACTTGTGCAATATTTCTAGTACATTTTTGAAATGGCACTTAATTAATGGAATGCCATTATAATTACGATTTGTGACCTTTTTAACTGTGATGAATGTTTATCTTTTTTGTTATATTAGCGTGTAAGCGATTTGGTGTCTATACTGAAGCTTGCATTGTATTATTGTGAATAAATAAATAAATAAGTAATTCCGCTATTCGGAGTGAAACTAATCCAAAAAAATCATACATTATAAAAATCGGTTCAGCCGTTCTTGAGTTATAAATGGACGAGTAACTAACAGAAACTAATGCAGTCATATTTTTAGTACAATGGAGTCATCATTATCATCAAATAACGAAAATATCATACCGGAGCCGACTTGCGACCAGGAAAACACCAATTCGCCGACTGAAAACGAGCGAGTAGAGTCACCACCGACATATTTGGATTTGGATGATCACACTATTCACAATAGATCATCAACATTTCACTCTACAAAAAACACGTAAGCAAGCATACATTACTGTAGGTAGTACTAATATTTTTACGTTCTGGGAAGATTTCCAACCATCGACGTCTATAGAAGGAGGTTCTCAGTTCGTCTCTGATTTTCTTTTTTTTATATACGTTCAGCTGTAATACTTAGCATGTTGTCGGATGTTGACATACATTTAGTGAATTCCTGACTATGGAATCCAGGAGCAATCGAGAAAGCTCCACAAATCTGATAGAAACGCAAAATACGCATGTGGTTATTTCGGTATTTTCTTGCCACGAATTAGGTGAACTGATGATGGAGGTACTTCACTAATTCCGATGAAAACTCGATGACGTAACTACTTATGCTTCTCAAGATACACATTGAGTCTGTTTTATGGTATAGCTTTATTTTTATTCCGAGCTGGGGGAAAAAACCATTCAAATACTAATGAAATATTTTCTCGAAAAAGGATTGAAAATGTAGTCAAATGGAGAAAAAGCCAACGCAAATTTTATTTTGATTGCTTGTTGCCAGAATTGGTCGATCCAAGATTTACTCGCAATCGACCAATACGCGATCCACCATATGTTATAGTAAAAGATACCAATAAAGAAAACACTAAACCATGATGATATGTTTTTGCTTTCCTCATCATTTAAGCACTTGCTTATTTTTATCATGATCGAAAGTAACCCAAGTAACACATCAAAGCAGTATAACGGCCGACTTACAGCATTTCTGTGTCGTTTTCGCATTTTGAGTTAGTTCTATAGTAGCATTATAAACGTTTTTACGGCTATTGTAATGCTTATTATTTGGGCACAAATTTTACTGCTTTAGATCCTAAAAAGGTATAATAAAAATAAAATAAAATAAATAAATATAAGGGGACAATCTTACACAAATCGACCTAGTCCTATAGTAAGCTCAGTAAGGCTTGTGTTATGGGTACTAGACGACGATATATATAATAGATATAAATACTTAAATACATAGAAAATATTCATGACTCAGAAACAAATATTTATGCATCACACAAATTTAGGTATAGTTGTTTAATTGCATTACAGGCGCATTATATAAGCATTATTGCGGTCAAAAAAAGTGACAATCGCATTATTATGATCAATAAAGTTGCAAATCGCATTACAGAAGCATTAAACGGGCAATATTATTGATAATGAAAATGTTAATTGCATTACAAAAGCATTAGACTAGCATAAAAATGCACTAAAAGAATTATAAACGTTCACAGTTAGAACTTAAACATAACAAAAAACATCGCTCTAACACTTCGCCGGTACAAATGTTAATTATCTCGCAATATAATATATGGATGCGGAAGTGTTTCAAACTGAGTGAATTGTGTGCAAAGTTTATAATTTAGTAGGTACTTAAGTGTTTGACTTTTTTGTTATTTCATGCCTTCAAATATTACTGCGCAATGTAGTTTACTGTAAATGTCTATATATGTTTCATTCAATATTTTCACGCGCCTTCGATATATTGTGGTTTTGATTTAAAATGTTATACAAAAATATGTGAGATATAAAAATTTTTTTAGTCCTATTATAGAACGAATTTTGCAGTATTAACATGATAGTATTTATTGAGCAGTATTAAATTAAGTTATATCATTATTATAATGGTAAATTTCTTTTATAAATAAGGCCGCATGATAATATTTTGTTGGTTATAACATTTCAACAAAATGGTGTCGGGCTATAGCAGCCCAGTGAGCCTTCAAAAACGCTAATTAATGCCACCAGCAGTAGAAATACTCACACGTGAACACTTATTTAGCCAGAGGCCAGAGAGAAGACTTTTTATAAACCACTGTAGTGCCATTGACTATAAAGTAGTTATATATGGATTCACCGGTAAACCAGTATACTTGATGTGGACTGAAATAAAGCCATTACTTAAATGTAATTTTGGGGATCCTTGAGCAAAACAATAAAACCCATTTCAGAACACACACACAGTTAAATTAATAATATAGAATCTATACGTCCACCACAAAAAATGCTGTTATTTTATTGATCATTGTACTCGAAACGCGCGTGTGCTTTTTCTCAATATTTCCGACAAATGGTTTTACGAATACTGTAAAATAAATGTATATCCAGCTTTAAGCATTACAATAACTCTCGTGTATTTAATTAAAGATCGGTTAGCTGTAGTACAACAGAACTCAGTTGATCTTTAAAAATGCTAGCATCACATTGATTTACGATTATGCTGTTCAGCAGTACTAGGCTTTTACTTACAACTTAAAAGTGCTTTTACACAACAAATGGCACTAAAAACAACTCAAAGCTATATAACGGATTTACGGTGCATTATAATGGAAAGAAAATATGCTATTAAGCAGCTTTAGGCATTATCTTATAACTTAAAAATGCTATAGTAGGCCCTATATAAGGCAAAAAAAAACAGCTGAAAGCTATATAGCGGATTTACGTGGCATTATAATGGTTCATGTTTATGCTATTAAACAGCATTAAGCATTTATTTACTACTTAAAAATGCTATTGTAGATCCGATGGCACTAAAAACAGCTGAAAGCTGTACAACTGCGTTGTGGTTTGCTGCACTAAAACTAAAGGATTTTGATATGCCAATATAAAGCGTCAAGATGCTCGGTGAACTTATATAAGAGTTTATACGGACCTTAAGTTCTACATAAGTTTAGTACATAAGTTACTAATCGTGTGATAAAATGCTTTCTGTGTTACGTGGGAACAGTTGTGGCTTCTATGTGGTTACTGTTATTATGAAGACTAATTCTAATTTCGTCAAATCCGCTCGCGTGAAATGCACGAAGTATACTAAATATCGTGCCACGGGTATGTTAGCGAAGAGAAATGCATCAATAGATGGCCTAAGTTTTTTTTTATACCTGTTATGTAAAAATCTTCTTGTATGTAGTAGTGACGTATTGGAATAGGGCTTTACTTACTTTTAACCAATATTTTTGTAAGTACTAGTAAAGTTAGTTACAAAATAAAAAATGTAATACCCATCACCCTTCCTGTTTTCATTTTATTGCCCTTTGTTTAACTAAACTCTGAACAGTAATTAAAACAAATCATTAGCTAAAGGATTATGTTTTTATTTTTGGTCTATTATAGTAAAGTAATAATTGTACTAAGTGGGTGGTCACTTTTACCACAGCCTCCCCTATTAAGTATGTTGAAAACCTAATATTGTCCAGAGACATTATGTAATAATAACTTATTTTCTAGTAATGACACAGAATAATTAATAATACCTAAAGGTACAGTCGAGTTCTTCAATATCTGTACAGACAACCTTTCAAAAATATCTACACATGTGTCTTATGTCAGCAACAATAAAGTCTCTGTATAGATATTTTTGAAAGGTTGTCGGTGTAGATATATTGGAGAACTCGCCTGTACATGATCGCCTGTACTTTTTGGTCTGCCTCGGTTCCGGTGGCCGTCTTGCGGGGTCCATTAAAAAAAAAATATTGTCGCAAAAAAAACAATCTCAACACAAAAACAAAAGACCGGGTTGCACTCCGGGATTGCCGGCAGAAGTGAAAATCTCAATGACACTAACAGTTTTTCGATCAGGTCACGTAATTGCTTTAATTATCAGTATAAAGTACTATCATTTATGTGGTAAAATACAATATTCATTTATTGCGCTATCGCTATCGTACACAAACATGACAATTTATATTACATTATTAAAAATATAACACTTAAGAACTATTGCAATTATTGGACATTGGAAAGTGAAAATTTTCCATTTCGTACTTAACCTCACTAATGTTTGTATCCAGATATCCTCCAAGCGCACAGCGCCCGTCCGCGCAAGATCGCCTCCCTCATCGGCATCGAGGGCGGCCACTCCATCGGCAACTCGCTCGGGGTCCTGCGCAGCTATTACCAGCTCGGCGTCCGCTACATGACGCTCACGCACACCTGCAACACGCCCTGGTGAGTAGCGAGGCGAGTGGCGAGTCTAGTGGCGACGCGAGTTGCTCGCATGCGGCGAGTTTTATACAGATGAAGAATTCTTTATAATGATGAGATGGACTTATACGTCTTTTCTTTGGGGTGTTTGTATGTGGAAGGGATATAATGTGTCTTCGGCTTACTGATTGCTAGGCAATGTCCACATCCTATGTTCTCCAAGAAGTTACCATCCATGTCTTGAGGATAATTATGTGACTAGAGCCCCTCCACATTCATACCTAATGGGGCATTAGGTATGAATGTGGAGTTGTAGGAGATGAAGTAGGCCAAGGTTATAATTATAAAGAACGAAGCACAATTTCTTAAAAACCCTGAGTAATCTAGGTAGATGGCGTCACACGCCTCCCTTAGGGTGGGTTGCACCAAACCGTCTGTAATAGTATGTGGTATTCATTAAAATCTGAATATATGGAAAGATTGAAAAGTTTAACAAGCTTCTTTGGTATGACAGACTTTGGTCGTAAGTTGGTGCAACCCATTAAATCGTTTCAAGAGGGAGGGAGCGCCATTTACTTCTGCCTCCATCATCAGATCAGCTAAATGGTGCTATAATATTGAATTGTCATCCATCTATGCCTCTGCTCAATCGTATAACAGCAAGTGACTGAAAATTGCATTGCAAATATTGACGAACGACTTATTTACATGCATACAATGAACAGTGCAAGTTAAATAACAGCTTGTAAAAAAGACATGCCGTGACTCAAAGTAAAATGGGATTAGAGCAAGCAAATGATGATTGCAATGTGAAATGTTCTAGCCACTCCGACCCCCATCTAACCTAATTACATTGTTTCAAGTTCACAACTTGCAACAACGCGCTGTGCATGTTGCGATGTTACTAACTTGGTGGCGGACTATTCAGGAGTTGTGGACGGTACAAAAACCTGCTGCTAGAACTAGAATGGGTTTTGTTTAGCAAATACCACTGGGGAGAGTAAAATTTATTTTCACACCTGCTATTCAGGAAACAGTCATTGTGTTGTGTGTGTGTGTCTGTGTGTGCGACTGATGAGGGATTTCACTTTACTTTATAGAAGGTGTGAACTTTAAAAAAGTATTTCCATCTCGAGCATCATCTTCACTTGAAAGATTCTTTCTCTGGATTCAATATACCTTCTCATTGTTGTCATTTTGCTCCTTTGAGACTAGTATTAATTTCTATTAGGTATTATTCAGATTCATTTATTCACAATATATGATTACCATGATACGGGGTCTGATATTTTACAGTGGCTATTCGAGGAAGGCAAACATCGTGCGGAAACCGGTCGAATCCCTATGAGGTCTAGTTTTCCTTTTGGGTTGGAAGGACACATGGCAGTCGCTTTCGTAAAACTAGTGCCTATGCTAAACTTTGGATTTGTGCCGAAGTGACAACCGGGAGTAAACGCTAAGAGGTGTTTTTTCCTTTCTATGGACTCTTCCATTTTAAGCCGTTTAAAACCAGATTGTTGCTGTTGCTATATAATGCAGCGCTTTTGCACTTATTACAACTTAAGATAATTAATGTTTTCAAAAAACTGCGTTGGAAACAGTGCAAAGGCTTCTATTCGCAGTTGTCTCTGAATAAACTATTATCAGCTTTTCAGTTAACTCCTTTGTTTCACTTGTATTCCGAGAATAACCTCCGGGACTTCGCTTGTTTGTGCGAGTTCTAAAATTTGTGATGCTCAGGGACTTATTTAGAATAGGTCTTTAATCTTTGGGTCCGATTGCATTTTGAAAACGTGACTTAAAGAGAACACTTAAGTGGTAATTTTTCCATTCCGTTCGACTGTTTTTAGGGTTCCGAAAAAACGGAACTCTTATTTATAGGATCACTTTGTTGTCCATCCGTGTATGAAGACCCTTTGTCCCAGAAACGCGTGGCGGTATCAAGCTAAAACTTATACCAAATACTCAGGTCTACTGTCCCTTGAAGCTGTGAAAAAATCAAACTTCTACGGCAACGCAATCAAAAGATACAGCCGTTTATGCCGCAAATTTCCAGAAATTTTCGAAACTCGCAAGTGAATCAAAACCTACCAGGTATTTCCCGTGAACTCAGAATCTTGAAATTTGGTACGAAGCAACGTCTTATAACACAGATAAAGTAAAAAAGTGCGAAAACCGTAATTTTTCACTTACATCATGAAATAAAAATATTTTTAATAATTTTAAAGTTCTAGCTCCATACCAATTTTCACCCCCATTTCACCCCTTTGAGGGAGGATATCCGAAATAAAAAACGATTTAATGTCCTCCCTCTAGATTCAAACTATGTCCATATCAATTTTCAACTAAATCGGTTCAGCGGTTAAGGGGCTCCCATATGCCAATGACCTTCGATCGGAATCCCTTAGTTTTCTTATGTTTTTTGTAGCTTATTATATTAACGACAACGGCTTTAAGCAATATAGTATCCCATATTTACTTCAAAGCTCATTATTTTCGAGATATTTGTCATCAAAGTTGAACAATTTTAGGCCTAAAAACCGGTTTTCTGGCCATAACTTTTGTGTTAATTGGTTTAAAATGAAAACCCTAGACCAGTTTTTAGAGACGTCACATACGAACCCAAATATGTAGATTTCGTATATGTTAGATCCTTCACGTCAATAGAGATACGAAACAAGTGTTTTTTTAGACAATGTTTAAAACAATCATACACAATTAAGTATTCATTTGTTTCAAAATCCGGTAGACCAAAACGGAGATAAAAGATTGAAGAACCGATAACCGTTTGACTTATACTTCTATCTGTAGTGCAAAAGTAGGAGATACGATTCAAAACTTGTCAAAAATCGATGAAAACCTCGGGTAGCCCCTTAAAGCGTGAACAGGTAATGGACAGGCACACTTTCGCATTTTTATAACGTTAAATAAATACGGATTATGTAAGTAGTGTGCTTTTTTCGAATCCTACTAATATTATAAATGCGAAAGTTTGGATATTTGTCACTCAATCACACGGAAACGGCATAACCGATTTAGATGAAATTTGGCATTAAAATAGTTTATAGAGTGGATTAAAATATAGGATAGTTTTATTCCGGGTCCACGCAGACCAAGTCGCGGGCTAAATATAACCCCCCCCCCTATTCTGTAACTTGTTTCAAGCTCACCTCAACGCTCACCCACAAATATATCTTGATACCGCGACGCGTAGTAACTAAGCGTAAGTAGAGGTCTAGTTTCGTGACGGGTGACCGGCGGGGTGAGCCGCATTAGCGCGTAGCGAATAACAGCCCACTGGAGTCGCAGTTCGATAATCCGTGTCCATCTATCTTTCTCTGTCTTTTTGCATGAGTTAATAAGAAACAGGTGGTATGGTAGAGGACGATTATTGGGCCGTACATTACCGGCACCCCATAGACCCATAGACTACGGAGTAGCTTGCCATCAAGCAGGCCGTATTCTAAAGAATGCATCGTGTTATAAAAAAATAAAATAAAAGTACTGAAATTCACTTAATAAAACACGTTAGCAAGATTAAAAAGTTAATAAAGGATTCCAGCGCGCCGTTCTTCTCGCATTTTTAGAATAAAATTGCAGAAATTTCAAAAATGGAACCATAGCCCGGGCTTCTTTTGTTTTACCGTTACTTTTAAACCTTGGTAATGCAATATTGTTCGAAATTTAAACCTGAATAAACTGCCATTACGAATGCAGATGAGACTCTCTATGAAATCGTCGGCGTTATAAAATGTTGTTCATATTTTCAATGTGATATAACTTCGTTACTTTCTGTAGGATTATGAAATTATGATCTACCTTTTTCTTTTCAATAGCGCGTCGGGGCTATTTAGAAACTTCTATAAATTGGGTGTCGTGATTTATAAACCTAGGGCGGTAAAATAAAGAATGTCTTAAATCGATATAAAAGTCAAATTATTGAATGCAATAAGAATAGTACAAGTCAAACAAGAAGAACAAGATAAAATAATTACAACTCTAAATTCAAAATTACGATATAAATAACAAAAATAAATAATTATAATGAAAATGTCCCTATTTTCATTTTGACGTCCCTGGCCTCGCTCCAGGGATGTTATTCACTTCGTGCTAATGCGGCTTAACCCACTGGTCACCCGTCATGAAACTAGACCTCTACCTTTGCTTAGTTAGGTACTACGCATCACGGTGTCAAGATATATTTGTGGGTGAGCGTTGAGGTGAGCTTAAGCTATTAATAAATAACGTTTGTACCGTGTAAAAACCCCCAAGAAAAGTCACCATACAAACCAGCGGTCTACGGTGCTTACGTTATACAATGTAAGCTATTAAGTAAGAATATTATACTGGCAATTTGAGTTGTCCGTTTGGACTCTTAAAATAAGATTTACTGCCATTTGGGAAATCGTCGACACGAAATTACCATTTTGAAATTGCACCAAACGTAATACTGTGTTCGAGATTTGGAACTGGTCTTAAGACACATCGCGACACCCATATAACGTAAATTGGCACTGCTTATCGAAATAATAAAAAGAGTTTCAATAACTTCAGCGTTACAAAACAAAGTTCAATCTCCATGCACGCTCTTTTTAGCACTTATAAAATGATTGTAATATTTTTTTACGGCTTATTTGTAATGAAATTAGCATTGAAAACTCGGTATGCAAACCATTACGTCCTACGACTTTTTCTTTTTAAATTTATTGATACTCTGCTTTAATCGATTGGACTCTGTCAGTTTAATAGGAAAATAACCATGTATTATTTAATTACTGTCACGTTAATACGAAATAAAATCACATCGATCGAAACCGACATATTTGATTGTGCAAAATGTTGCCTTTGAAAATATGGCATTGATTCCTGCACGGCGCGCGAGCTCTCTCAATTTTTCTCGCACTATCAGTCTCTCTCTTTACTTACAGGACACTAGTGTTAGCAGACGACAGTGTATAGGCTCTCTATTTGATTTCCGAAAAATAATTATTACACAGTAATCAATCGATTCCTTTTATTAGCCATCATCAATCGTAATCGGTTATTATGACAATCGATTTACTCTAGCCACATCACTCTTTACATCATATTGGAACTGTCATAAGACCGGTCCCAAATCTCGTACACTGTAGGTACCCTCGAAAGTGTTTTTGGTGAGAATGCCATTGGGTGTATACTTGATTAAGACAATTTTATTTTCTAGTTCGTAATTAATCCATTCATATTTCATTATGGGCAAAGTGAATTTTGTCCAATTCAAAATTATGCAAACTGATTTGTTAGATAACTTTCCCGAACTCATTATTTCTTCGTAGTAAATTTTCTGTTCGCATATTTCCCCAAAAGTTCTTTTTATAGTATTATTATTTTCGGATTTTTTATTTTAACGCTTTATTTTTTTTCCAAGTTTTCCATGTCGAGGATTGACATTATTCAGATAAGTCCTATAATTTCGAGTTCCATTTGTGCTGAGGGACAGTACCTAAATCGTAAAATTGTAACTTTTATTATTTTAAACAGGTGACAGCTCTAAGGGCGACAGGTATTTCTCTATTGTGTCACAAGTGTCATTAAAGTTGTTATGTATTTTCATGTCGCTGAAAAGTTATTTATTATTTCCACAAAACACTGTTTAAAATCAAAAATGCATGGTTAAGTTACCAATGTAACAGTACTGAAAAGAAAAATACTTTTAAGAAAAATCGCGTATCCTTTTCTTTTCCTATCTTTTTGTTTGTAACACAAAAGGTGAAGACATATTACACCAACTTATCTCTGCTGTTCCACGCTCCTTCACACATGGAAATAAGGTCTATTACCTATCGTAAATCATGCATGGATAAGTTGGTAAGCTCGGCCACTGTCCATCGCCCGAACAAAAGCGAATTGTACATTTATATGTTTGTTTTTCCTAGGGCCGACTCTTCCAACGAGGCGCCAGCCGTGAATGGGCTCACCGAATTCGGAGAGGTAAGAACCTTATTTTTATACTGCTAAGCGTGAATTTCGTTCAGCAAAGCGCGTGCGAATGTTTTTTTAGGATTTGTGCAATCTGTTTGCGGATTTGGTCGTTGAGTTGATGGGGATAAGGGCGGGTTTTGTGTGGGGGTGAATCTTTGTTTTTCTTGCCGATAATGTGAGGGAAGCACGCTCCTCAAATGGAGTAATTATGATAGTCTTTGTGAATGCTTGAGGTACACATATTAACCTAGTTGCTATGGATATTAATGCGGTTGATGAGTGAGGATCGATTGGGACATTGTTTTTATTTCGGTAGAACACGTCATGTCAGGTAAACGTCATTTTTGACACATTACTTCCAGTTGACATTTATTGCTATTATATTCATTAACGGCCGGTATTTGACAGCTGTCATCCCTTTACAATGAACGTCAATGATGACATAATTTGTACTGGGATGACAGCTGTCAAATATTGGATATCCAATCCGACAAAAAACACATTTTTTTTAATGCTATACAGGGTGCATCAGAAACGGGGTGTGAACCGATCCAGGGCATAACAGGTATCGTGTCCTGATAAAAAAAGCTAAAAGTTTTTTTTTTGACGCGATTTTTTTTACATTTGCATTGACCACACCCCATCTATGGTGCACCCTGTATACTGACATAAATCGGTGACATCATCATCATCACCAACCTATATTTATCACACTGCTGGACTCGTGCCTTCTCTCATGGATGAGAGGGAACGGGCATTCGTCCACACGCTGGCCCAGTGCGGGTTGGAAACTTCACATACCCCTTTGAATTTCTTCGCAAATGTATGCAGGTTTTTGCACTACCAGTAAATATAGTCCTTGGATATCGCACATACGAGCCGGGATTCGAACCCACGAACCACTCGGTTACCGTAGCTTGTAATAATGATGTTCCATAATACCACGTTTTCATCACTCGCAAACGAGGGGTATTATATGGAAATTTAACATATTTGTCTGTGTATGACAGACGTCTGTGGCATAGTAGCTCCCAAACTTATGAACCGTTGAGTGCGGTTTTGTAATCAAAAGATTGTTTTTTTTAATAATCTGATATTTTGGTCTTGACAGACTCAATTTCAAAATCCCACATTACCGCAGCACGAGCGCCGCAGCGCGCGAGGACACTAATTTTAATTGAAACTCGTAAAGAAAGTCATCACCATATTAAGGGGGGCGTGAAGCTGGATGAATTGCTTTGTGCGCCAAGACAAGAGCGACAGTCTGGCCCTATTACAACAACAATTGTAGAATAGACCATTATCATCTGATAATGACAATTCAACTTACATTTGTAGACTATGAGTATATCCATTCACCTTAACTTGGCGTTGTCAGGTGACAATTGTCTAGTGTAGGAGCTTGTTGTTAATCAATTTAAACTGATTAAATATAATAATAGGCCACGACAGCACTTTTACGTCTCAAACGGTTATTTACCTACGATAACAAAAAAACAGTAATAATTCCAAAGTACCAGATTATCAAAGCTAATTGTTAAACTTCAATCCTTAAAAACTGTCCTATTTCCTTGTCGTACATTTTATCTTAGTAAAGTGTACAAAGGTTAACAGTGAAAATTTATGTGGCAGACAGACAGAGTTACTTTCGCTTATATTTCGACGACCGATCCTGGCTGCGAAGCAAGAGGTCCTGGGTTCGAATCCCGGTACTTGTGTGATGAGCACGAACATTTGTTCCTGAGTCATGCATGTTTTCTATGTATTTAAGTATTTATTTATCCATATAAATATGTTTATCGTCGTCTAGTTCCCATGGTACAAGCTTTGCTTAGTTTAGGAGTAGGTCGATTTGTGTAAGATTGTACCCTAATATTAAATTTATTTTGTATTTTTTTAACGAGCGAGCGAAGCGAACAGCCATTTCAGTATGGGTAAAAAAATATTTCGTATGCCCGGCGTCTGTCCGGCTGGTCCCTCTACAGGTCGCATTTTTCAACCGATTCTCGTGATATTTTGTACTCACAAAATATCACATAGTTCAATAATTATATTTTTCTACTGCTTTACCGTTATCTGCCATTTATATAGGCTTTAGCTCTAATACAATGACACCGATAATAAGTCGTCGAACAACTCTATACTCTATGAGCCATAAACGCACTCTTTAGTGTACTTTTATGGTTCATACATTTTCCATAAAAGCACTGTTTACCACGATGTCAAATTATCTAACTTTTTTTTAATCAGCCACTATATTCCAGTGGTATTAACTTCATTAGCAAATGTTTCGAAATAAAGAGTTTTTATTCACTATCAAATATTTGTAAAACATAAACAATTTACTAAAATAAAATAAAATGATCATGTATTGTGTGTTAATATACATATTTAACCAATTATTTGTATTATTTATAAATATAAACCGTTCTGATTCGGTTCGGATCCGGATTCAGTTCGGTTCTGATGGCAAGTGCAAGGAAATTAAAAACAAAACAGACCATAAACAAGAGGTGTCAATGTGTCATAATTCTAATTTCCCACCAAAGTTCCAGTTCAAAAATAAAACACGAAATATGATAACTATTCGTTATTAATAACTTCTTAAGATTTGATTCGTGTTTGTGAAGTGAAGAAAAATGTGTACGTTCGTTCCTTTTAAAATGAACGACGAAGAAAATAACTGCACCGCTGAAGAAATTGCGTGAGTAGTAATAGACCTAACGGAAAACTTACTGACTGAAAAGTCAAATGCTATTTATTTAAAATTAGTCGTAGAAAAAGTATTGTATGCAACGGTGTGTAACTTGGTCTTAAAACGCTCAAGGCATCTTTAATTGCGATGCTCGCCAAGGCTCGCATCGCAACTCACGACACTCGCGTTTTAAGACCCTACTTATACAACAGTTGCATAAAATACTATTATATACTTTTTTTATCGATTCATATTTAAATGTGCCTATGAAATTGACGTTTTTGACAAAAGATTTGATTTTCATACATTGAATTTTGCGGATTATTCAACAATGTCAAATTCAAACCAAACAAAATTTTGGTAGGAATATAATATAGAAAACTTTTAAGCGACGTTACACATATTTTAATTACTTACAAATAGTTCGCATCTTAAAACTATGAAACACTTGAACCGGCAGCACATGAAAAGGGTCGTATACAAGCTTTAATTTGAAACACTACATAAAAAATTAAAATCTTTTATTTGTATTTAAAACCTTTGTTACATAGTTCTAATATTCAACTATTTGCCATTCAACGTGGTAACGCGGCCAGGGTGATGATGGGTACTTTTGCGCGAGGGAAAACTCATTGGGGACTTTTTGACTAGGCTTAAGCTTGTGTTTTTACTTTAAAATATGATGCCTCATATGGATATAAAAAATAATTTGGGAGTTGCAATACAAATCAATAAATTACGTACAAAATTATATCTGTGGAAAAAAAAAGCCAGTTTCATTATCAATCTAATATTTAAATACATTTTATTTAAACAGGCTCGCGTGTTCTTCAGTTCACAGAGCCACTAGTACTATAATATTAGTACAGTTGTCGCGACCGCTCCCGCTCGTGCCTTGGGCCCAACCCGAACATAAACCTGAAATTTAGCCCATCGTTCAAAAGAGATGAGCGGCGCAACGGCGCGATTCTTAAACTGAAGCCGGAGATTTACGAGCGCGCGACTAACGCAATCGCACTGCGATCGGTGTCGCGGCGGGGAGTGCGCAGTATTTTAAAATACAAACTGTCTAAGATATAAGTAGTTTTTGGTTATAACTGTCAAGCTGGAAGTACATTTACTTGATATTTGTTTCCGTAATCCTTATTAATGGCCGCGAGAATTTGGCTTGCTGCGGCTAGTATTTTCGTTTTTTGAGAAGTTGCGTTCGGCGCGCGATTGGATTATTCATTGAACCAACATAAACAATTCTGCAAAAAATCAGAAATACCGGATTTGACGCAAGTTATGGGTGTATAAACTCACTGGACTACGCTGCCGCCGCGACTTGAAGTCGTGGCTGAGCCTTTAGGTCAACAAATGTCTGAAACTACTTAGGTAATATTTGATTATTTGATGTTATGACGGATTTAAGAATAAATTATAACCGTAGCTAATAAATTCAACAGTTCCAGAATACAAATACGCATCTGCGTGAGCGATGCGATGCGCGATGAGTGAAAGTAAACAAATATTAAAATGGGGCAACGTTAAGTTTTCTGATATCTTTTCTACAATTCTCGACAATGGCAAAGCGAATTATAACTACTTTCTCTCTTTTTAAGTCTTGGTCGTATTTAATCTTGTCTTCTCTCTATCTTCTTGAATGTTGTGACTGAGATTAAGGGCGACTTGCAACAAATTACGATTACAGACCGATCAACATTAAATATGCAGCCGGTAGCGGCAGCAGTCATTCCATGACATTTGACATTGACATTCAGATTTTAACGAACACCGCTTACGATTACAGACGGTTTGGTGCAACTCACCCTTATTAATGAGATAAAATGATATTATATCTAATCACAAACAGTTTAGTGTGTAAATTGCATTTTTGGTCTATTACTGAATCTTCGTACAAGTTGAGAAACAAAAGTTGCAGTCCATTATTCAGCCCCTCGCATCTAATACTGATGATAGTTCCGTCTCTATCATAGCGACACCTAAACTACACACGATAATCCGTATAAATATCGTACGTTATCGTGACTCTAGGGCTCACGGAACCCTCTCAACGAAGTTCAGTACAGTATGACTGTGCAAATAAAAGCGTGTATCAACAAAATTGACTAGACATGTTCAATCCCGACGACCTTCAAAAGTATCCGCGCCCTCAAAATTCCCTCCATTGTCGCAGAAAGTGGTGAAGGAGATGAACCGGCTGGGCATGCTGGTGGACCTGTCCCACGTGGGCGAGAACACGACCCGCGCCGCCATCAAGCTGTCCAAGGCCCCCGTCATCTTCAGCCACTCGTCGGTGCACAGTCTCTGTGCCCACAAGAGGAACGTGCCTACTGACATTATACACTCGCTGGTGAGTTTTGACTTGGTTTTTATTAATGTTGCAATTGTTTGTTTGTATCGTCGTAATGTTCACTGACATTATACAAAATCACAATTCTAAATCAAATATTTCAAATCTTTGAACGTTGAACAATTAGTACTCTAAAGGACGATTTTTCAAGCTCTAGATAAATTTGTCCGTCAATTAAAATTATCACCATGTTTTTCTTAAGTCATATGAAAGAAAAGGACAGAGCTAACATTTATCTGACAGATAGTTTTATCTGGGATTGAAAAATCTGCCCTAATACATGTCAGTAACTACTTTTTCACTTAACAGTTTAGTGCCTGATTATTAAAAAAACATCACCACATGCGCAGCTAAAGGCACGGTGTTTAAACTGTGACATTATTATGGTTATTGAGGTCCTTATCCTATCTCAGCTGGTGCTATCTCAGCAGCATCCTGCAGAAACCCAGGGTCCGCTTGCAATCTAATCCCAAGAACTACCGTAAGCATTAGTAGGTTTTGTAGAAGCTACTGCAATCTCGTCTTCCAACTCGGACGGGAAACTAGACCCTAGTAGAAGTAATGGCAATTAATCAAGAAAAAAGCAATATGTTTTACTACAAACTCACTTTTGCGTCACCATCCTCATCGACTCGTTTAACTCACCTTTGCTCAGCCGAGCGTTTCCTCATAAATTAACCAGGATTTCTATTTACAGAAAGAAAACGGCGGCATTATAATGGTGAACTTCTTCCCGGACTTCGTGAAGTGTGCACCCAACGCCACTCTCTCCGACGTCGCCGGTGAGTTACCCCAGACTAGCGCTCGTTACCGCGGCCAAGTTGGTTCATACGCATAGTACCTAATAACGTTATATTGTAAACAATGATCTGTAGGAATGCCTGGCCGGTAAAGGACGGACTTTCGTTCGTTTGTCGCGTTCATTCAGCCTATCCACCCAGCTTGTCCCTGCGACATTCCCACAGCAGTTTCTTCCATTCTTCTCATATGACATCTTTAAGATCAACATTCCTCAATTCGCTCTCCTCTAACACGAGTTACCCCAGACTAGCGCTCGTTACGGGCGCCCGGCTCGTTCATACGCGTGGTAATAACGTTACATTGTAAACTATGAGGGTTGCTACAATAACGTTTGTTGGGATTCTACACGTAATAGCAGCGTCAGCGTTAAGTAATGGTACCTAGCGATTTCGTCTAGTGTGTTTACAGAATGGTAAAGGGTTTGAAAGTCAAACATTCAAATATGTCATATTATCCAAACTTCAATGATGTAAATATTATCCCAAAATGTAATGCATGATTTAACAAAAATGGTATGACTATGTCTAAGTCTAATTCCAAATTCATTCTTTCAAGTTAAATTTGACCCACTTTCAAGTGACCGATTGAGCTGAAATTTTAGGTATAAGTATAGTTTGGATGACAATTTAATATCATGGTACCATCGAGCTGATCTGACGATGGAGACAGAAGGTGTCCATGGGAATTTAGTCCTTAATCGACGTAGCCCCGTTGAGTTTGGGCTCGTTAGAATCGTCTCAATCAGTAGTTGATGATGGTATACAGAAAAGTACAGTCGGCAATAAAAGCTTGTACCAAAAATGTAACTTTTGACAGAAACTTCTTATATACCACGTTATAGGTAATTATTTAACGCTTAGCTTAAGGCCTGTCTGATGTCACCGTGGCCTATGGATGCCTGCTAAGGGCTACTCCAGGGGTGTCATATGCGCGTTGCCGACCTTTTATGATTGTACGCCTTTCTTGTAGAACACCATACTGTTACCAACTAAAATCTCGCGGATGCTCTTCGCTACACATACCTTTTTTCATTCCACCGTAATGCTTTGAAAAACGCCTCATGATTATTTTACCTACTTATTATTTTCCAATCCCGCGCTGCTTTTAACTACGATGTTGCCGTGAACCTTCTTCGTGACTCTGTCAAGAGTCTCCAACGCAATAACGTTTACATAGCGCAATAAAACCGGCCACTTGAATAAAAACCCAGTTTTGTTTATCCCAGTAAGGCGCTTAGCTCCGCCAGAAGCTTAACAAGTAGACATAATTAAGTTAGACTGTAAAATGTAGGCTCAAAGCAATAACCATAACTTTAAATGTAATGGAGCTTTGCGCGTTAAGGCGATTAGGACAAGCAGCAATTTTTCGCGCGTCAATCTCCTGTCAAAGTACCTGATGGATATTACCAAGAACTGTAGTTCACCAAAGCTCTAATGTTTTATTGAATAATAACTGCTGTAATAGGGAACAAGATTCGCCGCGATAAGTACGAGTATATTATCCGTAACGCAATACTGGCTAAGTTTTGAATAGACATCCTCTTATTGTCAGTCAGGAGCGTTTTAATTGAATCGTATCCCCGCTGTTCTAATCTGCGACGCAACTTTATAGCACGTTCGGCTTTCGCGAGGAAATAACCACCAACTAAGTGGATTGCCACCGGGGCGCGCTTTATTTCACTTTTTAACCCCTTAACACTATGACATAAAATATGTACCTACATCTATATATATGTAGAAATTGTTTACTCTCCCCTTATGTAGGTCAAATTGCGTCATTTTGACGTTGGGATTGTAGGGTTCAGAAATCATAGGCATCCATACTAATATTATAAAAGCGAAAGTGTGTCTGTTTGTTACCACTGCACGCGTAAACTACTAAGCCGACTTAGATGAAATTTGGTACAGATATAGTGTGAGTCCTGGAGTAGGACGTAGGATAGTTTTAGCCCGGATATTATCCCCTGGGGGGATGAAATGAGGATGGAAGTTTGTATGAAGTTACGATCTAAGAATTTCACGCTGGCGGGGCAGAAGCTAGTACCGTATAAGGCCTGAAACACTGACGCAGTTTCCGGTAGCGGTCAATAGTAAACTTGTTAGTTATTGACACAGGCTCGACTGAGGTATGGGAAAGGGTATTTGAATGAAGTTAGAGCTCAATGTATGCACGCACTTCAATTACGAGTAAACTCTATTACATAAACGGTACAGTTCAGTCAAGTTCCTTGGCTTTCAACATTCAAGAAGCAAGCTTCGTTGTCACGTCGCATTTGGTGAGGTTCTCGAAGTTTACGGACTCGTAAGTCAAGTTAGTGTACAGCTATGCAGTGACCAAACAAAGGCGAACAGTCTGCAAACATACATACGAACACTCGATATATTACAAGCTTTTATTTAAGTTCGTTTGTTTGTTAGTGTGGGGCAAATCTTGCATGTTAAATTTGACCCACTTGCCGGTGACTATTGAGCTGAAATTTTGGGTAAATTTTGGATGACAATTTAATATAATGGAACTATCGAGCTCCTGATGACGGAGCCTGAAGTTGGCCATGGGAAATCAGTACTTAACGGACGTGACCCCTTTTTTTTATAGCATAGCTTTTACACTCGATGTTTTAGCTGCTGTTTTAAAACAAGTAAAAATTATGGACATCACAGAGAATCACGTGACGTTTACAAACGTTATGGAAAATAGCGCGAAAGTGGATGACAGAGTGTTAATCATGAATACATGACGGATTATAGCGGAAAATTTATCATTAGAAATATATTAAAATGTCGAATATAGTAGAAATTACACAGTGTTTAAAGTCTAATGTTCTGTACGTACTTGAATATATTTCAAAAGAATTGCAGTGGCGAGTCCATTGAACAAAGAAGCGAGTAAAAATTTATACGACGTGGGATGTTCTTTGGTAATACATCGTACATTGAGTAACTAAACCATGGGACAGTTGAAAAATATGTGATCCAACAAGCCTTCATCGAGCCCACATTCACACAAAGAGTTATCCCGCACCCTGATTTTGCCGAGGAACACTGGTGTGCAGTTAGTAACCCCGTTTGAATTTGAGCCCGTATAATCGTCTCAATGAGTAGTTGATTGCTGTATACCGTCATACAGAAAAGTACCGTTGACAATAAAATATAGTACCAATTTAGAATACAACTTATGTTTATTCCAGCAGTGTGTCAATGTTCTCCAAGCGATGCCTGGTTGTGCCCTTAATGAGCGCGGCGTCTGCTTTGGCACCTAGTCGCAAGATTTGGCGTAGGCGCTAGTTTTACGAAAGCACGGCACCTCATTACCTTCCAACACAGAGAGAAAAGTAGACCCTATTGGGATTAGACTGGATTCTTCGAGAATTTTTCCTACACTGAAATTGCTGCTGTTAAATCCATACCTACTAATATTGTGCGTACATGCGAAAGTGTGTATGTCTGTATGTCTAACTGTTAGCTCTTCACGCTTAAAGCGCTGAACCGATTTAGATGAAATTTGGTATAAAGATAGTTTAAGTACTGGGAAAGGACATAGGATAGTTTTATCCCTGAAATCATCGTCATGGTGAAATGGGGAGTGAAAGTTGGAATGGAGCTACGATATAAACGAATTCCACGCGGACGGAGTCGCGGGCAGAAGCTTGTATCAAATGATATTTTGTAGGTACTGCAGGTTGATTGAGGTCAAAGAGACGTTTACTGTTTTCGGCTTATAACGATGAAATATATAAATAGTACTCGTTTCTGTTACTCGATCCCACCTAGAAGCCACATCACACCTTACTTAAACAAGGCTTCAACATTAAACATGTCCTCACGCAGACATTTACATCTCGCATGCCTTTTATTTGATGTGATGAAATACAAAAGGCCAGAATATCTGTACTCGAGGATAAGAATTTCATCTTTTCACAAAAGGCACGGCACCAGGTCAACACGTCGATGTCTCTTAGAAGTGCACCCACACAGGACAGCTGCTTTTACAGGTAGCTTCCGTTATCTTGCGACCAAATGCTGGAATAACATTCCTCCACCAATTAGATGCTTACCATCGAAACTTTCATTTAAGTCGAACTTTAAGAAGATGCTCATAGAGAAGCAAGTGGTAGGAATTCCGCACGGCTATTTGGTTGCAGATTTCGTTGTGTGACTGTGCACTCTAAACGACGTTGACTCTCCTTTCACACTGTATACCACACCGTATAACACTCGCACACTTGTACGCACTCACACATACGCACACACCCACACCAACACATACATACACACACACAACACACGCACGCTCGTACACACACCCATATACGCACACACACACAACAACGCACGCACGCTAGCACACACATACACACACACACGCTCTTATGTAACTTTTGTATTGTTATTATTTTATGTATTTTGTACGCATTTGAAAGGACGGCGTCCAACTCCGACGCTGCTTAGGTTCCGCCACCGACCGAGCCCTAAATAAGGCCCAGGCTGAAAACCAGCGCTGAACTCTTGTTGTTCAGCACATGCTGAGTCTGGGACCTATTGCCTCAAAACAATTGTACTCCTTATTCTTTTTAGCATATTTTTATTCTGTATTGTCACTGTTGTTTATGTCTGTACTTTGTTTTTTGGTAATAAATTATTATTCTATTCTATTCTATTCTATTCTAGTCTAAACATGTGGAATCAACACTTAAAATGAAATTAAAAAAATGGAATATTAATTAAAAAATACACACATTGTCATCATAATTTCTTAACCACCAAATTTCAAAATTGACTTTGTACATTTACTGAAATTAAAAATCTTAATTCAAAAGCACTGAACCCTGGGTGGAAAAAGTGTAAACATATATTTTACGGCGCCTGTATTAGGTACTTTTTAAAACCAACGCTATACCAAGCTGGGGTTCGATATACAAGCGTCCATATGCTACGGAGTCTGCTTCCCACAGGCCGTATGCTTGACCGCTGTTGTAGCATAAGAAATAATATACAGCACTTGGCTGATTGTATATATCTCTTATAGATAGAGTAATACCATACAAATACACGCTTGCCAGCAAAAATGATAATTATCTTCGATAACATGCTAGGGCTGTAAGAAATACTTTTGCCGAAAACATATATATTTTTTTATTTTCAGGGATTCGCACTCTGGTGTTAAAGGCAACTATTACTAGTCAATAGTACGTTTGTATCGCTACTGCGTCGCTTCTGTCGTTGCAAACGCGACAAGGGGCCACATGCTGCGACGCAATCGCACGTTCACGAAACGCGTGATTGAATCGTAGCATTAAGCCGTGTGCGACCTCCCTTAAAACAGTAAAAGTAGTAAAACAAATCCGTTTCTAAACTCCAATTTGACGCACTCACACGGACACGTGTCTTTACAATAAACTCAAATCACGTGTGCTGTGCATTTGCTGCGTAGAACTGGTTTTGAATAGAGCGCAATCCTCAACACGCAGCGACATTTTCGCAACGATTAAAACGCGCGACTTTTCTACAACACAAGCCATAGATACTCTATTGCCTTTGTATCGCTGCAAAAGTTGCTGTGTGGAACCGCTCTAAGATATTTCTGTATATGAGATACTTCTTTAGCCTATATTTTTTGTGCCGTAGACAAAGTGTTCCGGAAGACGTCCCAACCCTAGTTATTACGGTACCCGCGGGTCTAATCCTCCGTTTTATTAGCTTCCTACATCTCTGAAATAGTCGCAACGTATGTATATAAACATACGTTGCTAGTCTAGGAAATACCCTGAGTAGCATTAGTTAATTAGTATTTAATTAATGGACTGCTTCTAGTAGGCATACATGATATACGTACATTTTGGGCTCTAGCGTTCGAGTACTATTTAATTATATTACGCTAAGCGAGAACAGATAATTTCTGATGCAGTTCATTTGTGTATTATAATTAATTCTTCAGTTTTCTGTTATATATATTTATTCACTGTTATACAAACAAATAACAAACATGTAAATAAATAAAATGTCATATATGCCGCAATAGCACTTTTACAAGGGAAGATTTACGAGCGTTTCTGTAAAGGAAGACCACTGGTTAAGAAGAAACGCCGAAACAAATTCAATAGTCTTGCTAGTCAAAAAACGTATTACAATGATAACCTTCTTAACCCTTAATCCCCAGTGTGGTGTCGGGTGTCGGGTTAGAATTACACCACCCCCTTTCTTCCTGTGGGTGTCGTAAGAGTCGACTAAGGGAACAGAGTTGAAGCGTGTTGTGGGCGATGGGCTAGCAACCTGTCACTGCGATGTCACATTTTGTCGATCTTTTATACCCACATTTATGCTAAAAGTGGTACTGGAACACAAGTTTCATGTGCTCTGCCTACCCCTTTTAGGGATATCATAGGCGTGAATGTATGTATCTATGTATGTATGTTAATCCTTAACTTCCTCCACGGGACAGGCTTTGCCTAGTGTGGAGGTCAGTAAATATTTGTACCACCTGTAACTGGAGGATTGTTCGGAAGATGTAAGTCAAATGTTCCATTTATTGTTTAAAATATTATATTACCTGTAACTTATCATCATCATCATCATCATCATATCAGCCGAAAGACGTCCACTGCTGGACATAGGCCTCCCCCAAAGAGTGCCAAAGTGACCGATCCCGCGCCACCCGCATCCAGCGGACTCCCGTAACCTTTACCAGGTCATCAGTCCACCTTGTCGGGGACCTACCCACGCTGCGCCTTCCGGTACGTGGTCACCACTCGAGAACCTTTCCGCCCCAACGGCCATCGGTTCTACGTGCTATGTGCCCCGCCCACTGCCACTTAAGTTTAGCGATCCGGAGGGCTATATCGGTTACCTTGGTTCTGCTGCGGATAGCCTCATTTCTAATGCGGTCACGCAGAGAAACTCCCAACATGGCCCTCTCCATTGCCCTTTGGGTGACTTTGAGCCTTCTTATGAGACCCATAGTAAGCGACCACGGTTCAATCCCAAGTAGCAAACAAGAATAATGATTAAATCTTACATTTCTAAACTTTATCTAAAATAAGAATAAGCTAAATTTAAAAAGACTCAGTTTAGTAATTTTAATCTTAAAAACTAAAGAGTTTTAAGCTACCGCCACTTTAGCAAGTCAAGAATACCTAAAACCTAGTTAAATATTTTAAAAACTATTTGGTGTTAAGTATGTCCACAAATTAGTCTAAAAATATGTTTTTTACTCAACTCAGATTATTTGAAGACTCATTTAAGATTCAATGGTATAATGTAAGTATCAGTTTAGAATCACAAAGTAAAAATTGATTTTGTAGATAAACTTAAGATGATTGGTTTCACCAAGCTCTATGAATTGGGTCGCTTAAGGTAACTGTATTCTTTTTTTATTAAATTTAATCAAGTTTAAGTGAAAATAAGTTTAACGGGACGTTTTTCAACTAACTAGAACCAATTGAAGATGGATGAAATATATTTTTTTTAAAGATGTGGTGGCTTTCGTCGGCGTGCTCCGAAATATAAAAAAAATATCGTCCAATTGTGTGCGACCAAGTCATGCAGTGCGACGAGTGAGACTTTGTTATCATTAGTACCAAGTACATCTTCGAGTGAGGCTTTGGTATCATTATTACCAAGTATACTGTAGATCACAAGAAAGGAGATGATGACGCAAGATGTGGAAAATGAAGTAGCAGCACTAGCAGTACTAGCTTCTGCCCGCGACTTCGCACGCGCAAAAATTATGGTTTAGTTACATGGTATTCTTATGTTTTTTGACCATACTACATGCTGAAAATAAAGATTTCATTTCCATATTGATTTCATATAAATTATGTACCTGTGACATTAAATATATAATTTAATGGTTTGCACACCTGCTCGCAGGCATTGGACACTGTGCGCATCATTTTTGTAATAACCCTATGACTGTATCTGAAGCAAATAAACTTTCTGATTTCTGATTTCATTGATAGTGCGTGTAACAGTTCAAATCTAAATAACACCCTCATAAACTTGCTCGTCAATAATATTCTATAGATGCCCAAAGTATCTTTTTAGAGAGCGCTCCCTAAGCGAGCCCTAGGTTCGAAGATCCTAGGGCGAGCCCGACGGACACTCACTATCCTAAGGTGTCTTGCAAGCGAGACCTGAGGCCAAAGTGCCGAGCGGTGAGGCAAGAGAGGCCGAAAGCCAAGCTTTTCATTGGAATTAAAGACCTAAAGCAATCTTTCAGCGAACGGTCTTCTTGCGAGCTCGTGGGCCTAAGGCCCGATCCCCCACGGATACTCGTTATCTCCGACTTCTCCGAGTAACTTGCAAGCGAAACCTAAGGGCCGAAGTTCTGGAGTTAAACGGGGAGGCAAGCGGAGCCAAAGGCTGAATTTTTCGTAGGAATGACAGCCCCTAAGCATGGTTTTAGAGAGCGGTCGTTATGTGAGCTCGGGGGCTGAAGGCCCGTGGGTAAGCCCCCACGGACACTAACTATCCCCAGATGTCTTCGTATCCGTAGTATCCGGAGACCAAAGTCCAGAAGGTGAGCGGCCAGGCAACTTTTCGTATTAATGAAAGATCCAAATCAAGCCTTAAGAAAGCACTGGGGGCTGAAGGATACTTATATCATACTAACCCCAGGTGGCAGCGAGGCCAAAGGCCGAGCTTTACGTTGGAATGAAAGGCCCACAGCATCCCTTTAGAGAGCGCTCTCAATGCGAGCCCCTAGGCCACTCATTATCTTGAGGCGTCTTGCAAGTGAAACCTGAGGCCCAAATTCCCAAAGATAAAAGGGGAGCCAAGGGAAGCCGAAGCCTGAACATTTCGTAGGAATTAAAGGCCTATAGCATGCTTTTAGAGACTTTTAGAGATAAGCGGCGTGGCAAGCAAGCCCTCACGGACACTGACTATCCCGAAGTTGAGTGGCGAGGCGAAGGGCGAAGTAAGTCCCGTAGATAAGTAGCGAGGCAACCGAGGCCAAGGGCCGTGCTTTACGTTGAATTGACAGACTCCAAGCATTCCTTCAGAAAGCGCTCTTAATGCACCCCTATAGACGGACACTCATTATCTCCCAGTGTCTTGCAAGTGAAACCTGATGGCGACGTGGGGGATGTACACTTACTATTCCCAGGTGTCTTGCAAGCGAAATTGCATGTAAAAGTTCGGAGAGTGAGTGGAGAGGCAAGCAATGCCTTTTCGTTCTATTGTAAGGCAACCCTTCTGTGAACGGTCTCAATGCAAGCAATGACCTCTAAAGACACTTATTATATTTCGGTGTCTTGTAAGCGAAACTTGAGGACCAAAATCCCGAAGGAAAACGGGGAGGCAAGCGAAGAAGAAGCGAAGCGAAGGCTGAGGTTTTCATAGGAATGAAAGGCCCAAAATTATATACCTTTAGGGGGCGCTCCTGATGATGCGCATATTTCAGAAAGTCACGGGAGTTTTCTACATTCATAAAATTGATACCATAGATACTCAATTTTCCGCGTAATGCCGTTTTGTCCAAATTGTATACCCACATCCCTTGCCGTTGGTGAACTATGATAATTCTTTTCCTTCAAACAACTTTAGATGACCTCTGACTTCATAGCAAATATAGGAAGGCAGAGATCAAGGTTGCTGGTTTTTCAATATAAACAGCGCCGTCGTCAGTTACTGAAGTTCCAATTTAATTAGGTATCTGATGTGTAACAGTTACTATCAGTGGAGGTATCAACCAGTTTTGGTTAATATGTAGTGTTTACCACTATTTTACATCCCGGGTTTTTTCACGTTTTATCTATATTTTGCTTAACGTTTGAATGGGGTGTTCTTCTTACTTTCTAGTCAAGTATCTTGTCAATTTTCAAGTCTTTAGCTCATACATTTTGATGTATAACCATTTTATAACCCCTTTGCCCCATTATCTTAATATTTTTTATAGCCTATGTGTTGTCCGGGAGTTTTCTCGACAGGTTAGCAAAGTTTGCATCAAAATCCGTTCAGAAGTTTTCACGTGATACGCGTACAAATAAATAGACAAACAGACAAAAATTCTAAAAACTTTTGGATCGTGTTCTGTTATCGATTCCAAGCATCCCCAACAAACTTTTTCTCGAATATATCTTCCATGTACAGAATTTCGACCGTCTTCAGCTTTATTATATATGTATAGATAGATAAAAGATAGAAGATTATGAAAGTGCAATGTTGTTGACGTGTCAATGTCATCCTTTATGCTTGGTTGAATTTATGGTTTGTTAAACACAGGACAGGATATACAGAATAAATATATGATAAGTATTATAAACTTAATGGTTATTCTTGCATAAACATTTACCGTAAAATGGACGGCAACTTGCATTCATTAAATCAAACTAAAGATTTGATAAAGAACCATTAAGTATTAAGTAGAACTACACTAATTCGGTTTTTAGTATAAGTTAAGTATATCTCTAAACCGGTACTACTATAAATGCAATTTTTCTATACTTTATCTAAAATAACCTTAAAAAATCAGTATCGTCTAAAGTCATACTTCGCTAAGAATAATAAGACTAAACTCCATTTTACTTTTAGTAAATAAAAAAAAATAAAAAAAATCTGACACTAATTCATAAAAAATAAAGTACATTGTAGTTAGATTTATGTAATAGCAATAATAATTGCATTTATATTGCAAACATTTACAGAAAAGAAGTATTCTGCGCTGTATGTAATCAAATTTTTAATTTAGCAACCTAATATTCCTAATTTTTATTGCTCTTTTTCCAGTATTTGGTAAGCCCGTCTGTTTTATAGCACTTTCAATCAATTTTACACGATAAACCATCATGCGTTATAGTTTTTAAATACTTATAGGGACATTACACGGTCGTTTCTAAACGTAATAAATAGTTAAGTAATCGCCATTTTGATAAAACTTCAGTGAATTCTCTCGTTAGTAAAAGAGTTCGCCATATTTTCTAAAATACAATTCCATGAGTAAAAAAAGTTTTAAAATTTTCTTTGTTAAGAGATGATCGAATTTGTGCAACTCAGTGTTAATAGATTTAAGTAAGTATTGTAGATATCTTTAAGTTTATTTCTTGGCCTTAAGTCAACCTTCAAGATATCTTCAATTCGAAGTTTAGAGATCTGTAAAACCCTCATTCTTAAGTTGGGTTTAAGTTTGTCTAAGTAGTAGTATTAACTCTTTCTTGAAAATGTCTTAAATACTGTGCCCACTTTGTCCTAACTGAGTCTTGGGGTATATCTTCAAGATATCTTCAGGGACATAATGGTTTTAGCCAAGACAACAGCAAGAATTTGTCTAATTGTCTTCAAGATATCTTCAATCCCTTTTTAAGACATTTGATTGCTACTTGGGATGCCATATGTCATCACTGGCAACACACACTGGTCAAAGACTTTCGTCTTGAGACACTGCGGAATATTGGACGAAAAGATTTGCCGTAGCTTCCCGAACGCTGCCCAGCCGAGTCGGATTCGACGATTGACCTCTTTCTCGAAGTTGGACCTACCTAACTGGATCGTCTGTCCTAGGTATACATAATCGTCTACAACTTCGAGCGTAAAGTGTCCGATTGTAATGGGAGTTGGTACTACATTAGCATTTGACATGATCTTCGTCTTATCCATGTTCATTCTTAGACCAACTCGCTCGGATACTTTACTGAGGTCATCGAGCATCGTACTTAAGTCCTCCATGGTCTCAGCCAAGATTACTATATCGTCAGCAAACCGAAGGTGAGTGATGTACTCGCCTTTGATGCTGATGCCTAGCCTTCTCCAGGCCAGAGTCTTGAAAACGTCCTCCAGTGCAGCGGTGAACAGTTTTGGAGAAATAACATCTCCTTGCCTGACTCCCCGCTGCAGCGGAATAGGTTTCGAGTTCTGGTCCTGGAGTCGGACTGACATAGTGGCTTTCTCGTACAAACACTTCAGCACTTCGATATAGCGATAGTCAACTTGGCACCGCTGGAGAGACTGTAGTACAGCCCAGGTTTCAATCGAATCAAAGGCTTTTTCGTAGTCCACGAACGCTAAGCAGAGAGGCAGGTTATACTCCTCGGTCTTCTGTATAACCTGACGAAGCGTGTGAATGTGGTCTACGGTACTAAAGCCTCTTCGGAAACCGGCTTGTTCGGGAGGCTGGAAGTCATCTAGCCTGCGTACGAGACGGTTTGTAATGACCCTCAAAAACAGCTTATAGACATGGCTCAGAAGTGAGATGGGTCTGTAGTTCTTCAGCAGAGTGTTGTCACCCTTTTTGAAGAACAGCACCACCACACCTCTGTTCCATGCCTTTGGAGTTCTCCCTTCCAGTAAGACGGAATCGAACAGCTTCTGAAGGGCCGTAAGGACCGGTTTTCCACCCGCCTCCAGTAGTTCGGCTGTTATTCCGTCTTCACCGGGTGCTTTGTTGTTCTTGAGCTGTTTAAGAGCCATTACCTGTAACTTATAGTGGAAATAAACTATTTATTTACTTATTTTATCTTTACATAAGTAAACCTAAGTTATGAATACAAGGAATTAAAAAAACTATTATGCGTTGTCCTACAAGAAAACATGTCCGAAATTATGTTACAGGGCACAAGGCAGGGAGATTTAAAAAAACGAAAATAATCGTAATGCGACTAATAACTGAATTGTTAGATATGCTTTCTTAAAGGAACTGTGTCATCTTGACCCTTGGCGAGATAAAATGACACTAAAAATATGAATGATTTATGCTGTATGAATAAGAACGAGTTACTGTTAAACAAAATGATTTTTTTTTTGCTACAACCTTTAACTTATACTTTCTACCTGGTAAAACACTGTTGTCGTCTCGTTTAATAATATACTGTAACAGTAGGCTGAGGTCAAAAAAAAACTAAACGTTTTTTTTTAAACTACAGAGAAAAGGAGTCATTGAATATTTTTGTCAAGCTTCATAATTATATCCGAAAACAAATTCATTCTGAACCCAAGCGTAAAGAAAACTGATACGTATGCTGTTCATAGTTATTTAAAGTACTCCGATACACGCACATTAATTATACAATTACTACTAATGATATAATGGCAGCTAATCGGGTTAGTGGATGTCGTCATCGCCATCAATCCGTTAAGCCACAGCTTGACTTGCCTCTTGTCTAAGCCTGAATCAATACGTTAATGGACAGTAGACAGGACAGATCGATTATTGTGTATACTATTAGATAAATACGAGTATACAGTCACTGCGCGGAAATCAGGCTAGTAAATAAAGATTCGAGATTTGTATGGGCATGGGCGGGCTAGGACGCTTATTAAAACGTCACTTGCAATGTTTGAAATCCATCAACTTACTCTACGAAGGTCCTATGGCCCAATACATGGTGAATACAAAGTCGTGAACACAAATACGTGTTTCTTAATGTTTAACTTTAGTTCAAACATGTGGACGTAAGAACCGGCAAAAATATGTAAACGTTTATTAATTCGTATTTTTTTTTACCGATTCTCATAGTCACCCTAATTACTACTTCAAATTGACACTTCAAACTACAGACCAAGTCTTAACGAATAGGGTGACCATAAGGTTGGTGTTTTTGCTATTTAAAATTGTTATCAATAAAGTTCAATTTATTGCTTCTAGAGCTAATGCAATGAATTTGCCTTAAAATACTGCGAGTGAAACAAAAAATCTACATTCAATATATTCCACGCTCGACACTCGCGATCAAACATGTTAGAGCATCGCGCGAAACATATTGAAATTTGATCGTGCATTAAAACAGATCAGATTTAAAAGCCGTGTCAGGTGAGGGCAGAAGGAAATCTTACTCAACTCACTTTGTCACGTCACTCATGTGCGGTCCCTCGAACACATTGTCGGCCATAATTATAGGTACAGGCCTATTCGTGGCGTTTTGATTATTCGTAACTAGCCGTTCGCGTATTGCAAAGAACGCAGGCAAATACGCTGGATAAAAATATAGCGTTCACTCTACACGCGGGTGAAATAAATATTGAATTCGGAGTTGTGATACGTAGGAGTGAATACCCAAAACATAAGCTCTTAGAAAGCCTCTTCTACAAACAGAATTTTCTTCTTTATAATATTAGTACTTATAGATTATTAGGTTTCGGAAATTCGGACACATATGTACCCACTCTTTTTACTGTCAAACGCAGGTCGTGGGTTCCAATCCCGGCTCGTACCAATGAATTTCAAACTTACGTGCGGAATATAATTTCCTGTTCAGCAGGACCTGTTCGCTGAAGGAAAACATTGTGAGGAAACCTGCATCTGCGAAGAAATTCAAAGGTATACGTGAAGTCTCCAACCCACACTGGACCAGCGTGGGGACTAGTGCCCATTCCCACCCACCCATAATAATTGGCCTGTAATCAGCAGTGTGACAATTATATTGGCTATTGATGATGACGATGTAATCTATTTATGTTTTCCACGTTTTCACTAAAAGCATTCGATTACGAGTAAGAGACATCTTAATTTAAGATGTCTCTTACTCGTAATCGAATACTTTAAGATTCTTAAACAAAGGTGTGGATAATAATTTATTCAGCCTCAATAAACAAGTATAGTGGTTCAAACATTTAAAAAACATGTCAAACACTTTTATAAATGTGTCATTTTGAAAAGTAGATCTTAGTCGAGGGTTGTCTGTTGTGGTGTAGAATAGGCTCTGACTCAGCGTGGCTGCTGCGGAGCCCGCAGCGCTGATCTTCCGCTAGAATCTTTTTAAATATTTACGTGTGTAAGTAAAATAAATAAGTATTTTGTGGTAATATGTAAAGTATACCATATAGATGTATGTGTATTATGTATAGGGGTTAAAGATTTTTTTAGAGCAATTGAGTCTACTATTTATTTAATCCGAGTGAATGGCTATATTAAAGTAAGTGCCGTCGCCTAGTTAGTTTGTAGCTAAAGATGTGTAGAAGTCGACACACGTAAAAAGAGCCCTGAGCGACCTACCTGCGCAGTGAGCAAATTACGGACCAAATTGGCGGTATGAGGGAAGGCGCGACGGGGTAGGGGGTAAACGCTCCGCTTTGCTGCCACGCTATTGGCTTGTCAGTAGACGTTTGGCGCCCACTCAATATTCACGTTTTGTTCGCTCTTAAAATACAGTCGCGCACACAAATTGTTTACCATGGTTCTTCATAGAAAGGAAAGAAAAATGGTTGATGATGTTTATTGTTTTATGAGGAAAGATGCTGGTTCTAGGGTAGCAAATATTATAAAACGAACCGCCCATCGTGTTCGGCCTTTTTTGCCTTCTTTCTTTAGGAGTTATAATAATTTTCGAGTCTACACCCCTACAACCACGAGCAATGAAAAGTACTCGAAACGTCAGGAATGTAGATTTAAATAATATACGTGATAGTAGCACAAACGTTATTTATTTGCACTTATGAACGTTTGTACATCTAGGCAATCTACGTATATAGTTAATCTTATTTAATATTTAATAATAATGGAAACCAATTTTTTTTTTTTAAAGCGTAATACTCAGGCTTGTGGCCGCAACTCAAATACTTTTGCTCGCAATTATACCACATGCGCAAACTCATCCCCTCCACTAGCCGCTCGGAGCTCTTTTTACGTGTGTCGACCTATACTGCACTCGAGACTGTTCTAATTACTGCGTCCCTAGCCTCCGTTATCTGCTTTAGTGAACGGAGTTTACTGAAGGACACAAGCGGTGTGTTGTCTCAAGCGGGACTGTAAACAGTGCCCCGATACAGGCCAAAGTAAAAGGCTATACATATTCTCTACGAACTTCTTCTTTACGAACTATGGGTACGCTCGAACTCATAAGTAGGTAACTGATGATACCTTATCGATTCACCCGTTTGGCAATTTTGCATGGAAATTTATACATGACGTTAAAACGACACAGTACGAAAGTGTTCAGCCCCTTATGATATAACCGTGCTAAATGCTCATTAAAGTTTACACAGTCACATGTTTAAAACATTATCGAAATTTCTTTAATCAGTTGCATAAATATATAATATCTAGAATATCACTCATTAGACTTCCCTCAGAGATATATCTATTGCTTACACTTTTCTTAATTGTGAAACTACTTAGCTTCTCAGCTGTCGCGCTTTCTCCAAACATGAGTGTGTACTTTAAACTCTGTTAATGTTCGTATTCTAATAGCTTATCTAAGCGAACAGCCATGAACGGAACATTTTAACGGAGCGACACAAACGCTGTGTTGTCTCAGGCGCGCATTGTAAACACAGAGGAGATTCGAAGACCAAATGGAATGCGCGCGAATTCGTAAGATCCTGGGAGTGTGCATAATGCAGTGTCTTCCTCTTGGCCTTGTTCCTAATATTGTATCTTATTAGATAAACATTTTCTTAATGCTAAATATATGGTAAAATCAATTGTTATTAACCGGTCCTTAATCTGCAAATTTATAATTATTGTAAATTACCGTTTGACATGTAAAAGTGCTCTTGTGGCCTAATTGCCTATTTGCAGAATAATTAATTGATTTTGATTTTGATTGAATTAATAATAATAATATAGGAGTAGGGATGTGACGGCCCCATCGCCCACCAGATTTCTGGTGTAATCAGTCAACGTAAGGCAGTTTGTGGCGGGCTGTTAGGGAGTAGCGATCCTACGTACCTGAGTGCTCCGCGGGGTGTCCTGTGGTCAGACTAAGCCGACCGGGTGGATGGTTGGACAGGCCCCCCGCTTCTGGCTTGCCTTTACTGGCCGTCCAGAGAGGAGTCGCAAGAGCTGTTGCTCGAGGGTAGATGTGGACACCTAAGTGGCGAGTTGGCTATATGTTTAAAGTCCTGTGCCATCGCTCTACCCCCCAGCACTCTGACCGGTGTTGCCCTCAGGCCATTTTTTAATTTTGCTATTAATAGGGACCCATCTAGCAGTTAGCGAGTCACCGTCTGCTAGAGATAAAAAGTAAAACAGTTTTATTATTCAGGCGTCTGATGTTTCATCCAATAGCCCAGCCACTAGTCCATCATTTTAATACAACCCGTTTCATTTAGATTCCATCAACCATCAATAGACCCTATACACCCCAGCGGGTGCTGTCTCTGTGTGCGTGCCATGACACGGGCAGGGACAGCATCCGCTCGGTGTGTACTCCTTGCATTTCATTAAATTGTCAAAAGGGCCTCAACGTGTTGGTACTTTGGAGGTACCTAGCTCCACGCACGCCTCCCAAAGGTACGGGACATCATTGTCCCGTGAGCGGGAAAGAAATAATAATAAATCAGCCGTGCGGGTTGGGGACTTCACATACACCTTTGAATTTCTTTGTGGATGTATGCAGATTTCCTCACGATGTTTCCTTCACCGAAAAGCTAACGGTAAATATCAAATGATATACATAAGTTCTGAAAAACTCATTGGTACGAGCCGGAATTCGAACCCACGACCGCCGTTTGACAGCCGCATGCCTGAACCGCTAGGCCACCGTAGCTTTTTTGATGGAAATAATACGATTTAATTTGCAATGGGAATTCCAAAACAAATATTCATTCTCCGTTCCGTAGGTCTCAAAAGAATCGATTAAACGTTCGTCTCTAGGTACTCCTTAGATGAGCTAGATAATAAGGAGCAAGTTCAAACTTGCTTTAGTTGTTACTACCTGAAGATCGAAGCATACAAGCGAAGTAACTTTCGAAGAGGTTTTCAGATTAATCATCGAAATTAACTATCGAATCTGAAAAATTGCTTATGAAAAATAAAAACACAAATAATTTTTAAGCAAATTCACTATTGGTGGGATACTACTACGGTGAGAATGTCCAAATCGTCGATTCTTTCAGTTTTTTTTAATCTATTTATACCGAATTAAAGTAAAACACAACATTAAGTACGCATAGGTATGTACCATCGCAAAACGGAGTCCCAGACATAGTAACGTCAGAATATGATCTTAATTACGCTCGTGGGTGCGCCGGAGATGATTAGTAAAGAGGCTCTTGATTTTAGGTTGTTCTTGCCACTTCAGAAGCTGGCGGAAGTGTGTAGGAAGGTTGCGAGGGTTATGTGTGTGTGAGAGAATATGACATCGTTATTTGTTGGTTTAATTAGTATCTTGTTTTCTCAGTTAGTTTACTAAGGGGCTGCTCATTGGTTACGTGAGATGTTTTGTTAACTTTATAGCAATTTTCATGTATAAGAACATATAGGTATTTTTAAACAATATTAAATTAGATCCGTATTCCGTACATACTTAATGAACTTTACTAAAACACTCAAATGTTAAATTTACTTTTAAGTCTTTTATTTTATTCTTAGTGGTCTATTTGTATTTTTTATATATACTCATATTATAAAAACCGGCCAAGAGCGTGTCGGGCCACGCTCAGTGTAGGGTTCCGTAGTTTTCCGTCCGTCACAGTAAGTGTCCCCACTTAAGCGTTATAAAAATGGGCTATTTGTTACATTGAGTTGGCATATTATGTACAGAACCCTAAAACCCTACAAGCAATAGGTACTTAGCGAACAATTTTATTAGTAGACAACGAACGACCAAAGACAACTAAGACAATTCGATCACGACAAATTTTCGACCCAATGTATGGGCGCACCTGCTCCGACCCCATTAAATCAGAAAAAATCTTAACACCGCAATCTCAACTTACGATATGAGCGTTCCGCGTACAGGGACATCTATCGGCAAATTAAGTAAACTATTGCACGCGATCTTAAAGTATGGAAGATGAGTTTATGGGATAATTCTTTATTGCGTGAACCGATTTTCACCGTTTATACTTTATTTGGAAGCACGTCATTTCATTGTAATTTTGAAGAAATTCCAGGTACAATAAACACCTGCTTATACGGTTAAATTACAAACTTAGTTCAGAAATTATATTGTAAATTTTTTCAAAAACTATTCAACCTATCAAGTTCAAAATAAGTTTTCTAGAAAGTTTTTATAAAGTTCTACTTTTCAGATATTTTTCATATTTTTAAAATTATGGTTTAAAAGTTGTCCCCCCCGACACACTTTTTTTTTAACTTCTGGAGCGATTATCTCCGAATATATTAACATTATCAAAAAGTGATTTTAATAAACACCTATTCATTTTGAAATACCTATCCCACAATATATCACACGTTAGGGTTGAAGTGAAAAAAAAACACTCCCCACGTTACGTATAGGGGAGGTAACCTAATAAAAAAAAACACTTTTTATTTTACCACTTTGTCGCCATGATTGATATACATATTAGTACCAAATTTCAGCTTTCTAGTGCTAACGGTTACTGAGATTATCCGCGGACGGACGGACAGACAAAGCGAAACTATAAGGGTTCCTAGTCGACTACGGAACCCTAAAAAGGAAGTGAGATTGTAGCGTAGAAAGTTTATAAGTTTGTATACATTAGGTAAGAACCGCTTATCGGAATTCCAAAATTCAGTTGACATGTCAGCTTCAGAGGTAGACAAGACAATGGCACCGAATGGTACAAAACTGACCACTATTTAATAATGACCCTGAAAGTGGCATTACTTCTTATTAATCCCATAAAAATAAATGGGAAATACATAATCCTTGGGCAGCGCTATTATCACCTATAACGTTAAATATAAGTCGATGGTTCCGTTATGAATGCCCTGCCTAACGTAGTCCCCGTCGGCTTTAGCCTATGACCATTAGTCAATGGAATTGCCACACCCACTATTCACAACGGTTTATCGGTGTTCTATCAACCGGGTTAATTCGTCTATAGTGGCTTTAAATGCGCCATAGTGATCGGCTTCTATTGTTACTAAAAACTTCCTCTGTGTCTATTGTTACTGACGTATAAAGCAGAGTCTGTTTATAAGTAAGTAGCAAATTGTTCTTTATTTGGATTAAATCTGGTTAACAATGAGTCTTATGATAATTACAAGTATCACACATTTAGCTGTATGGAAAACATATCGTTTAATTTTTTAAACGTTTTTTAAGAAACCTTTCAATTATCCAACAGGATACAAAAAATTATGAATGATAAATACGCCAGTAACTTTATACTCGTACATTCAGAGCTTGCGTCAAATCCGGTAGATCTGTTTTTTTGCAGACTTGGTTATGATGTTGGCGCAATGAATAATCCACGTGTGTGACCTCGAGCGCCGAACGCAACTTAAATTGGCTTCCCATTTGCGAACTAGAATAATTTGAGAAATTAATTAGTCACGTGATACTTTGCGAAAACGATTATTCTCAAACTATTCTGGTTTATACAAGTTTATTCTATCAAATGGGGAATTTCGCGCAAATGGGGAGCCATTTTATGAAAGATTGTTACATAAGTTTCTTAAAATATCTCGCCGTTAGCCTGCGAATGTCAAAATACGTTTTGTATGGCGATCGAACCACATTAACGCCAATCACGCCCGATATGCGGGACTATGGCCTACGTCGTAGCGCTTGGAGCGTAGCGCATGAAACACTTCCGCTGCCAGGAACCAACCTGTGGGTGACCCGGTCAGCTTCTAGTTTTAATACGAATCAGGCAAGCCGCCGTATCGGCTACGAACGTAGCGCATGTAACACTTTTGGTGCTAGGAACCAGCTATGTGAGTGCTCTGGTCCGAGGCACTTTCCTGTACGAAGCAGACAGACCACCGTATCAGCTACTACGGGCGTAACTCTAAACTCGAACAAAATGTGCCAGGAACACAAAAGGTAAGCGATCTGCTCGTGGACGCTTTTCTCTACATACGGAGTTCCACATCTTGTCGGGTACGAGAGTAGCGCTACGAAATGTTTGGCATTAACACTTTCGCTGCCAGGAACCCACCTAGCGGGCGCCTACGCCCGCTAGGTCGCTTTCCGCTAGATACGAGGAACACCACAGAATCGGCGCGAAGCGATTCTTGGCAGTGAATTTTTTAAGGGTGGTGTGCACCAAACCGTCGATAATCATAAGCGGTGAACGTTAAAATCATAAAGTATGGAAAGTATCACAGGTTTCTGTAGAATGAGAGTTGCCGGCGCTATATTTAACCTTGATCGGTCTGTAGTCGTTAGTGCAACCCACCCTAAATGTGTTAACTAACTAGGTGTTTTCCTAGCGGTAGGTTAGCCTCGTCCAGGTCAAGTATCAATATGTACATTTCAAACCAACGGCCTCTTCGGTAAACGGTGACCGTGTCCGGTCTCTGTAACCAGTGCATATAACTGACCATTTAGTCAGATACGTATTTGCGAGTCTAATGTGACCACGCTGAACATAGCTAGGGCTGCTACACGATTTGGGTGGAGTTTAATTTACTCTATAACATTTTCTGGAATCGTTCCGTAGTGTATGTGCGTTTTAGATGACTGTGTGCTTGAAGGTCGGCATAGTAGTAAAAATATTAAAAATAAGGGCTACTAACCTTAGTTTTAATATTTTTTAATTAGATTATAGTATCGGTCTACAGTTCATATTTACGTACGTCCCATCTAGGAAAAAAAACCGGACAAGTGCGAGTCGGACTCGCCCACCGAGGGTTTCGTACTTGATTACAAATGTACAGTGTTCAGATGTTTCCCTGTACTTATAGTATAAAACGATATTACATGCCAAACATAGTTCTAAGTGAACGGTATTAGTACCCTAATAACATTTGATTCTCTTGAGTGTCTAAGTATACGTTTTTTAATTTAATGTAACAATTATATTGCATTGGCAATCACGGTCGTATCTCTGCAGGCAGTTTTATAAACGGTGCCAGTTACAGGTAGGTATGTAAACGACGCAATATAATTGTGCTGGCAAGCAATCAAAATTTCGTTCAAAAATCAATTCATCGTGACTAATCCCGAGAAAGGAATCTTACGCATTTCAATACTTCTTTTCTGACCCTATTCATAAACGTACCACAAACCCACTTTCGCTAAAACGCCGTTAAAATTAATTTGTCTTTATCTGTCACTTTGGCATTGGTCTTCGGAAGAAAGGAAGAAGATAAATTTTATTTATCAGAGGCATCTTGAGTTTTATGTGTAGGGGCAGCCCTCTGGTGTGGAGGTACCGGAGCTCGAAGTACAGGCGTGCAGTTCCACACATCATTCGGCGTATCTCGGCTGTTTGTACATGTCAAACAATCCTGTATTTACATACGTAATACGAGTAGGTACAGGTACGTGTACAGACGCAAGAAATCAACGCTCGCCTGCCGTTCAAACGCATGTAACATGAGTTAGAGCAGGAATATATGAGGTTGAATGTAATGCTTTGCCCAGGGACAAATGAATTATTAGAAGAAGGTAAACTTGATGACTCAAGGTTAAGTAATATTTTTGAGAATCCTTTACCTGAAAACGATTATTTTTATACTGCCCGTATCTCATGCCATGTAAACATGTCTGTTAAGTTAGTTTTATAGCAAATTTGTCATATCTTTGATTGATTTTGCATTACAGGAATGCAGAGTATTGCCGCCAAAAAAAAGTTGTCAGAAAAGAAAAAGGCATACTTACTTGGCCACCCTGTATTAGCATACTCGTAGATACTGCCATACTCATTCCTTATTCAATGCTGAAAGAATTTTAAACATTGGTTAACATACTAAAAATCGCATGGGTACTTACGCACGCACAAAATTATAAAAACGAAGTCGATTTCACCCTCTTGGAACCCTGACTCAAACCTAACGCCTATCAAGATTTGCGAGAAGCTGGCGTCAGTAGCTGGCACGCCAGTAGCTGGCACGCCAGTAGCTGGCACGCCAGTAGCTGGCACGCCGGTAGCTTGATGCCAGTGACCCGATTCGGGGCGGAATCACGGCGCGTTTCCTTAATTCTGTTAATTCTGAAGTTTTAACGAAGTGTCGCTGTAAGCCCATTGGCCGGTGGTCTTTTATTGGCGAGCGGATATGGTTTAATAATATTTCAGTTTAATTTTTGTTTTCTGTGGCGATGAATACTTTGTAGTAATGCTTTACAGAGGTCACTGAGGTCACTCAGAGTGGTGATATTGATCAAACCATTTTTTTTAAACATAATTTTTATTTTCATTTGAACTGTGGCAGAGGCCTATATAATATTAATCTACCTGCTGCTTGTATTTTGTAGCATTACTACAAGTATACATTACTAAATAAAGGTTACAATAAATTAGAAAAGAGTTGTTTTGCTGTCATCGAAAATAAGGGTTAGTACATTATGCGAAAAAAAATGTTTCTTTTTTTCTAAGTGTATTTGTGAGCGATCGGCTAGCAGCCTATCAATCAATCCTTGAAACTACATTTAAAGAAACTTGCACTGCTCTGCCTCCCTTTTAAATTATATATGTTGTAAATCTGAGTCAGACTATCGTTTTCGAGAACGAAATATTTGCGGCCCTTGCTGATTCCAAAATCATTCTGTCAACTCAAAATCCGCTCGCACCAAGTCGCGCCCTTACCTTAAATAAAGCACGTCCCTCATATTAGCGCCGGAAACGGCTCCAGGCGGACGAGTTTAAAAAAAAATTACCGCGTAAATGCATATCTCGCTCTAACGTGAGCCGCGTAATGGGAGGGACTGATTTCAACGGGTTAGAAGATTCCGGGGGTACTGTTCACATGTCTTGACTCGAAATTTTACTCGATTGTCGCAAGAAAGGGTAGTGTTTTTTTGTTGTATGTTTATATTTATGTGGGTTTTAGTTAACAAACTTACTAACGGAATATCATTTGACATTAAACATTGAAGGAAATCATCCTGAGGAAACTGGTTTATTTTCAACAAGGTCTACTTTTCTCACGTTCTTTAACTTCCTGTCTCCTTGAGGGTATAAAGTACATTTTGCGCCAATAGAGGGATTAAATTATAACGTTGTAATTATAATAAGTGCCAACTCTTATCTACTTGTTGACAAGCGAGATGTTCCGGGAGAAGCTAAGTCGAAATCATCTGATCTAGGCCAGTCATTTTATCCAAATAATCGAACCTACCCGTGAATAATTAGTTCTTGGATTATTTTTTTCGTAGGTCCCTCGGGGGGGCACTGGGAGTGTACATTAAAAAAGTAGACCGAATCGGGCTTCTGCGTATATTCGAAAAAAGGTTTTTCTTGAATAACTCGGCCATTTTTTATTTTACAGTAAAACCGTGAGAACAAAAATTGTAGGAAATTTGATTCTCTACAAGTTTGGTCCCCACAATTTTTCTTCTAAGATCGATTTTGGGGGAAAAAAGGTGGGAACTAAAATTGTTCAGAATTTGATTCTCTACTACTTTGTTTCCCTTCATTCATGCCGTAAAACGTGGAACATAGGAGATAATGATAATATTTTGATTTTGTCGCGTATTTCAGGTTTAATTTCCAAAATATTGATCCTAGAAGAAAAGTTGCAGGGATCAATCTTTTAGAAAATCAAATTTCCTATAGTTTTTGTCTTCACGGTTTTACTGTTAAATCAAAAATGGCCGAGTTATTCAAGAAAAACCTTTTTTCGAATATACGCAGAAGCCCGATTCGGTCTACTTTTTTAATGTACACTCCCAGTGACCCCCCCGAGGGACCTATGAAAAAAAAAACCAAGAACTAATTATTCACGGGTCAAAATCTATAATGAATGGCCTAATCGAGCATGATCGATACAAACTCATATTGATTAAAAACGTGTGTAGGTACAGTCGACTACAAAGAGATCGATTCGGCCACAGTCACAAAAGTATGTATACACGCAAAACCTTAAGATTAAGGTAATTTTTGTAACTTTGGTCGTATTGATCTCTTTGTAGTCGACTGTACCTAAATCATTGTGACCTCTCTCTCAGCCGGGCTGGTTCTGCTGTTGACTAAGTTTAGTTTGAGCACCCGCTTTCACGAGACAAAGCTTCGGGTAATGGAGACAGTTATCAACACTTTTGTACAGTTCGGGGCAACGACGCAAGAGTTTTTAATTGAATAGGGAAGGAGGAGAATCTCCCGGTTAATTCTTTTGTGTGTCATAGTCGGTGTTTGCAGGAAACTTACAATAGATTCTCAATTTGGATTTGAACTGTGTCAATGTCTCTCAGGGCTCTATTCTTTCCGAAGGATTTGGTTGTTTTTGCATTGGCTTGTTTCGTTCAATTTGGAAACGTAACAAAATGGTGTCATGTCCTATATTAGTTAATTTTTGGGGCAATAAGAGAAAGAGGCAATTCAAAATGTTAGTTTGTATGTAATCCGGTTCAATACACAGACTGCCAGTACTGTATATGTTTACTCTCATCGCCTTTGTTAATTGTTTGTTGTTGAATTGAAATTGTTTTTGAAAAAACTCTGTCACCTGCATGTAAATGGACTTTTTGGATGGCTATAAAAGCTATATGTTGGCCCACGAGTTTATCTGCGTTATTTACAACACGCGGACAACCCGTGTCCGCAGCAAGCGGTCTAATAAAGACGTAGAGGCCAATCATGATGAAAGACTACCTTTAAATTCTTGAAGAGCATTTTTGTCTTACAATTTTATCGTTAAGCTCTCTCAAACCACCCTTAATATCTAGACAGTTTAAAATACCCCTAACAAAAGGCTTTTATCCACAAGGAAAGTATCATCGTAAAATGGCCGGAGAAACCAACATTTAATTTACGTAGCTTCTGTACCCGCGACTTTATGTGGAAGGCGCTAGAGTTGAATTTGGAACATATAGGGAGTTTAATCTGTATTTTTAAGTTGTTGAGATGAAGTTTGATAAGATAAATATTGCGGATCTGAGATCTGAGCTCGCGTGACGGTGTCTGGTTCCGCGTTCTGTAACAGCCAGTCTTTAATATGTGTATTTTAAGAGCATGTACTACACTTTTTTAGATACCGACATAAGATACCAGCTGCTGCCCACGACTCATCCGCTTTGAACTCGTTTATACCCTGCTCCGAACTTTCACCCACCATTTCTCTCCCTTAGGGGATGATTTCCGGGATTAAAACTATTCCATGTCCTTACCCGGGTCTCAAAAATGTCCATCTATACTAAAATCTAACATACTCTAATCTAACATAAACAGACAGTCAGACAGACAGACAGACAGATAGACTAACATCCACTTTTGCGTTTCTAACATGGATCGTTGTTGTCATAAGGGCGTTGGAGTATAATTTCTACATTTGTACATTTCTACAACAACGGCAACGCTTTTGCAAGCCTTCATAAGCTACGCTCATGCCTACATACTACGTGTTTTTGTCAATTTCCGTTAATTGCAAGGGGGCATAGGTTAGATCAAATAAAGTTAATTGCTCCAAGACAGTAGTATCTTAACTGTTATCATCTGTTATCAAGATTATCAATATTTTAATTAAATCAGATTTGCAGATTTAACCAGTGTACCTTTACACTGTTGCATGCATAACAAAAGTTGTTACATCACTTTTTAAACGTTGTAAGGTTCCTATAAGTACACTACAAGAAGGTTTACCAAGTGAGTTCGTTTGAAATTAGGCAAAAACTGCCTCGGAGGTACATTTTTTTTATTAAATGTGTCTTGTTGGACCTTGAAGTTCTTGAATCTTTGTTCAATAAGGCAATAACTGTTAATGTTACATTAAATTATTTTGTACAAAAAAAGAAAAAAAAAATTTTTCAAGAAATTATTATGCTAATTTTGTTTCTGTGAATGTATTCTGCAATATTCCGAAGTTAACGGAAATTCCCGGGAACTCCGTGTATATTATTTATCTTACTTGTGGACATAGTCAAAGTTAACTACCGACTAAGGTCCTAGGGAATGTCTTGGTCCTCGCGATCTTGCCAAATTTGTGCCTTAATTCGAATGGAGACAAATTCCCTAGCTCAGATTTAACCCATACTGCTATGACACAAAGTGCCCATATCATACACTATGCTGAATGTGTGTCATTTCTGGATGAGATCAGCACGGGACCGGGATAAGTGGCGTACTCCAAGAGAGACTTATGCTCAGCAGTAGGCGATTAGAGGCTGAAAATGATGATGATGATCATACACTAGTAACTTCGAGGACTAGGACCTTTATGTTATAACGCCATTGTATTCTCAGATTATTTTTGCATACATTTATTTTCGAAACTATGAACGTCAGTGGATGCTAAAAAACCAGTCGTCTTTCATGTAACTTGTCGAACGCGAGAGCGAAGCGAAGTTCTATGCTTCGGAGTCCACATGTAATAAGACACGAACCTAAATTTCTGTATCACCCTCTAGCTGCCATAAAAATATAGCCTGTACCGTGAAGAAAGTCCATTCTATAAGTTAGTACATAGTTGAAATATTTTTGCAATCGGATAAGTGATACAAAGTTACAAAGCAACAGTCTCTCATACTTTTCCTCCTTCGAATATTAGGTACGTAACTTACAGAAAATGTCGTTTGACTTCGACGAAGGCGCCCGAAGACTTTTATGCTAAATATCCTTCGAACTTCAAATGCACAAATTCCTTTAACTTCAATGCATCTTTCCAATAAACTATGAAAACTATAAAAACTACTATTCAGTGACAACATTGTCACAATACACACAGCACACATTTTTGCTGAGAGATGTATTCTGATATTTGTTTCCGCCATTGCGTTACGATACAGTTAACTTTGCCATTAACTTGGATAACTGTGGGTCCCCCCCCCCCACAAGGGGGACTGATGCGGGTGAATCAGGATACCCCCAAAGAGTACCACAAGGGCCACCTTGGGGAGCAGTGGACATTTTTTGGCTAATATGATGATGATACTTGAGAATGTAAAGAGTCGCCTCCGTCATTAGGTTTGAAGATTCCAAAAGGCTCCTGTCTCCAAAAAGGAATAGAATAATTAGGGTAAGAGGCAATGGTGTAATATTTTTTACGTCACACCTGGCCATAATGCGAGTTTTACTGCACGCTGCGCGTACGGAAAACTCGCATTGTGGCCAGGTGAAGACGTAAAATTTTGTACGCAACACGGGCGGTAATTCGTAAAGCCCCAGAGCGCATAATTATAGCCCTCAACTTCGGTTCGGGCCACAAACACCTGCGATCTGGGGCATTCACGAATTCACCGCCCTAGTTACGTAATGTACTATTACAGTACATATGGTGCTACTTTCCCGCACTAGTGCGGAAAGGAACACTTTTCGTGCATAGGTCGAAACTTTAAAGAGCCATAATACAGTAAAACGTTGTACGATACACGTGCGATTAGGTAATTCGCAACTCGTGTCGATTTATCACCACTCGTTGCAAATGTCCTATTTTTGGCACTTGTATCGTAAATAACTATATAACTATTACATCATTGGGTATCAAAACTTCTAACGTTTGTCAAATTCGCTCTTACGTGGATGTAAGTCATCATCATCATATCAGGAGAAAGACGGCCACTGCTGGACGTAGGCATCTCCCAAAGAGTGCCAAAGTGACCGGTCCAGCGCCACACGCGTCCATTGGACTCCCGCGACCTTTTCCACAGGGCATCAGTCCACCTCGTGGGGGTCTAACCACGCTGAGTCTTCCGGTTCAGTCAGCATCAAAAGTGACTACGCAAACGAAAACGTCAAATGTCTTTATTAATTGGGAATAAAATCTTTGACGCATTCAATTGCGTAGTGAAGCGCTCATAGCCCAGCGGCGCCTGCGAGTCGGAAACGATAACGCAGGTTAAGCAAAGATGGCAGCGGTCAGCCTTTGGATGGGTGACCGCCTGATGTTTGAGTGGTTAATATAAATGAGCGCTTCCGTGCTTTGGAAAGCACGCTAAGCAGTTGATCCCGGCTGCTGTCTATGACAGTAGTCGTTAAGCCGAGTTAGAGACCTTCGGGCGGCTTGATGCTGACTGAACGTGCTGGTCGCCTTTTGAGAACCTTTGCCTGGTTACGCGTGGGGTGAAACTAATTGCAACGCGATTAGGATTAAAATCCACGGATACGAATAGACCCCCCGTGTTCCGTTTCATATGTTTAAAGCTGAAGAATTTACAATTATTTTGCGGGATCACCGCTTAATGCCAATATGACGTTTCCGTTTAAGGCACAGGACACACGAGGCCATACACTACATTGCGCGTAGCCGGGGCAAAAATATAAAATGTGATAGTCAGTAGCGAATTTTAAAAGGTTGTTGTGTCTCTGTGGCACCGTCCATTATATTTACATACAGACGTAGCAACATATGATGTGATAACCCAATGGTTTATTGGCGATTATATCTTCAAGATGTTCTTAAAAAAGTTTGAAAGCGAAATCGGAAAATTTTAACTACGTTCTAATAAGTTATTTAGGCATTTTCATAAGTTTGTGTATCCAATTAGCGTCAGTTGGTTAACAAAAATCAACTCGGTGCATACAAATTACGTGCTGATTAAATTATTTCACATTTAAATAGCGTGTTTATGCATATTATCATTGAAACGAAAAAGATAATTTCAATCAAACTTAACTGTCGTCACAAAACTGACGCTGAGTAAATTTTTGTTTGAATTGAAAATACAAATTTACCGAAACGGTTTTCGTCATAACTTATAAAATATTGAAATTTGTTTTATATCAATTTAGCATGTCACGTCACGCGGAAATTTAACGGACGGACTAAATACATTTTTTAGACAAGTAGTCAACTGCGTTCATATGTTTTATCCAATTGACGTTCGATAAGACAAAAAAAAACTCGTATATCTTATGTTCTGTTTTTAATTAGGAAGATAGGCTGCATAGTTATTCATTTGAACATTTAAACTTCTTCAACACATCTGCGAACTCCGAATGAACTTATGTCACGCACCATCCAAGTTATTCAATTGAAAGTTGCCCACTTGAGGCTCCGACTGAATATATATTGGACTCGCTTCCCGCTACTGTTAAAGCGTTTGAGTATGGAATAAATAATAGTGCATAGAGTGGTTACACGTGGCGACTTTCAACAGCGATACAAGAGTATTTATAAAACAAAGAGGACCCGGTACCCAGATATGACAAACAAAAATTAACTCATTTTCACTTTTGTGACGACGATTAAGTATTCAGGTTCTATAAAAAATCACTTTTCCCCTAATTTTATAAATAAAACATAAACACATACATTTAAAGTGAAACAAGTTCGTTTTCACAGAATACGGTCCGCACCGTGAAAGAGATTAGATGGCGAGTGATAGACTTAGTGAAGAAAAGAATATAGCGCTAGAATGCTCTCCACGATGAAATAATTGTAATATTTTGACATGTAATATTTTTAAGTATCGTGAATTATTATCTGAACTTCTATTAAACCTTTCTGTTTACAGCGATAGTACTCTTACTCTTAGTACGCCAATGAAGTAAAACATTAAACTGAATACTTAAAGATCTCGAACGTAAGTTCCTATAATGTTCGTTGTGAAATGTATCTTTTTCGCCTTTTATCGCCATTAGCACCAGATACATACTATGTAATATGACTTATTCAATAAGTGTAATGCGCTTCAAAGTGGATCAACTAATACTGTCATGTATTTATTCCTGTTTAATAAATCCACGTAACTTTTACAACTATGCTGATCTATTGACTCTATGCACTATACACTTTAGATTATTAATTCGTTGACCCGAGTCTACTTTCATCAACACAGTTAAGCACTGTAACACATAGTAAAGTATCGCACATAGTGAAGAATGTGACTCCAAATTATCATGAAGGTAATATGTATAGAATCTCATTGTGATTAATTTGGAATCCACATACTTGTGGCTGGAATCTACACACGATCTACTTCGTTACTTTTTGTTTCTGATAGTATGCACCGTTTTAGTTACGTAACGTATAAAGTACTTGTCCGACCTTTCAATCAAATCTTCAATCGTAAATAGTTCAGAAGGATCTCGCTGTGATTGCGTATGAAAGTTTACACTAAGTACCTAAAGGTCTGGCCAGTTATTATAATTCATAAATAGTCACACGGTTTCTAACATATATCTTACAAACATAGTATATGTGACTATAAAATATAGTTAATTCTACGATAGGTATCTCATTTATACAATACTCGATTAACTTTGACAAAACGCAACAGAACTTGAACATGTCCTGCTCGTAAACTGACTCACATAACTATATGTATGTTCCAAATAAAAGCTGCACTTCGGTATCGCAACACTAGCAATAATTTCAGCTCATAAGCCGAATCAAACCACTAGCTTCAAATTAAAGATCAATCAATTCAGCTCTAATCACAGCAACACTCGTATGTACGAGTAGATATTCTGAGCAACTATCGAATTCCACTATACTTCCAGAAATTAAGCCGCTACGCTCTACGGCGTAGTGCTACCGGTGATATCTACATATACCAATAAGCTAATAATATTTCCTTTTATCCAGACGAACCATATTGCGAGAACAAAAGTTCTACTATTAGGTTCAAGCAAGAAACTGGTACTTAAAACATGATCGCTCACCAATGCTGGTATAATTATTATCGAAGCTGGCTACTTGGCTAGAAACTCATTGAGCTTTAATACATTAAAGTTCAATGTAGAAACTAATCGATTCTAATCCCAATTCTATCTCATAGTACGATTTCATAAATCAAAACAACATCAACATTCTTGCGAACCAGCCGAATCTGATATCGAGATTCTCGAACATAAGTATATAACTTTCTTACCTCTAACTATACAAAGGTAACGCACTTCCTGTAGGTATATCTTTCTCAAACTAACAGCTCTTTTCAAAATGACGAATTCGTATTTTGTCTCCAACACTGATGAAAACTCAATTCACTATTAGAAATATTTCAGTCTATACCATGAAATATCCAACTGCCCTTACGATCAAATTTATGAAATTTATCTCATTTTGCAGAGAGGTACTCCAACCGCCATCTAACGGAAATGCTAGCACAACTCCTTTATACTTTGTCATATTTTGTCCTGATATAAATCACTCTAGCAATATTTGCTTGTCTTATCTTTATGTTTACAAAATATGCATAATTATACAAATTTATCATTAAAACAGTTTAATCCGCTGATTTCATTTTTGTTTATCTACTTGCAAAACTAGACTATGACTACTAGATACAATATTGAGTAGACTATCTCTACTAGATACAATATTGAGCAACAGTCTTGTTGTAAGTACACATCTAATTTCTCCCAGCCGTTTCGTAAACATCGACGCTATCAGCTTCTTCGGCGTGTGCACCAGGCAAGTTAAGTATAGAGCGAGCCCACGCTTTTTTTTTTGTTTGTCGGTTATACGCCGTCTATCACATAGACCCATCAACATACATAATACGGTATTTCGTGCCATCCAGCACAGCTACTTAATTTCTTATACTCCAAGGCCCTCATGGTCTGTCAAATTGACCCCTTTGCGAAACTTACATAAGTAACTTCTATTCAGTTGGCCTGTCAAATTGACCTCTAATATAAATAGCTCACCTATTCAAAATCAGGCTTTCAGACACAACACAAGTCTTCCACATCATTTTCCTCTCAAGTACTAAACGCCCAGGTGGTCTATAATATTGACCCTTCATATAAAAGTATTTCATATCACTTTTAATCAAGCAGTCTTTCAAATTGACCACATTATTGCAACGCAATGGTCTATAATATTGACCTTTCATTTTAAAAGTCCTTCATATCACTTTTATTCAGGCAGCCTGTCAAATTGACCACATCATTACAACGCAATGGTCTATCATATTGACCTTTCATTTTAAAAGTCTTTCATATCACTTTTATTCACGCGGCCTCTCATATTGACCTTCCATATAACCTCCATAACCTTTGTCCCAATCATAACAAGGGTATGGATTAAATGTCTCATAGATTTATTATACCAAATAGTACCTTCACTGCATGTATAGTATAGGTATATTCAAAGGTAGCCGTTAACATAAATTAAGTACAAAGTAGTGAGAAGGCAGTACGCAATCATCTGATCATTTCATCGCACGCGTTTCCAAACGAACCAAGTAACGGATTAGTTACCAATTTAAGTTATTTCGTCAGTGCACTGCACATATTCTTTACATTTTACATACAGTGAAAGTAATTACATACCATACGTATATTCACTAATGATAGGTACTTTGATCTCCAAGTAAGCAGGTATAAAATGTATTATGCATCGAAGTTAACAACACAAATGACTCATCAAGAAACTGCTGCGCGGCGCCGGCCGGTCGGTGGACAATGCATTTTAGATAACTATTGTTTTAAATGCTCGTCAACACTGTACACGTTACGCTTTAGTTAGTTTCTAATTGATAATTATACCCGGTATAAATAGTTACCCGACACACAATAAGTCTTGGCCGGATAAACAACTAACTTCCATAATTATTTCCGTATACATTTTATACCTACTTAGGTACCTTCCTTTCCTTTAAGAAAATATCGCACTTATTACGTTTTCCTCGTCGCCACTTGTAAAATACTCAGTAACACCAGGTAATCACTCCACGCACGTCCGCTCGGTACGGTGGTTGACAGCTGACTCCCTCCACTACTCCAGCCCCTGCAGGTGCAGGATACTACAAGGCTGATCTCAATATTATAATTTATAATCTTACACAAACTGGGGCCGTAGACAAGGTTACAATCGACAAGCGCTAACGCCAATAGAAAACAAATAAAATGTATGGGAATGACAGATGTCAACGAAAAGTGTTTCGTCGGCATCTGTCATTTCCATACATTTTATTCGTTTTCTATTGGCGGTAGTGCTTGTCGATTGTAACCTTGTCTACGGCCTCTGATATTATAGACAAAAAATATACTTTAATACATAGAAAGCATCCATGACTCGGGAACTAATATCACATGCCCTTACCGGGATTCAAACCCAGGAAGGACCTCTTGCTTCGTAGGCAGGGTCACTACCAACTAAAGTAAAGTGTTAATCGAAGTAAATACATGCAGAAGCTCGTATTCAATAAATGTATATGTACTCGTAAATGTTTTGAGCCTACATTTCTCGGCAAGCCCAAAACGGCTTGCATAGAATTCTAGGATCCACAGGTACTATTATATTATTATTATTACGTTTCCCGGCGAGCAGACTAAGCCCACAAACGGCGCCATTACCCTGCCATACAGGGTGGAAATTTCAGACACCGCATGGACGGAAACTATCGCCTATATTCAAAGTAACAAGCTCTAAATAGGAGGTATACACAAAACAAACAAAACAACGTAAAGTCCTGCAATCACAAAAATTAAGGTGGTCCTTCGCTAAGGTTCGCTCGTTCGAAAAGTTACGCAATTACCAAAATTAAAAAAATAACTGTTAAGTATATCAATATAATTGCATATTTAAATAAAGAAAGTATTCTGTGTTAGTGCACATTTGCCAGCGACTTCATACGCGCGAACTATGACCAATAATATGTCCACCCTGTATATATACCTTTCCGTGCAACTAGCGAAGAATTAAGTACCGGGTCCTTTAAGCTCCAAGTTTGAGGAGAATTTGTGTGAAATTCCAAAGGTTTCGGTCGCCTGAATCGGTCCTTCTCGTCGCACACGATAATGCACCTTATTCTCGTCTGAACAGGGGTGGTTTTAGGTGAGAACGGCTTGTGTCAACCAAATCTGAGGATGTATGGAATAGTTTGAGTTGGGGGACCGTGGAATTAAATATTAGTTCAATTACAAGAGAAAGTGGAGGGAAATCGACGCAAACTTGGTCATGATCTAGTATTTGCGGCTGTTTGGTTTTTACATTGCCGCAATCCGAGAATGTATTTTGATAGAATATTATAGAGACCATAAAAGTCTATTAAAATACAAAATTAATTGTATCACAACTATGTTGTACCTAAACGCAGAATTTCGGAAAATTATACCGCAATTTAAGTACTTGTTTTTTCGTGTAACGGGCTCTAACTTTGTGACGTCACATTTAACCGTCAATTGTAATAAACCTGCACTACATACAGCATGGACAGTTTTCAGCAATCGGTAAGAATGGGCACGGCAGTGTCCCCGCCAAGTCGAGCAAAACAGCGGCACGGCCGTACCGTCCTTGTCTCGAAGCAGTTCTGGCCATTTTCGACCCCCCTATTCGTATAGTCAAGTCTCAAGCATTCTTATTAATCTCTATTTGCTAGCTTTGCTAATAGCAGTTGATCGCATACACACATATGCACCTCTCTGCTTCGAAATGTAAAATAATAATACAGTCTATTTCATCTCACTGTATTGTATTGTTGTTGTTGACAGAACACTTCCACTACATCAAGCGCGTGATTGGAGCCGACTACGTAGGCATCGGGGGCGACTTCGACGGAGTGAACAGGTGAGGCGTAGTCGTAGCTGACAATCAGGCTGATTCCGTAGTCGTTTGGGTGACAAACAGACTGATAACCTAGCCGTAGCTGACAAACAGGCCGATTCCATTGTAACAAACCATTATTACCTAGCCAAAGTTGACAAACAGAAAAAACCCGTAGTCGTAGCTTACAAGGAGGCTGAGTCCATAGAAGTATCGGATAAATAGGCTGATTACGTAGACGTAGCTGAGTAACATGCTGATTCCGTAGTCGTGTCTGATAAACAGGGTGATTATTGAATGGCGTATATCCATACGTCTATAGAGACGTGATCAGAAATGAGAGAACGTGATAAAACATAAAAAAACCTAACAATAAACCTTACTATAATCGAAAAATTAACACTAAGTATCATAAAAGTATCTTGTTTTGATATTAATCATCATCATCGTCTGATGGACAAGAAATTGTTTCTGAACAGTTTAATTTGTGCGATTTTTCAATTATCTTAAACGCACCCAACTTTTGAGAGAAGTAGGGCATAGCGGAATTTCATCCTGCTTGTATTTGGTGCAGCCAACCAGGGGATAAATACCTCGCATTTTACAGAAGCCGTATATATTCGTAATAACGCCACAACTGATTATGTTTTGCCGTACAGTTAACATCAAATGAAGATGATTATTTTAGTACTATGTCTTAGGTATTTAACCTAATAACAATACTGCGTCAGTTGGGATGCATCAAAGTAGTGAAAGTGACAAGGTGCTAAAACGATCATCTACTTTTGCTGTCAACTATACGGAACCCTCCGTGTGTAAGACCGACTCGCTCTTGTCCGATATTTACTTTTTGGTTTAGTAGCATCGCCTCGTTCGTAAACAGGTGCGGACGAACTTTGCAACTTGCTCGGTACATACATGTATGTACCGAGCAAGTTGTATACATACATTCGCGCCTTTATCTCTCAAAGGAGTAGGCATAGACAGAGCACATGAAACTTGTGTTCCAGTACCACTGTTGCCATAAATATGGGTATATAAGATGTGAGACGAGAACATGTGATATAGCAGTGACAGGTTGCTAGCCGACGGGCGATGGCCCACAACACACTTCAACCCTGTTCCCTTAGTCGAATCTTACGACACCCACAGGAAGAGAGGGGGTGGTGCCATTCTAACACGACACCACACGGGGGCTCGGTACACCCGCAATGAAAACTAATATCGAAGCTACTGCTTGAGAACTAACTTCGTTAGAGTCTACTTGCACTATGTGGCTTGTCTGCATGCCTGTACAAGAGATTTCCCTAATTAAATGTTACAAGGAAACTTTATTTTTGATTTGGAAGTTTGTGAAAGTATTTCGCTAGGCGTAGCTATCCTATACCATTGAGCAATATCCATACTATTCCATACTAATATTATAATTGCGAAAGTGTGTCTCTCTCTTTCTATCTTTCCGTCTGTCTTCACGCTTACGTACACGCTTAAGAGTCCGCAGTAAGCTCGATTCTCCATACAAACGTAGTTACGCTCTCATTTTAAAACTACGTGTTGGATTGTGACGAAACTTTGCCTGTTCAATGAAATGAGCTATATCTATGTCTGAAATTAGTTTACGTAGCTTCAGATACCATAATAATAAAAATACAGCGAATTTAAGTTTTTCATACAAAACTAGTTTTTTGCTGTATTTACTTTGTTTTACAAATTGGAACCATATAAACTAATTACAGACATAGATATACCTCATGTCATTGTATATGCAAAGTTTCGTCACAATCCAACACGTAGTTTTAAAATGAGAGCGTAACTACGTTTGTATGGGAAATTGGGAAGGTGAAATTCGGCCGAGCTTACTGCGGCCTCTTAAACCGCTGAAGCGATTGAGATGAAATTTGGAATGTAGATAGTTTAAATCCTGGGGAAGGACAGGATAGTTTTTATCCCGGAAGTCATCCCCTAAAGAGGTGAAATGGGGGTTGAACATTTGTAATTTGTGAAAAAGTCCTACGTCCTATTTAATTCAGTACTTCTATGTTACTCTTGTTCTTAGTCCACTTTGTTTAACAGAATCATATTTTTAATTCTTAGTATGTTATAGCCTAAAATGGTGCGAAAATGTATCTTTTCACCCCAAAGCGTGTCACTCCCCACAAAGCGTCCCCTGGTATATCAGGTTGGTCCGGGTCAGGCTTCCTTCCTGACTGGATGTGGTGCCTATGTTCATGTTCATGTTCAGTCATTAACAGAATATAATGGAATTCCCAATAAAAATATTCTAAGGTGGCGCATTAATGTTTCGTTAGATGATTTAAAAGTGCCACGCAACGCGGAACTGTTCTGAATCCGCCTGTGGATCTAATCAGTTTGCCTGTTTCCTCTACTCGTTTGAACATTTCAAGATTATTCCTTACAAACATCAGTAATTCGAATATGTATACGGAATAATGAGTCACTATATAGTGAATTTATTTAGGCAGTCACATCAACTGGTTGGATAACCAGTTGAGTAGAGGTCATATCACCACTGTTAAACATCCCAAAGGATTTCAAACCCACCCATCGTAACATACACGTTTACATACTATACTACCTAATAATATTAATATTCGGAAAATTTCACTAGTATCGCTTAACACATTCACTGCCAAGAATTGCTACGCGCTACGCTCATAGCTGATCCCGTTTTTTTTATGTAGAGGAACGCGACTATGGCGTAGGCGCCCGCCGAGCGGGTTCCTGGCAGTAAAAGTGTTAAGGAATGCAACCTATAGAGGAGAACATTTGGAAATAGGAATACGAAACGATACGAAACGATACGAAACGTTAGAATTTTAGCCCAATCTGAAACGGAGCATTTCGTTCGGTTCGCTTCAATCGCTCGCTCAATAACCTGTCAGAGAGTAAACACATTGAAATGACATTGCAATTCGAAGCACGCACCAAATGGATATAATGGCCGGCAGCCAATACGTCATTTCAGGGCCCGGTTCATGACAGGCACCATTTATTTAACCCATCGATCTTTGCGGACCGATGTATCAGATTTGAGAATGCTCGTTTGGATATTCGATCATACAATTAAATCACTACGTGTTCAACAATGTTTTAGACTGCGTCCGCCTATATCTCAGGATTGCTCAGGATATTTAGATTAATGATAGGAAATAAATTAATTAATGACTATTACTATATTTACCTACGGAGAATATTACACCAATCGACCTAGTCGCAAAGCAAATCTTTTACTATGAGTACTGAGTCATACGCAAAACAAAAACAAAATTCGTCTCTCCTGTGGTCAGTAATTAAAAGCTCACGTGCATATAAATAATGATTTTACGTCACACCTGGCCATAATGCGAGTTTTACAGCACGCTGCGTGTAAGGGAAAACTCGCATTGTGGCCAGGTGAAGACGTAAAATTTTGTGCGCAACTCGGGCGGTAATTCGTAAAGCCCCAGAGCGCATATTTATGGCCCTCACCTTCGGTTCGGGCCACAAACACCTGCGATCTGGGGCATTCACGAATTCACCGCCCTAGTTACGTAATGTACTATTATTGAATAGTAATATAGAAGAGAAGACGCCGTTTATGCGGATTAAGAGTCCAAACAAAAGTTAGGCTTCGTAGCCCTTAACTTTGATAATGTCCACAGGAAAGACGCGAACCTAAATCTGTGTACGACTCTACTAGACGACGATAAACATAATTATATATATATATATATATATATATATCCAAGGCTCAGGCACGAATGTTCGTGCTCATCGCACAAATAAATGCCCTTACCGGGATTCGAACCCAGGACCTCTGGCTTTGTAGGGAGGGTCACCTCCAACTATTAGGCTTAACCGGTCGACAAAATCCTTGTTATATTAAATCAAAAACAGAGCGGATCTCAAATGTCTCGTTGTTTGATGTCGTTATCACTAAAAAACAACAACAACCTTGTCACGTCCACCTCCTGCACTAAGCATTCTCATTTATATTGCTGTCATGGAATGATCTAATTATAAAAAAATCTGTGACAAATGACTAGGTGTGTTAGCCTTAAGAGTAAGAATTCTTTTTTTTTTTTCTTTTCAGATTCATAAACATTTTAATTTTGTGTCTTTTTTAAAAGGCCCCAATGTGAATTCCATAGTGTCACCTTTTTTGAATTTCGAAAAATGGGAACACATTTTCCTATGTCAGTATCAAATACCCTCTATCCCACACACCGACCATTCCTTTGACTCTATTAAAGCTGTAAAGCGCTCCGCGTCCCTTTGATGACGTCAATCCAATCAACCGGCATGTCACGTGCGGGCTTTGAGTACGCCTGGCGAGTCCCATGGGATCCGTGAGAGCGCACTCAAGAGCGTCTAATCGTGGGCACACCAAGGGCATTTCTCGGAAATTCCTGCTGCCTATTCCGTAGGTATTGTAGTGTTGTGTTCCTGATGGTGAGTAAGGTTCCCAGAGCTCCATTCTTCAAGGCCGGCAACGCACTCACAACACCTCTGGTGTTGCAGGTGTCCAAGGGCGGCGGTAATGGCTTACTTATCTGTCTGCTCGTTTGCCTCCTATAACATTAAAAAAGAAATGCGGAATTTATTTATGTTATGAATACTTGGAAAGCCAATAGTGCAACATTGTCATATACACAAAAGTAAAACGAGAGCCAATTACAGGTTCTCGCTTATAGAAATAAACGAATACAAAGAATACTATAGCCAAAAAAGTTTGCATAAAAGGTGGGCCGTGACGTGGAACTTTATTACCTGACTAACTATGTACATCATATGTAAATAGTTTGTTCGGGTGATATCTTGCAACTCATTTTTGAAGCAGATGTCTTCAACCGATTGGATGACTGAGCTGATCTGATGGTGGAGACAGAAGGTGGCCATGGGAATTCAGGACTTTACCGACGTAACTCCGTTGAGTTTGGGCTCCTTAGAATCGTCTCTATGAGCAGTTGATGTCGGTATTCGTTAAAGTACAGTCGGCAATAAAAGCGTTAACCAAAAATTTCAATTCTGACAGAAACTTTCATAATTCAAATATTTATTATTCTAACCCTCAAAGTCGCTTACTTACAATTACTTCGCTTTGTCTATTAACAAGAGGGCCGCTATTGTTTGAGCTTAAAGCCACAAAGAAACTTTTATTGTCGCTGGACAAAGAGACAAAGCACGCTCCACGTGTTGACTTTAACCGTTCAAAAGACCGAAAAAAGACTCGCTTAGAACCCCGCGTATGACAGTTATCGTATTGAATTTTCCTAAAGTTCAGAATTTAACATCTTTCAAAGCTCGCTCGCCAGTTCTGGTGTAAACATAAATAAATCTAATAGCTTATATTACAGCAGCTTCTTGCAGTGGAACTCGGGAACTGAAGCGTATGTGTAGATTAAATGTACAAAAACGCTTTTAAAAGTTGAAGACTTGGTTTCGTATATTTGTATTCGAGTCAATTGTGACGCGTGGTTGAGGGGTTTGGATTCTCTCGAAAGTTATTCGGCTTTACTTGACACAGTAGCCAGGGTACCCGTTGGGTTAGCTTAGATATATTATAATAGTTCAACGTCAACATCCATAAGACCAAAGTGGGAAAAATATGCGAAACATACGTGCGAATTGTATTTTGATTGATAATCGAGCGAGTGAGCGAAGAGAAAGAATAGAAGTTCTATGATCCTGCTTGGGCCAAAAATCGTCTGTCCGTCCGGCGTCTAGTGTCTGTCTGGCTGCTCTACATGTCGCATTTTTCAGCCGACTCTCGTGAAACTTTGCGAATAGGTTCGCAAATTAACCGTTTTTTTGTCGGGGCACAGTTTAGAGATTAAAAAAACGATTTTATTTTTTGGAAAAATACTGGCTCGCTAGTGGCACGTGGTGAAACACAGAGACCTAGTCTAGTTGTACCTACTCCATATAAGACCCTCATAATACCTATGTTTGACAAATAAATATCTGAAGTTTGAGTTTGAATGTTATCAGCGAAGATAGTGATCCCGTCTGCGACGCCAGTGGAAAATATCGGCAAGGGCAAATGTTTGTGGGAGGACCCTGAGTCTTTCTGCGTATTTGTCGCACGAGCGAGCGAAGCGAACGAAGTTCTATGCTGCTTGGGCCCAATATCGTTTGTCTGTCCGGCTGGCGCCCATGTCCGGCGTCTGTCCCGCTGTTCTCATCTAGCGTCGCATCTAGCTCTTGCGAAATGCGACCATTTCGCAACCGATTTTCGTGAAATTTTGTGAGCAGTTTCATTAATTTGGTAGATTTTTTTGTCGACTCACTTTTTCCGAATTAAAATCTTTTTTATCAGTATCGCGAGTTCTGTAGTTCATGGAGTCACTAGTCTATACATGTACATACAGTGTGTAAAGCCTGACAAGTTCCTGTTATTTTATGGCAATGTTTTTTTTTGACAACTGAAGTTGGAAGTTATTGAATGTCACCAATGTAAACGAAACGAAAATAATTCTTCATTTATTTTATTTATTTTTCACTTTCCCATTTATAATATTAAAATGGATTATTAATTGAATTGTTGTCTCGTGTCATTTGTACGGTCGAATACTATGGCTGGATATACGCCCGTATTAAATTTACAGACTGTATATAGACATAGTATACCCACGATTCAAGGATTTGTAAGTTATCTGTGACTTTTTAAACACATACAAGTTATATCTGCTTCCAAAAGCAATAATATCAACACTATAACAGGCACTTATATAATAGTGTCGACGTTGAGTAGAGCAGTAACGGAGACGGCCCGTGAAATTATTCCTAAATCCGTGGAATTTAAAAAGCCACGCAGAAAACTCCAAACTAAGAACAAAGCTAAAACAGCGAGGAAACTCCGACTTACCTAAGAACAGTATTAGCTACGTTTGATAAGTCCATAAAAACTTCAGAGCAAGCTTAAAAATGTCTAAAGCCGTTTTCAATAACTACAACTAGAACTGCGAATTGAAATTCTGCGCCAGAACTTCTGACCCGAATAGGGGACCGTTGTCCATACCTGCGATGCAACTGGGCGCATTAGATGGGTGCATTTTTAATTAGGGAGGGTATTGATCTGTGCTTTTATATTTTTTACTTCGAAGGGATCGCGACGGCTTTAGGAACTGGAGTTTTTTTATTACGATTATTAACTGGGATTCCGGGGGCTCTGCTTTAGCTTAGCGCACGGCGAGTAGGTACAGTAGGTCGGGTCGACTCACGTAAAAAGAGCTCTGGCGGCCATACATTTAATATGGCGCGGAAAGCCTAGCTCTTTTTACGTGTGTCGACCTGTACAAATATGATCTGCAATCTTACACAAATCATCCTACTTAGTCCAAAACTATACTATGGATACTTGTACAGTCGATATTGTCTAACCTCGAAATCCGGGGTAGTGTGATGAAATTTGGTACGATTTTTTGTTGGATCCCCGTTTTCGGCTCCCAAAAGACCCCGGGTCAGGACCTCGTAGAACGGCGACATATCTTGGAAAATGTACTCCGCAAATATTAAATGCACCTATGATCTATATCCCCCCACAAGTTGGACTGATGACCTAGTAGACGTCGGCGTATATGAGGATGATCTATATTTACACAAACAAACACGATTCTCAAGCCCCACCCTCACCTACACCACCTCACCTAAGCTTGTGGTCCCCAGGGTGCCCCGCGGCCTCGAGGACGTGTCCAAGTACCCGGAGCTATTCGCGGAGCTCCTGCGCAGCGGGCAGTGGTCCGTGCAGGAGCTGAAGAACCTCGCAGGGCTTAACATGCTGCGGGTCATGCGACAGGTCGAGAAGGTAAGACCAATAACTTTTCGACAAAAATTTCTAGTTCTCCTTTTCGTTTTGGAGCAAAATCATTTGGTATGTCCGGCTGCCTCTGTTCTGTAGAAGACCATAGTGAAATTGTGTGACCACGTTCACAGGCTGGACAGCCGCCTTAAGGTTTTTTTTACCCAAAACTGAAACAGGGCGGTTAGTCACTCACTCGTGGAATTCCACGAGTGGTGCATAGATCATTTTATCAACGATCACGCGCCCCACTAATAAATAAATAAATATGTGGGGACGATTTCACACAAATCGACTTAGTCCCTAACTAAGCAAAGCTTGTACTATGGGTACCAGACGACGATATACATACTCATAAAGCTAAATTATACTTATACATACAAAACATCCATGACTCGGGAAATATTCGTGCTCATCACACATAAATAAATGCCCTTACCGGGATTCGAACCCAGGGCCCCCAGTTTCGTAGGCAGGTTCACTACCAACTAGGCTAAAGCGGTTCACTAATTGTCATGTCTAGGTATTAGTTGGTTTGTTTTCATCTGGCGTAGTAGTAGTTTATTATTGTCACAAAAAAACCTTTCAAATTCAAAGTTTTATTCGTTTTTCAGAAGAGTTAACCATAGTGAACGAGCACAAAAAGATATTGGTACAAAATAAGCAGTTCGGGTTTGAGTGTTTCTGTATAGTCACTAATAATAGAGTCCCAAATAAGAGAGACCCAAATAATGGGTGACTTACCATCCTCCTAGCTTTGACACCTAATCCCAAGATTTGACATCGGCACTAACGGCACGAATGGTAGTCGAAAGCGACTACCATCTGAGCTTCCAATTCAGAGGCAAAACTAGACGTTATTGGGATTAGACTGTTTTCCTTCACCAAAAAGCTAACAGTAAATACTTCGTATTTACATAAGTTCCGAAAAACTCGTTGATACGAGCCGGGATTCGAACCCACGACCGCTGCTTGACAGCCGCATTCTTGAACCACTAGGCTTCCGTAGCTGACTGTAACTATTATTTCTCAGGTGCGCGACGACATGCGCACCAACGGCGTGGAGCCCGAAGAGCACCCGGACTCCCCCACCGACAACGGGAACTGCACCAGTAACGCCTTCTACACCGAGTACGTGTAGGCCTCTAGGCCTCCACGCCCCCACGCAACCAACGCTAGAGCAACCATCAACTAACACTAGTAAATCAGCCTACTGTAGCATCACCAATGTATTCTTCATCGAGTATCTGAAGGCCTCTAGGCCTCCCCTCCACTCAATCAACAAGAAAAACCAACTTTAATCAGTACTATATGTATAGAAATCCAGCACCAGCAATGTTTTCTACACCGAGTATGTGTAGGCCTCTAGGCCTCGACGCCCCCACGCAACCAACACTAGAACAGCCATCGACTAACACTAGTAGAACTTAGGTACAAACGGTACCAAAACAGCACCAGGAATGTTTGTCTATGTCTGTAATGTCTATATACGAATTATGTGCAGGCCTCTTCGCCCCCGCAACCAACTTTCGTTTCAACAAACAGCTCTAACTTATTTAACGCTGATTTCCTACCAACTTAGCAGACATTTCTAATTGCCTTACCCACCTAGAAAATTCGAGAAATAACATTCCTAGAAATCGTAAAACAAACATGTTCTTTGCAATGATGGAACAAAGGAAGAACAAACGAGCAATGAACTCGTTCCTTTGTGTGATGTTTTCATTTACAAAAAAAGTAAATATGTATTCATATCCATTCCAACACAGTGAATTGAAAACCTATTCAATCATAAAGAACCATAATGAATACCAATATTTGCAATGACGCGGTAATTCAAAATATAAAACCGCGTTTCAAATTCTGAATTTCAATTGGGAATTCAAATGGTTGCGTGCACCACGGCGGGGAATTTGGAGTATTATGATTTCAATGGAAACATTTAGTACAGTCGAACTAATCGCTGAACACTTTGTTGTTTGTTTGACTTGGTGCGGCATTTTAAACATGACGTTAAAGCGACACTGTACTAAGGTGTACCAATACTTCTGTAATTCATTTCGTTTTGATGGTTAGTAGACAAACACTGTCACTTTATTAGCATCCATCAATATACTCGTATGGTCACTTTTGCATTTTACAGTGCGGGCTCGGCGTACAGTCGGCGTCAACAGTAGCTACGCAAATAAAGACGTCAAGTCTTTATTGAAAGGGAATAAGAGCTTTTGACGTCTTCGATTGCGCAGTTATTTTTGATGCTGACTGTACCAGAAATATGTGATCTGTCGGTTTCAAGTGTCAGTCAAGTCAGTGCAGATTCTTTACTGCGCGAGGAAATTTAAGTGCTATAAATGGCGCGGGATGCGCGGCAGCGGGTCGGTACGAATTCAGTACTACTGTCTTTGTACCGCGCAATATTAACATATACTAAAAGAATACCGATGTAAGGAAATCTGGACGATATCAGCTAGCTCTCGGTAAATTGCAAAATACCGCATACGACAGATTCTGCCCGGAAAATGCGAGAGTGGCCTTTTCAATTTATTATGATTTTATGAACGTCATTTTACTTTTACTTGCACTGTCTTTGTATTCATTATAAATGGCCGTCTTTAACCGGAAAAGGATATGACTGTCGTAAACATCTGGAACGTGTAACCTAGAGGAAAATCAGCCAATTTATTTGAAATCGAGACATATTCCTTCCGATACTAATGTGTTTCTGCTGTTGACGATACTTACTGGGGATACTTTATAAGGAAAATAATATTCCGTAATACTACAATATAAATGTGTACTAACGGAACATACAAAAACGACTTATAAAAAACCGTTTATATATTCATATGAATTGTTTAATTTGAAAATAAAAGAACGAATAAAACATAAACAAAAACTTATATTCTTTGATACCGTGTACTGACACATTAATACCAGAACACAAATATACAAAACATACGTAAACAAAGAAATAAACAATAATGAAATAAAAACTACATTGAAAAAGTATTGAGTAATCTAACTAGAAGTTGACTATTTTATATTCCGTGTATCAACTTCGCAACTATGTTACATTTAAACTCAATTTCCCTCCGACACTTTTATAAAAGTTATTTCTTTATCACACTTTTATGCGCAACGTTTCCAACGAGCGCAATATTTTCAAGAACTGATACCAACATTGGTCAGTTTTGTAAACCCAATTACGATTTTTAGCTACATTTCAACGTGATACGATCGTTCCATGGTTGTATGGAACTAAAGGGCGTAATTTCATCCAAACGTAACAGCACTTACGCGATTCTCCAATTAGTTTCACCAAGCTTTGCCGATGGCCATGCTCGCAAGCCGCAAACTGATTCGAGCCGTTAATTAACAATTAGTCGGTTAGCAGAATTGTTTACCTAATTTTAATGCTAAATTTGGCTGCTTTGAAAGGATTGCACAAAAGGCCGCGAGAGGTTGCTTTCAGAGTCAGCCACAGAACAATTAGGATCGGTCGCATTCAGTCGTGCCGTCTGTTTGATAATTCTCTATGAGATTAAAAAACCTTGCTATGTTGACATGAGCCCCGATTTCCATCTATCCCCAAATTTAGGGGAGTAACTTACTTATAAACTATACATAAAAAGGACCTATACTCACGAAACGTAAAAGCAAGAATAGTCCAGTCAGTAGGTATTTATGCTCTACAAAAGGTGGCGTAAAAAAAGGTTTGAAACAATATTGTTTAGGTATGACAGTTTAATAAAAATCCAAGTTCTCGACCTTGAAGGACCCAGGCGTTAGCCGCCATCTTGAATTAAAGGTGCCAAAATTAGGTATATTTTAAATAACTTCTCAATTGTTTACTAAATCACAAAAGTGTCTATGAGAGATATAAAGAAGACAAAATTGTTTACATTTTTTGCTTACATGTTTATTCTGTAAGTCTTAAAGGTAAGAAGTTACAAGCGACGGAAATAATAATATTTACAAAAATCATTAATATCATTTTAATTATGTTTAAAAATTGTATAGCTATCATTTTTTAATTCTTTTTGATGGCACGGGCTGGTTAATGGTGCCTTCTTCATTATAGTCGCTGAAATTTTCTGTTTCATTGTCTGTATTTTTAGTGTCCAACCATGAAATTTCGTCGTCATCACAGTCTTCCTTATCTATCTGAATCTCTACTGCATTTTCACACAGCTGACCACTACAGAATCCACAAACAATAGAGCATTTTAATCCAGCTTTTCTGCAACTACATGTTTTGCTGCATCCTTTTTTACAGTGGCAAGAAATTACACTTAAAAGCGTCTGGGGTGCTGCTTTCTCTGTCGTTGTTATTGGAGTGAGCCTATTGGTGTCATATCTCCAGCCCCAGTCGTCTGGTTTTTTTTTATTCCGTACCATTTTTGGACTTGGTGGTATGTCCTAAACGCATGATACCGTGCAGCGTCCTTTGTCGGCGGCAAAGAAGCAAGATTAAATTTACTTTTTATTGATGACTTTACGAATCGTTTATATCAGATATCTTCTAAGGATTCCTTATCCTTATCCATGTCCCCTCCGTACAAAGTTACTAGAAAGCGTGCTCCAGCGTCTTCGATTTCTTCTGGTCTTGCTTCTTTATCTTTGTAGACGCCAATGATGGCATCCAGAATTTAACGCGCCGTATAATTGATACAAAAACTTTAGTGTAATTAAATTATTTTTAGTAAATATTATTGTATCTGTCTCTTGTAACTTTTTACCTATAAGACTTACAGAATAATCATGTGTGCAAAAAATGTAGGCAATTTTGTCTTCTTTGAACCCTTCATAGACACTTTTGTGATTTAGTAAACAATTGAGAATTTAATTAAAATATACCTAATTTTGGCACCTTTAATTCAAGATGGCGGCTAACGCCTGGGTCCTTCAAGGTCAAGAACTTGGATTTTTATTAACCTGCCATACCTAAACAATATTGTGTCAAAACATTTTCTACGCCACCTTTTGTAGAGCAAAGGCTTTTACAGTTCCCCACAGACTGACCAGATCTTTTGGTCTAACGTGTAACGATTTTAACACTTACACCCCAGTTAGCATGTACTTATTTAAATAATGCGTATAAGCCGACAACACGACAACAACAGTGGTCGAAATACGCTAAAGCACAAGGCGGATAAGAATACTTTTCCTTTGTAGTTAATCAGGTTAGCATCCCCTTCGGACCGCACGTGAAGAATCATAACCAGTTACAATCGAATATGTTTCTGTCGTCGCACGAAATCAGTGGCATTGACGAATTTTAATTTTTTTCCTATGTGACCAGTTTTTAACAACCATTTCTAGTGATACGACAGTTTCGATTGGTATTTCTAGTTGATCTGCCCTTTGAACGTTTTATAGTTTTACTGTGATTTTATTCTAGTTGGCGGGTAACCTTTTAAAAACAAAATACCAAATGCATTTAACCTTGCTGTTAACGGGTTTCCTATAAGCAAGAAAATTCTGCGTTCGCGACTGTATTCATAAGGAGCAAAAAAAATCTTCGTACGCAACTGGTTACGAACTTGGTAACGTACAAGCCAAAGGGAGCATATTCAGTACCTATATAACCGTAACCGTTAGTTATGTAATCATTGTCGTAGATGCATGATAGGTGTTCTCTTCCGTGTGCACTGTTTCCATAAGACGATGCCATTAGAAAGGTGACATTTATTTGCTATTTTGAGATGCCTAAAATAATTGTGAATTGGCAATTGGCTATATCATTAGGTGATAGGCCGGTTATTGTATTTGCGAATGCGATTTGGAACTTCAACTAACAAAACTACTGAATAAATAGTTTTTCACGAGGAGTGACATATTTTTTTTATCTGCCTTTATTCTGGGGTTTTGTCGAGTAGGTATTGTACCGGCTTTGGTATCAGAGACCAAATATATATTTTTTGGCACATACCTACGCAGTCTTTCAAGACATAACACATTTAAATTAAATTATTTCGATGGAAAATGCAATCACAAGTCCAACATACCCCGCCACACTCCTCGTATAAACTTTTTGTCACCTGTCACAGACAATGTAACCTTTCTAAATTTGGCAAGGACGTACTAGAAACCAAGATAAAAACTAACAGCAGAACAGAACTCAATAGTTGGGCAGCAAATAGGCTGGTTAGGCCGGCACTTTCAGGCAAACACAATTGTTTCGTTTTGAAATTAGCTTTTAAAACATGTCACAATTGATGTCACTTAATATCAGGCCCCTCCTTCACCTGACAATAACAATTCGACGTGCATTGCTGAGTCAATACGAAACGGTACTGTGCAACAACCTCCTTTACTTGAAGACCTACCAATGTACGGCGTATCAAGTTGGTGGAGTTACTGGGAAGTGTACTTGGGTTTCTATTCGTCCACGTCTTTCACGCCTTCCTAGTGTCTACATATCACCAAATATAATGTGTGTCTTTGCTCAGTTATTTTATTTCAACAAAATTTCGGTCTTCCATTATTTTTGACGGTGGGAAGAACCTGCGGTAGATAGTTTAAAATAAATACGGAGAGTTGGCAACTTGGATATTAGCGGTGAGATTTATGTAGAGAACATTTCCCACAAGCCATTTATTTAAAGAACATTTGTTTATTTTCGGTGATTGTTTCAATATTCCACTAAAGAAGATAGTGTTACCATAGCAGAAAGAGTATTGAGAGTGTATTTATTATACCTACTGCGTACTATTTTCTTAAAGTTTTAGGATTTGAAAGAAACGCTTTGTAAGATATAAAAGTTGCCAGCTTCAAAAGTAAATGAAATTAAAAATAAAAATCGAATTAACCAACGTTTTATTTAGATAAAAGCTATGGGTAAGAAATGAAGGATTCGATATAAGGGTAGGTAGCAAATAAAATTTTAACGATATAAAAAAACGGAGTTAATGTGGCTACTCGCCCGAACGAGGCAAACGGTTGGGTGAGAAAGACATACCAACTCGTACATCTCTGGAAATGAACCGTTTTTTCCGCCATATGCATGTATTCTTTGGTCCATAGGCTAAGTACATCTATAAAAATAATGGAAAGAATCTGGTTACATAACCAGTTGTTGTGACAAACACGTTATCACAAGGTGTGATTTATACTTACTATATAGAATTTATTTTATTATAGAAGAAAAACAGTCAAAATATTACCTTATATATATGCTGCAGGGAAATAGTAAAACAGAGGTTTGATCAAATCTCTAAGGGATATGATCAAATCACGCAGGATGTTAAAATGGCCAATCCATTTTATCATTTACCTAATGCAAATCAGTCATTTGATCAAATCTCAGAATCTGTTTAGTGAAATGACGAAATCGGACAAAAAGGGCAACTCGTTTTTTCATTTCTTTAGACTTGTTTAGTGATTTGATAAAATCCCTGAAACGCGTCAGTGAGTTGACGAAACTAACGCGATAAAGATTTTTCCGTTTTTTTATAAAAAAAATAACCACGAAGACGGTGGCGGGAGCAGAGCTCCCGCCACCATCTTCTAACCCATCCGCCATCCGAGTCTAAGTCCCAGAACCGTTTAAATGACTAATGATTTAGGAGCCAATATCTGCGAGTTAGTTTCGTCAATTCACTGACGCGTTTCAGGGATTTATCAAATCACTAAACAAATCTAGTGAAATGAAAAAACGAGTTGCCTTTTTTGTCCGATTTTGTCATTTCACTAAACAGATTCAGAGATTTGATCAAATGACTGATTTGTATTAGGTAAATGATAAAATGGATTCGCCATTTTAACATCTTGCGTGATTTGATCATATCCCTTAGGGATTTGTTCAAATCTCTGTTTTGGCCATTTCACTGAGACATATATATAAATAGAAACCTAAGCGTAAATTGTACTATTAATCTAAAATAAAACTATTAATTCAATTAATAAGGTTAACACGGTTTTAACACTGTTATAATGTGCAAATTATAATTCTAGTGACCAAGATTCAGACAATCCGATAAAAATGAAGGGAGATCTTTTACGGTTTACAAGCATGTATCGAATTGATATATCTTTCTCTCTCTACGCACCTCGAAGGGTTGAGTGAAGCAGAAGTAAAGTAGGTTGGAATAAATGATGATTATGATTTTCCATAGTTTTTTGGAAGTAGCTCTTTGACTTGGTGACACCCTTCGCTTTATATATAGGTATTCTGTAGTGTTATATTGCTGTGTGTTACATTGTGTGTATCCTTCTGTGCAATAGACATTTCACGTGACGTATTAATCGGTTAAGAACTATAATAGTCGTTGGTAGTTATGTGTTTCAAGTACTTAATTATTATCTTGTATGTTGTCTCTTCTATGTTGTTTATAGCGAATAATTCAAACTTTCCTTGTTTTTTTGTATGCTCTGTAATACATTTACTACAGTCTTGAGTATCAAACTTGCAAAGGCTTCAGATAATGACAGTCGAGTGTTTTCCGAAATGAATATCCGTCAAATGAGTACCTATAATAAACAGATAGGAAAGTAGCGGTAAATTCTGTCCAAAACACCACGCAGAAAACCTCTACTACCTTTGTACCCTGGTCATTATAAATGTGTTAACTGGCGTTCATTTGACACAATTTAAACCAGTGGTTCTTAACCAGTGGTCCGCGGACCACTGGTGGTCCCTGGAAGCATCCGAAGTGGTCCGCGAAGCCATCGGAAAAATGTTAAATAAGTGCCAACGAGTCGACACGGCCCCCGAACAGTAGGTAAGTGGTCCGTGGCAAAACATAATAAAATTCAATTGGTCCCTCATCAGTAAAAGGTTAAGAACCACTGATTTAAACGAAGAGCTCCGGTGGTACTATACTCCAAGTGAAATTATTAGCTTATTTTAGATTACAGTCGACATTGAATTGTCGATTAATACGTCACTTAGGTAGTAGATTTTATTGGAATATACTGTAATAGGAACTGTGCCAAACTATGTCTCCACTTAAGTGTTTAATATATTTTGTAACCAAATAAATTTTGTAGTTTTAATCTTTATCTCGTACTCGTGTTAAAATGCGCCAAATTTTGAATCATATTAACCAATTATAACATTTCTATTGTTATCGCACTGAACAGAAGTGATATTCTAGAAACAAAAAAATAAAACATTATTCTAATTGATCTTCGCTCTAGCTATCATGTGATGTCAACTAAACAACAATCACTCGAATGATTGATCGAACGCGGAGTCGTACGACGGTCACCCAAGCGATAGCCACAAGACAAGTTAAATACGTTTCTGGTGTCATCGTGAATGACACTTCTGTATGCGTTAATCTAAAACACGAATACTGGCCGGTCACAATATATGCGCAACTCACGGCGCAACGTCATAATCAGCTGAGTACGTTGTAAAGCGCACACAGCGAGCGCGGGCGGGTGCGAGGGGAAGCGGGACGGGTGCATTTCCGTTATGTGCACAGTTGTTGTGAACGGTTAGTAGTACACTGTTGGAATTATGTTTTGTGCTTAGTAACTGATTAGTTATAACGTTACTAACTACTTAGCGATGCACGGTTTGCACAAACGTCACTTGAATCATCGTGACTATAGTATTAAATGGTGATGTTTCGAGTACTAAACAGTTATCTACCATTGTGTCTGTTATCAAAGTATGCTTTAGTTATTTTATGTCACGGCACTAACTCAATATTGAAATAAAAAAATCCCTTGGGCGGATAACTTTTAGCACTCGAAGACCATTGATAATCCAATAAATGTAATCAGATGATTGAATTTTAATTTGTTTTATCGATCTATATTATAATTTATAATATATAGAAATTATAAGAACCGATTTGTTCTACTCTTTTTTTCTGATACGCTTTAAGATTATATCCACTCTGAGAAAAATGTTTCATTAGTACAAATTGCTTACACAATGTGATGATTATACACATCAACTGGTTCATAAACCAGTTGATATGTTGTATAATGGTAATTACGGCCACGTACAATTAGGCAGTGTTCTTGTCAAATCTTAAATTTTTCTAATTATTCTCGTATTTTGATACATTTTGCTTGACTTTATAATAAAGGTTGATTTCAATAAAATTGTTCCTATGTGCCATTATAATGTGAACACTGAACACAGTTTATTTGACCTGTTTTCAAATTTATAAATGACTATGTGTGATGTATCCTGGGCGTATACCTAATTTATTGTAAACTTTTCTCAGTAAGGATATAAACTAAATAAAAATCTGTTATTAAAATGAATTTTGTCTTAATGACAATAACCAACCACGATGTACGAGAGCCACTCGAAATTGAGCTGTGAAACTTATTATATATTAACGAGAATAAATATATTATTATTATATAATGTATTGTGGAAAAACTATTTCTTAGAAATTATGACTGAACAATTTTTGAAACTTTATCGTGTAGCATTCCTAAGAGTTTGTTTCTATTTTTGACACAAGCGCACTGTCAACTACCCGCAGACTAGCTATAATTTGTAAAATACGGTTCTAGCTTATACACAAAATGAAAAAAGAAAAGTAGTGTGTACACTTTTTTCTTGATTCCTAACGAATATAGTTTCAGCTACTTTCCTATATTCACTGTTATTAAACAGTATGCTGCTTATCTCTGTTTAAATATAATTGTCATACAATGTCTCATTCCTACGAAAGCGGAGTTCTGAAAAATGCTGTATCCAATCTCAATTTTCAATCTTAAAACTCCGTGCGTAAAGTTCATTAAGCGTTCGTTGGATGTGGTAATTTGTGAAATCTGGAATGGAATTATGAAATGGTCATTATTTCATGAGCTTCCTGTATGTACTCGTATAATGGTTGTTTTAAACGTCAGAATATCATGTATTAGGACGGTTCGATTGCGACAGAATTGTATGACCCCTTAATGGTACTTCTGGCTACAAGTTGAAATGGCTGGTTTCATAATGACAACTATTCCACTTTTTTAATAATCAAGATCCATGTTGTTTTATTCTACGCACCAGAGATAAGCTATGCAGTGTTTTAGTACATTTGTCATCTCTCGTGCTTAGTTTTAGCACACCTCTGGCACCCTTATAAAAAAATCATATAAAGATTTGTTGATGTGTCAAAATTAACTCTGACATCAAGAAAAATTGTTGATCCATTTTGAATTTCAGTATTATAACTACTCGGAGCCACTGCGCAACAGGGTGTTGTATAATGTATTCGTATAAATAACACCTCCACAATAGCTATATTTTTTTACATGTTTCCTGCGTTATGTGTGCGCGTGCGTTTGTGTGTTTGCTCGGTTCATTACTGTTCACTCGCACGTATCCTGTACTCTCGGCAATGGGCCGAGCGAACTGTCATTTTATACTGTAACACTGTTTAAAAATAAACACTTTTCCTGTATACCGAACACGTATTCGTTGTTTTATTTGGCACTAAAACTGCCCCTAATAGACCCCTAACACTATGCCATGCCATTAAAAAAACCGGTCAAGTGCGAGTCTGACTCGTGCACCGAGGGTTCCGTACAAACTATCAATATTAGGTAAATTACTTATTTTAACCCAACACAACAGAATTCAATTTCAAACAACGAATAACTTTTACACCAAGATAATCGAACTACCAAGATAATTGAATCGCGATCTTTTTTATGACCTGCTATTGAAATATAACCGTTCCAACCTCATTATTTCTTAAAAAATCTTAAAAGCGCGAAGCAGGAATGGGGTCAGCGCCATCTATCGGCCCCATTTGGCACTAACGTGCAAGGGCAATTAGCTTTGTAATGTATATTGGTGTTTTAGCGATTATCTAGACACGCGGCAGCGTGTCAAGCCAAGTTCAATCAAAGGAACTGGCTAACCAGCGCTGAGTGTAATATTCAGAGCAATGACGCGTAATTCAATGTCGGAGAGGCAACCGGATGGCTCGCGGTATTTGACCTCCCGAAGTGTTGTGGAACCTCCCTGTGCAACCCGAATTGAGCCAACTGTGACTGGTTCGGAAATAGTAGGGGGGTGGTAAAAAAAAAATGTCGCAAGGCAACCGATTGAAACGCGGTAGCCTGAAAGTGTGTACGCTGTTTATACAGGGTGTCCCAAGAAGTAGTGATATACTGAAGCTGGGAGGTAGAGGACCTTAGAGGGCCATGTGAATCACCCCCATGTATGTTCCGCAATTTTTCGTTTTTTTGAGTTATGACTTTCTTTTAATTTTTCACCTATCGCCGAGTACGATGAGATTTTTATTTATGGCGCTGAATCGCTCCCATGAAATTTCATCCCGCTGTGGCCACCCTTACAAACGCGAAATTAGTCAAATTGGAATACGCGCAATAAAAGGTTTTACAATCAATTGCCAATGGACAATTTTCGCGTGGGAGGCACGGTGCGGAGTCTCTAGTTGCTGAACTATTCATCGGTATTTACGCCTTCATACATATGTATGGGTGTCCCAAAACTTTGCCACACGGATTTAAAGTACCTTAAATGTTGAAGATTTAGGAAACTTTATGAAGTCGTAAATACCGGTGACTAGTGCAGCAACTAGAGACTCCGCACCTTAAGGCTGATTCCCCATCAGCCATTCATCCTATTGGCGCGTATCGCACCGTAGGATTGGGGTGAGTTTTTATGGAGGCGTTCTACCTTTTGTCCCGGGCGGTTAAGCCAAAGACTGATTTGAAAGATGCGTTGATCATTTCCAACCTCTGCTGTTAGACGATCGGGTTAGTTAACCGCCGCCCGAGATATAATATGAGCACATAACTTAAGAATCATTGTTGAGATTTCGTCGTATCCAGTTGTTCTGGTGTTATTTAAGGACATGATTATTTTGTGGATTTCATGTTCGTCTGTAGGTTTCAAGAAGATCGATTGAGTATTGTGTAACGATCTCTCCAGTTTTATAGCTGGTGGGTTAGATACATTTTGATTATTACTATCTATAGATTAACCAGATAGTTGTTTAATAAGTTACATATTTCGTGGCCTCGGGGGCTGAAGGACACCTACTATCCCCAGGTGGCAGCGAGGCCAAAGACCGAGCTTTACGTTGGAATGAAAGGCCCAAAGCATCTCTTAAGAGAGCGCCTTCAATGCGAGCCGCTAAGGATACTCTTTATATTCGGGCGCCTTGCAAGCGAAACCTGAGGCCCGAATTCCCGAAGGTAAAAGGGGAGGTAAGTGAAGCGAAGTCGCTATCTTTATTATTTTTATAGCCTAAAACCTGGCCGGGAATTTTAACAACAGATTAGTGAAGTTTGCATCAAAATCCATTCAGGCGTTTTCACGTGATGTGCGTCCACATAAACAGAAAAACAGACAAAAATTCTAAAATCTTTTGGAACGTGTTCTGTTACTGATTCTAATAAGTATCCCCAGCCAACTTTTTTTCGAATAACCTCCATGTACAGACTTTCGTCCTTCTTTATATCGCAGCTTTATTAATTTTTTATATGTACAGATAGATAGATAGATTGGACCAAAACAAACGGAGTACTATATTAAAAGTAAGCAAGAATAATTATAGCAACTGGCAGTCTAATTATATTTGTGAGTGAGCGTTGAGGTGAGCTTAATAGTACATTGTGATACAAGTGAGGTATGTTGATAATTACATCAGAGGCAAAATTGTTCACGCGAACCGCAGGTGAGCGTGATAAGGAAGCCGAGGAAGGTAATTATCAAAGCTCACGCGTATCATACGACGTTTTTCAACACATTTTGCGAGGAAAAAATCATTTTCGTAAGATGAAAATGTTATAGGCCTGCCAAATCATTTACTTTAAATTAAGCAAATCATTAAGATGACTACAGGTTTTTACTCACAATTGCACATCGCTAAGAATTCCCGTGGCGTCCATTCTATTTATCACTTTTCTAGTCACCACGAGTCAACATTTTTGATAATAACCAAACACGCATAAACAAATTTTACAAATATTTGTGAAATAAATAACCTATAATGGCGCCCAACAGTTTGTTTTTCGTGAAGTTTGCGCAGTGTGGGCACAGAAATCTCTAAACAGCCAATACAAAATAAAAGTATGTTTTCGTTTTAAAATGTTATCTGTTAGTTTTACTAAATTAAACGTTTCCATATCACATACAAAAAGAAATAGTCAATTAATTAACAAAAAGGATTTAATTTGTTTAGTCGAGTAAGAATCCATTTGCCGAAAATTAAAAAAAAAGCTGTACATTCTGTACAACCCGGTTAATTTAAGAATGCACCGTGTTCATGCATATATCTTGCTGGAAGGTGCCAACGTGACTTAATCGGGATGTAACCATAACACACAAGTGTTGTAATGTATTATAGAACACGCGTTTTTAATATCCAGGATTATGAGCCTAAAAGCGACACAATAAAAGGTACGTTACGAGCAATTGTGTTGAAAAACAAGTTACAAAGCGGGGCTGCTGCGGACTACAGCGTAGCGCCGCGAGTGTAGCGTAGCATTAAATGGGATATGCCCGCCCACCTCATCGACTGGGATAAACCTCGATACCAACCTAATACAAAAGCCATTAACCTAAACTTGAAAGACAATTTTCCCCGGGAAATTGAAAAACTTAGCCTAATCACTCCTTATAATCCAAAATCGTACTAGCTTCAGCGTAACGTTGTATAATCTATTCTACGAGGTAACATCAAGGTTTGTTTTCCAGTGAAACATAGCGAGTAAATACGTGGTTTTAGAAGTAGCAAGAAAATCTGCTAAGTCAGGTTTCGTGGCTGTATTATGTTTAATCTCCTTGTTTTGGGCCCTCTTAATTGGGTTAACAAAAGTTCTAGGTACCTCCTGTTAAGATTGAAGCTTAAATTTTGCATTAAGAGTTAAGTGAAAGCTTTCGAAGTAAACGTTGAATGAAGTGATCAGGCGGCAACAAGCACAAGTTTAATTAAGAAACAAAGAAACATAATTTATTTGCCGTAAAATGTCTGCTGTCCCAGAACCGATGGTCGGTGGAGTCGGCGGGTTCTCGTGGAGGCCACACACTGTGAGGCCACAGCTTGACGAACGTAGTGTTGGACGCCCTCCGGCCAGATGCATAGATGACTCGACGAGGGCAGCTGGTAGTGACTGGATGGCGAAAGCGGGAGAGCGCTAGCTATAATAGCTTCTGCCCGCGACTCCGTCCACTTGGAACTCGTTTATATTGCAGCTCCACACAAACTTTTAACCCTCCCCATTGCACCCCCTTAGGGGATGATTTCGGGGATAAAAACTATCCTATGTCACTTTCCATCCCTTCAACTATCTCCGTTTTGCCGTGAAAGACGGACAAAGAAACACACACATACACTTTCCCATTTATAATATTAGTATGGATGCTATCAATGTAGGAAGAACACGAATATAAATGGCTACTAAATGCTACATAAATGCATCAAAATGTATCTAATTTAGGGCGGGTTACACCGACTTACGATTACAGACCGATTAATGTTAAATATGGCGCTGACAGCTGTCAGTCCATAGAAACTTGTCAAACGTTCCATACATTCAGATTTTAACGAACACCGCTTACGATTACAGACGGTTTGGTGCAACTCACCCTTAGTATATGCAGATAACATTATATTATGCTTAAAGCGCTGGCTTACAAGGAAACTTAAAATCATTTTTTTTTCTACTCCTGTACTTTTATCTGTCATTTACATTGTCCCGAACACTAATATAAAGACATACAAAATAAGTCTGCAGAAAAGTCTATACTCTATTCCCCATAACAGTACGGCACAACCGTGCTGTTTTGTCGCCAAAACGATACGCTTAGCAGCCATACGCTTCTAAACCTGGGTAGTGCTACATTGTGCCACGGCCTACTAGACACGATCGAGTAGGCCGCGACGCGAATAATCTAGAGGGCCATGCCGAAACATAAAATACATTAGGTACTACCAACTTAACAAACCACTGAATGTATTTACTTCAAATAAATTATTGTACTAAAAGCATTGCTGCCAACTTAAGAAAAACCTTGGTCTTAATATGACAGTACTGGCAAGTTGAATTAAGAACAAAACAGACCATAAACAAGAGGTGTCAATGTGTCATGTTTCCAATTTCCCACCAAAGTTCCAGTTCAAAATTAAAAGACGAAATATGTCAAATATGATAACTATTCGTTATTAATAACTTCTTAAGATTTGATTCGTGTTTGTGAAGTGAAGAAAAATGTGTACGTTCCTTTTAAGATGGACGAAGAAGAAAATAACTGCACCGCTGATGAAATTGCGTGAGTAGTAATAGAACTAACGGAAAACTTACTGCCTGAAAAGTCAAATTATGCTATTTATTTAAAATAGTCGTAGAAAAAATATTTTATGCAACGGTGTATAACTTGGTCTTAAAACGCTCGTGCCGTCTTTAATTGCGATGCTCGCCAAGGCTCGCATCGCAACTCACGACACTCGCGTTTTAAGACCCTACTTATACAACATTTGCATAAAATACTATTAAATATCATTAATAATCTAAATATATAAACGTGTCTATATATATAAACGTAAAAGTCCTGACTGACTCACTCACTTAAATCAACGGCCAGCCCATACTCCAGGCAAAATACGGTTTTGAAAAACATTAATTTATAATAGCGTTTTTTTTGTTGATTTCATTTCAAAATGTTATTCTAAGATGCTTTATTCAAGAATCCGGCAAACTTTCCACCCGGAAGTAATTAAGTAGATTTAAATAAAACATGCGTTGTCGTTTTTTGCACGACTTATCTTGAATATTAAAGAGCAAATGTAAATGAACCAAAATAAAGATAAAAATAATTATTAATATTTTTTCCGACTTTTCTGTAGCTAGTTAATTTATCATTTTTTTGATGTCTGAAATTTTGTCGGATTCTGTCGCTGGGTGACTATTTAATTGATAATAAATACGTTACACAGAAAAAATAAGCTATTATAAATTATTTCCAAAATTGTCATTTTTTCCATACAAGTTGTCAGTTCATTGCCTGGGCTACCAAACCGTTGAACCTAGAAAGCTGATTTTATCAGAGCAGGTAGGTTATATAACGAAAGTACCCACTAAGAAGGGATTTTTGAAAATTCCACCCTTAAGGGGGTCAAAAGGGGGTTGAAAGTTTGTATGGGGATGGAGTTAAATTTTAAGTGAAAGACTTGAAACTTTGTGTATAGACTCCTTATTACAATACAAGAAAAGCAATTTAAGGTTTTGAAAAAACCCACCCACCCAGCGGGTTAACTAGGGGTGCAATGTTTGTATGGGGAAAATATTATTTTAGGAACTAGAGACTTGAAACTTTGAAGAAAGGTTACTCATTAAGATACAAAAAAAGCACTTTCAGCGTTTGCGAAAATTTTACCCCTAGAGGGGTTAAATAGGGATGCAAAGTTTGTATGAAGGGAACTTTCTTTTTTGAGCTATGAACTTGAAACTTTGTAGAAAGATTACTTATTAGAATACCTACAAAAATCTGTCAGCGTTTTAGAAAATTCCACCCCAAAGGGGTTTAAATAGGGGTGCAAAGATTGTATGAGGGAAACTTTTCCTTTTGAGCTAAAGACTTGAAACTGTATAGACAGATTACTTATTTGAATACAAAAAAACCGTCAAAGTGCGAGACTACTCGCGCACCGAGGGTTCCGTACAAACCTGTTATTACCTATTTTAAGTGAGAGTCTTGAAACTCTGTGTATGGACTGCTTATAACAATACGAGAGAAGTAATTTCAGGGTATTGAAAAAACCCACCCCTAAGCGGGATAACCAGGGGTGCAATGTTTGTATGGGGGAAACATTATTTTTTGAACTAGAGACTTGAAACTTTGTAGAAAGATTATTTATTAAATTACAAAATTGCACTTTCAGCGTTTTAGAAAATTCTACCCCTAAGGAGGTTAAGTAGGGGTGCAATGTTTGTATGGGGGAAACGTTATTTTTCGAACTAGAGACTTGAAACTTTGTAAGAAGATTACTCATTAGAATACAAAAAAAGGACTGTCAGCGTTTTAGAAAATTCTACCCTTAAGGGGGTTAATTAGGGGTGCAAAGTTTGTATGAGGGAAACTTTTCCTTTTGAGCTTGAAACTTGAAACTTTGTGGACAGATTACTTATTTGAATACAAAAAAGAGCTTTAAGCGTGTTGGAAAAATTCACCCCAAAGGGTGAAAAGTTTGTATTGAGAGCAAGAAAAATTTTAAGCAAGAGATTTGTAGCCTGTATGTTAAAAGACTGCAAAACCAATTTCAGCATTTTCTACGGTTCCGTACCCAAAGAGTAAAAACGGGACCCTATTACTAAGACTTCGCTGTCTGTCCGTCTGTCTGTCACCAGACGCCACCACCCACAAAATAAAATAAATATTGAAGGGAGGCTCCCATACAACAAACGTTTTTTTCAGGCTGTATCTCAAGAATCGCGATAGCTAGACAGTTGAAATTTTCACAATTTATGTATTTCTGTTGTCGCTATGACAAATAATACTAAAAACAAAATAAAATAAATACTTAAGGCGGGCTCCCATACAACAAACGTTTTTGGTTTTTTCTAGGCTGTATCTCAAGAACCGCGATAGCTAGACAGTTGAAATTTCATAAATTATGTACCTATTTCTGTTGCCGCTATAATGACAAATACTAAAAATAAAATAAAATAAATGTTTAAGGGGTCTCCCATACAAAAAAAAAATTGTGCTGTTTTTATAGATAATGGTATGGAACCCTTAGTGCGCGAGTCGGACTCGCACTTGCCCGGTATTTATTTATTTATCTCCTAAGAGAATTAAAAGGGGGTTCATAGTTTGTATAGAGACCAAGACATTTTTAAAGTAAGAGATTTGCCACATCGGTTTTAGACTGTTTGTTTGAAAACTGGAAAACTGATTTCAGTGTTTTTTAAATAAATTTCTTAAGGGGTTATATTCTTTATGATGAGCAAGACATTTTTAAAGTAAGAGATTTGTTACTTCGGTTTTAGACGGTTTCCTTGAAGACAAGAAAATACCAATATTTTCTTGTCTTAAAGAGAGTTCAAAGAGATTCACCCCCTAAAGGGGCAGAAAAAAGTTGGAAATTTATACGGGGAGCAAGACAATTTTAAAATAAGGGTATTGTCAGTGCGGTCAAGGACTAGAAAACAAATTAAGTACTGCGTTTTTAAACTCTTCCTTTAAGATTGGAGGTTCAAGGGGTTGAAAGTATGGAACAAGTATTTTTTGAAGTAAGGGAGTAATTGGTATTAGTAAGCCATTAATTCAGAATACATAATCCTACTGCTAGCAGAAAAAAGGTTAAGTTAGAACTGCGACCCTTACAGAACCGAACAGCTACCAGAAAAGTAGGTTAGGTTAGGTTAGGTTTTGCTCACAAACCGAAAAAAAGGTAATGTTAGATTAAAACTGCGGATCATTTTATTTATTTTGAGAAGTTTATTTTGGCTAATCAAAATAATATATTTTCTATATCACCGTTAAATGGGGACTGGGGATAGAGATGGAAAGCTCTACGTCTTTTGCCGTATGATAATTTAACTTTCAAAACTTTACAAGCACCCGGACAAACGTAATTGAAACTACTAAACGGATTTTGGCAAAAAAAAATCAGTAGGTAATGTAGCTTAGAAGACATAAGAAAAAACCTTCAATAACAAAACAATTTAGGTAGTTACAAATGAGTGTATTTAAAAAAAAAAAAACTGTCATTTAAATTAAGCATTTTAGCAATTTAAACCTTTTACGTCTAAACCCAGAACGGAATTACATGAACATAGGAATAGAGATAATTTGAGACTCTTGGAAGGATTTAGGATAGTTTTTATCTCGAAAATCATCCGTGAAAATGGTAGTAGTTTGTTTGGGACAGCGATAAGTTATTAAGGTCACGCCTAAAAAAAAAAAAAATATTTTTTCTCAAGTTCTTCGCGGACGAAGTCGCGGGCAAAAGCTAGTAATATATATATAATTATTGTAAAAACCTAGCCTAAGACCGGAAATTGATAAAGAGAATAATAATAATTAACCTTTATACGGGTGAAGACTGAAAAGTTATTATCACTCCAAAAGAAAGAAGGCAAAAAATATGTCTAGACACGAAAATCCCATTCAGATATCTGAAATGATTACGAAGCTACATCCGTTTTAATATTGCTTGCCATAGACAGAACACGCTCGCAGATGGTGACTAAACGTTCGAATGCATTGTCACGCCGAATTATCATTTCATCATATTTTTTTTCTCAGAAACCTACTCATAAGGAGGTTAAAAGGTAATTGTGTCGATCCCTTAAGGTTAGGTTAGGTTTGTTTTATAAAAATCCTGTAAAATTTGCCTCTATCTGACCCAAAATGTTTTCGATGCAATCCGGCGCAACATTCTTTCGCTGAAGTTTGTCGGTAAAACAACTTGTCAGCAGACCAAGATGGTAAAAAGGAGTCCCTTGCGTGTGAACAAAAAATCTCAGTTCTATTTATTACCCGTTCCATCGGAATTTGGGGGGAGCAATGTTTGCGACGCGTAAAATGGACTGGCTGTGGCAGCCGATTGATCGCCCGCGAGGGCGCAGAACTCTCTCTAGCGCAGTAATCGTAGAATTCTAGTCTTTGAAGATACCACAACAATTTATTTGTAGCTGGCAACTTTACAAAGGCCGTGCGTCGCAAAGGAATACGGGTACGGAAACTTATCGCTTTTTCAGAGAGAAACTCGGGTGTCTATCGTTTGCCAGAATTTCATATAATTTCATTGGCCAGAATTTCATTTGCCATAATTTTATATTCCAGGATGTTTTATTTCCCACAATGCACGCTGTTTGATCTGTCTGCACTGCAACCTGGCCACCGCACCCCGAGCCGTCCATAATCTTTCAGTAAATTTATTGATTTCACATGTAATATGGCTTTTGAAAGAAATTACTAGTATTTATTGTTAAAATACATAAAACCATATAAAATACAAAAGGTACATTAAAACTAGATTTAAACTTAAAACTAAAACTAACTTAAGGGGGTCCCCGTTGTGAATGACCTTGAGCCTCCGGCTACCCTGCCCCCCGCACAAGCTATCATAATTACGATAATCAACGATGACAGCGCCACGGACGGTCTGACATGCATATCACCGAGATACCACGTAACGTGATGTATGGACTAGTTTCTCACTAGATGGCGCCTTTATTTATTTAATTTCACGTACACCTTACGCATAGACTTATAAAAATTAATGAACAAAAAGTTGAAAACAACCGGATTTTAAAAAGATATTTATTTGAAGACATAATTTAGGTTGCCCTTTGAGTAAGTCATGAAAAAAAGACCCTCTTTATGGGAATCGAACCCGGGCCTGTTGCACATAACGCGTGGATTGAAAATAATATGGTCTACTCAGTGACTACTACTGCCAGTCGGAAAGCATAGTATCAGGTCAGTTGGGGCAAATGCGACCCTCGTAGATATCGGGTTTTTTTGCCATAAAGCGGAAACTATGTAATACTCGTAATGTTAGTAGTTAAGTAACAGAATAGGTTAGTTGTAAATAAATCATTTTCCCCAGTGCGCTAGGGGGTCAGTCAGGGTGTCACATTTCTCTCCAGCTGACAGTACCTGAAACACTTAGATAAATCCTTAACATTAAAAATAACAGTCAACTGCAGATAAATGTCACCCCCATATCGAACTTATATTTCTCGTAATCAGAAACTAATGAAGTTAATGAACGCCCTAACGGTACGTCGTATGGTATTTTTGGGATGTCCTCCTGTATAAGGTTTAGCATAAAAACAAGCTTGGGTGCGTAATATCTTACACTTTAATTCACTGTATAAATAGAACGTTTCTTTTCTGAAGCACTTACCTATGTGAACCGACCTAAACTATAGATATAAGATTTCAAGGGTTTTCCTCTTTTTTACCACCAACCAAGCAAGTTGTAACTTCCTTCCATCAATTTTCTTTCATCTGATACCACCTGGGAAACTACTTTTTTCCCCATTTGTTACCACGTGGGGGGTAACAAAAGGAGAAAAAGTCCCTGCCGTGACCAGTGGTAAGAACTCGGTGGTAACAAGTAGGAATAACCGAGATTTATTACAGTCCAATCCCGCTTAAACTATAAATCATCAATAAATCTTCTTCCCTACCGTCTTTTCTCTTTTACTATAAACAAAAGTCGCCACCGACGTCTGTCTGTCTGTGAGCGATAAACTTAATAACTACTAAACTGATTTAGTTTCAGTATAATGCTTGATGTATAATGCCATATTAGGCGGGTTGCTAGTCAGCTAGACCCTGTTGATTATCGGTCTGACTGCTTGTTGAGATTTCTTTTTTTCTTCCTTCCTTTGTAGCTTCCTTCCTTCCGTTATAGCTTCTTGGATCGGTGGCGGATCTCTAATAGGCATATTTCGAGAGTGCCGTGGGCCCACCAGCTCGAGTCATGTAGAATGTGGTTAATTTTGCTTTAATCTTGTTCTGCCGAAAAACGTCATCTTTCAATATGAACTCTACCGTTAGAGGTTCGTGTTCATTGAACCACGCAGCAAATATAAATTTTGTCTCTAATTGCGCTTGACCGCAACCAATTGCTACCATGCCAGCTACAGCACAACAATGAAGATTTACAACATTTTCATCACAGTAATCACTATTTACATAAAACTTGCAATTGCACATTTTGCACCGAAAGGTAAGAGTTGACAGTAAACCATTTTGCTTTTCACCATGTAGTTCAAGTTCTTTAGAAGTACAGCCCATAGGTCCATGGCTCGCGATTTCCAATAAATGCTTTACTTTTTTTTAAGTAATTGATGTCCACGATCCTTCTTCCATTAATTGTTTTTTTCGGGGTAGTAATTAGTTCTGCTGAAATTTCCAACTGAAAAACCCAAACAAATCATGAATGAAGCAATGATGTATTTTTCTCAAATTATTGCTGAAATTCACTAAATAATCTTCTTGAAATCAAAATTTTGCCAACATTCGCATACATCTGGGGGTCGATTTTTGAATCTCACCAAGTGACTAATTCTCACCGATGTGAGTGATTTCCGAAAGTTCGTATTTTTGAAACTCATCGGTGACTTACATTTGTCATACCTATGATATCGATTTACGAGTGCCCCTACCCACTCGTAATTGAAATCACCATGCGATTGTTTTTGACAGTTGACGTATGTGACATCTGCCAAGAATTTTTCAAAACTTTAATTTTCGTATACATGACACTGACAGATACACTACGTTTTACGTTTAAATCTGTTTTAAGTTATAGTATGAGAAAATAAAAACCGGTATCAAAGACAACATCTGCGTAAAAAGGAACGTAACAGGAAGATTGTCTCTGGCTGGCATTGTAAAATTTCTGCATGTTGGTAAACAGCGTGTGACTTTCAAAAATACGGCTTTTGGAAAATGGTGACATTAAAGTCATCGCTGATAATTTTAGTCACCGGTGACTTTGATATCACCAGTGAGATTCAAAAATCGCACTCCTGTTCTGCATCCTTATATGTCAAACGAAAGCATCGGCAACATCCTCGATTCTATTTAGCCCGACCGACTGCGCTTGTCTCACACAGTTTTTTTATTTAGTCTTTTTTTAAATTGTTTATGGTTCAAGTACATTTTTTTAAATCTTAATCTAACAGCACTTCTCAACAGGAGAGCACCGTTGAACGTCCGCGCAGTCAGTCACTTTTTAAATAAAGTACACTTAAACTAACAGACCCCAATATCCTCCGCGTCATCGTTATTATAAGACATGTCGTGGTGATCAATGGATAAATGGACGACTTTCTTCCTCAAAAATGCTAAAAAGTTCAAGAGATCAGTAATCACGTAACTTATCTCGTTCTTTACCTAATGCGAGACAGGCGTGATCATGTTGTATGTATTTATATTTACTATCGACATGACACTTTAGTTCCGAACGGAGCTTATGAAATTCGACTCACCAAATCACAGAATCCTCAGTTCACAGTACTAGATATTATAACCGAAATTACGCGCCTCGAAATACAAAAACTTACGCTTGTCTGAATTTAACCTTAGTGAAAACCGCAGACTTTCGTTTATAAAAATAGATACAGATGGGTAGGTACCTAAAATTAATACAGTTACCGATGCCCGTTGCAGTGACCGTTGATTATCCTTCACCAAATGCTCAAGTGGGCCATTTTACGGAAAGTTGTAGACTACTTTTTTTTAAGTGTTGATATATATAATCGGGTTTTTTCTACTCAGAAACGAGAGCACATTCGAACCTAATAGTAGAAGAAAACTGTCCAAAATGTTACACATAATTTTCAGTTATCCGTTCCGTTACCACCGTACAAGCTTAGTATGGAAACGGTAACGGAATGGAATAAAATATCTCGGGACACTTTTTTTCTCTTACAACATTCAAAAGTGACCTATTCTGAGTAGAAAAAACCCGATTATGTATATCATATTTTTTAAAGTCGAGTGTACACCTTTTTGTAAAATGGCCGATGTATAGGTATTTTGGTAATTGACATAAAGACGGAAGGACGAGTGAGATGTCCCGAGTAGGCATAGGTTCTTAGATCTTACCCAGCATTACGATTGCCAGTGTCAGCGTGGTCGGCGTCGGGAGCTACGTTGGTATTTTCTTTTTCGTACAAAGGGTTCAACGACATCGAAATATCTTCGTTGCTTTCTTCATAACCATAACAAGGAATGTTAGAATTACAAACATTGACATCAGAGAAAACGGTTATTTTATGTAGGTATGGATAGTACATTCATATATTATAACGTTGAATGGAGATGTGACGCAATTGTCAATTTCATACTGTGTCAAATTATACATTTTGCAAATTAATTAATTTATTATTAATATTACATTAAATAATGGTAAATAGATACTTATCAAAGGATAATCCTTCCGTCTGCGTCTTTAGATGAATAAATCGTTTGTGCCGAGACTTCGCTGTTCATATTCAAAGCCTGCAGGGCATCTCGTTTTTTTCTCCTCCTAGAAAGATTTGGGAAACATTGATGTATTCGGAAAACATGAAAAAAAAACGATTGCTGTTTGCAAAATAATAAAAATAAAACACAAAAAGAAAATCATCGATGCGGTTCGAACACTAGACCACTCGTGGACATGAAGCAACATTCGCCCAGCATTGATACACAGCGCCATTTCGTCTGTGACAAGTAAGTGTGAAATATCGTATTACATTGTGGTTAGGTCAATTTCAAAACAGAGCAAAACGTGGAAAGAAACTTACCTTTCATGAAGTGTCAACATCCCAAATAAACATCAAGTTGACATTGTTGACAACCACCAATAAAGCCAGCTGAGCGCAGCGAAAATTTGGCACACGTCCGACGTGTGTCAGAGTCGAAACGACACTGACGAGCCCCCGCCCGTCGCCCGCGTAGGCACCCGCTACATTCTTACGTTGCGGTTTTTCGGTTTTGTCCATTTTTATGAATTACAAACACAAAAAAATATAAAACGCATATCAAAATTATACCTAAGTTCAGTATGTATGAGTGGGTATGAGTTTCGGGAGTATAAACGTTTTAATGAGGATGAGGTGTCGGGTTTAGTATTTTTACAGACCTTTCTTTAAGAGTCTATAACTAATGATGACTGTATTAACATTTTTCAAGCTATTCAATATCAAAAATGTTAAACAGGAATCAAACTTTCTCATATTTACATCTGGAAAGCTAGCTTCTATAAACCGAGGACGAGTGTGGAAATGAAAACAACTAAATTTCGTTGATTTTTGACGGGAGCCCCTTAAAAAGGACCTAAATAAAACTAAAAAAATATTCCTAAATTTGGGTCCTTTGGCAGGATACCCATCACGCAGGCAGCATTCCCGCGCTGAATTGCGATAGCAAGTCATTGCGCGAGAAAGCTGCCCGCGCGCCTGTTGCCTCCTCACGACCCAACAAACCACGCTCATCGTGCCCGCACCGTAATAGCACCACTTGATCTATATGTATGCGGTGTTGTCATGGTGTTGTGCTCCTGACCCCGTATCGTGGTCGGCCTTATCACACGATAAGTGACAGTATAGAGCGTCCGTCACTGGCTTCGGTTTTTGGCTTTTCACCTGATGTCCATGATGATAAAGGGACCACCCTTTGGCGACCACACCACCAGGTGTAGTGGTCGCCAGAGCTCGTGAAGATGCTGTATTAAGGAGGAACTGCATTTGGCTTCAGCAAGTGTTACAAAACTTGTGACTGCTTAGAAGCTTTCACCATGGTGTCTGAATTTATAAAACGCAATAACATCAGCAAACCATAGACTTCTAGTCCATACGACTGCAGTCTGCAGAGTCGCAGATTTAAAAGACAGTAGTAAAATGCTGAACGACGACCATGATGCCGAACCTTGCCTATCCCAGGGTACAGTTTGGACAGTGGACAGAGGGGCGAGGAGCGGCGATCGAGTCAGAGAGATTTTCTTTCAAGTGGTTGGTTAGTATGTGTTTTATCCGACGGTTACCTATCTTCGAATGGGTATGAAAAAATAGTAATTTGACAGCAAACTGCGGTATATTACCCCGTGGCACGATCCGCGCGCCGCATGTGCGCGTAATGTTTTTTTGTACCTATTTATAGAAACTTACCTGCATACGGTGTTAGCGGCATGAGGGTATTTATTTAAAATGATAATAATATGTTCCATTAGCAATTGTATGCGTGTATTTGCAAATCATAATTATGTAAACTAACTGCGCAATAAATTTTCCAAAATACAAACCTTCAATGGACTAGGTGTATGACGCCGTACTAAACAAAGTATCGTCGGTAGCTGTCATTTACACTTACTTGTCAATTTACTTTGCTGTACATTGCTGGCAATTTAAATTTTGTTAGGTAATTTATGAAGTCGGAATTGTGGTTAATTATCTGTATTAAGGTCATGCTTAAGTTAAAGAACTCCGTTAATTTACCCTATTTAAAAACAGCCCGCCTACCGGTAACGCACTGTATACCGTCACGAACTTAAAGTATGGAAGATGATTTTTATGGGATAATTCTTTATTGCGTGAACCGATTTTCAGCGTTTTTACTTTTTTTGAAAGCACGTCATTTCATTGTGATTTTGTAGAAATTATAGGTACAATAAACACCTGCTTATATGGTTAAATTACAAACTTAGATCAGAAATTATTTTTATTTTTTTTTCAAAAACTTCAACTTATCAAGGTCAAAATAGTTTTCCAAGAATTTTTTTATAAAGTTCTACTATTAAGTTTTGTTTTTCATATTTTTAAAACTTATGGCTCAAAAGTTAGAGGGGGGGACGCTTTTTTTTACTTCTGGAGCGATTACCTCCGAAAATATTAATATTATCAAAAAGTGATTCTACTAAACCCCTATTCATTTTTAATTACCTATCCAACAATATATCACACGTTAGGGTCAAAATGAAAAAAAAAATCACTCCCCACTTTACGTATAGGGATGGTAGGTACATATTAGTACCAAATTTCAGCTTTCTAGTGCCAACGGTTACTGAGATTATCCGCGGACGGACGGACAGACATGGCGAAACTATAAGGGTTCCTAGTCGACTACGGAACCCTAAAAACGCGACCGTACTTTATATCGTTAGCGGTGTTTGACAAGTTCCATGTAATGACGGCTGCGCGCGCCATATTTAACGTTGATGAGTCTGCAGTTGTAAGTTAGTGCAACCCATTAACTTGCCATGCAGTCCTTAATATGAAATCGTCAGGGTGGCAAAGTTAGGCAGTTTACGGCCTGCCCTACTGTCCCAAGCTGTCGTCTGCGGCCGATTCGTCAACGTCACCGGCTGATTACCTCCCAGGCCAAATATAATTAACAAGGGCTGCCTGTTTGCCGCGGTCGCCCGTACCGACACCTGCAGTCAGGTGACAGTTTGTATGGGCATGCCATTTAGAGTTGGTTCCTGCGGGATGACGCGGGATTCCTTCTTAACCCGCGACGCAAAAAGAGGGGTGTTATAAGTTTAACGTGTCTGTCTGTGTATCTGTCTGTGCATCTGTCTGTGGTAGCGTAGCTCCCTAACGGATGGACCGATCTGAATGCGGTTTTTTTGTGTCATAGACAATTTTATCCCAAGTGTTCTCAGATATGTTTCATGAAAATCTATTCAGCCGTTTTTGAGATATTGGGCTTTGAAATTAAAATGTCTGGGGTTTTTCAACTTTTCTAAGTTGTAGTCATTGACGTAAGAGATTACGTAACTTTTCGAACATACGATAGGGCGGCAACTCAACTGTAATTTTCCCACACAAATAATACATTTCAATCTAATACCTAATATCAATATATTAGTGTAGTGTATATTTATGTATATATTTATTTGTATATGTAAGTATTTATTTTATTTATGTATATGTATGTGTGTAAATATGTTATACCTATATAGTAATACCGTAATGTACCTAACTTTTATTTGTTCTTACGCTTAAGCTTAAGCTTATGACATTGTTCGGATAGATCTCACTATTCCCATTTCCCATTGCAGTAGTAATACTGAGACTGCACTTTTTTTTCAAATCAGTCTCACTATTCCCATTGAATTACGAAACGCCGAATGGTAATAGCGAGACTTATGTTCTCCTACAAAATGTCTCATTATTCCCATTTTGAGCGGTTTTTTTTAAACGTCGGGTGTAAAAATAATATACTATATTGAAAATCATTATGGTCATTGTGACTTATTATTACTAATTGCCTGACTAGATATCAAAACAATAATAAAGAGGTCATAATATCCGAGCGTTTTATTGGTCGCGAATAGTAGCGGTTATATAAACGCAATGGGGATAGTGATACAAGTAGTATCACTATCCAGTATTACCATCAATGGGAAAGCTCAATGGGAATAGTGAGATCCTCCCCATTGTTCTCTCCCAAAGTTTTCCAAACGCAAGAGCCTTGATTTGTAAGTAAGAGCACATCTTGACTTACGAACTTAGTTTGGTACGAACTATTCGACAAATGCTTAGTTATTGAAATAGTGGATTGTCTCTGAAATTATTGTAGGTACGTAGATTTAGGCGGCTCTATCAGACTCTAGACTCTCTAGACGAATGATTTCTGTGTATCGGCCTGCCAATCTACTGACTGGTGCTGCTACTGACTTCATTAACTGACGAATGACTGTACTACACGCTATTCGGTGCCGTGCCGTAAACCGGGGTTACTTTGATTTACGGGTCGACTGTGATAACAACTTCCATCCGCCACTAAAACACTTGTATTAAAGAGTTTAAACGCACCTTAGTAATTTCTTTCACATTATTGGCAACCCTGGTAGTTGCTTTGTCACATAGTCAACTGGTACGTGCGTAGCGCAATTATTTCATGGAGAAAAAAAATGTTAACGGCATGGACACTTTTCCTCTTGATTATCATGGCTAAAAAATTTCGACTATACACATGTCAAGAATAAACGCAAGTGATTTGTTCGGTATCGTAGGTTAATCACTGGTTAGTAGTGAGTTAGAAAAAAAATCCTCAATCCTAAAACCTAAAACTGCACCCTTGGCGGGGGAATCCATAGGTAGGGGTGTCATTGATCACCTATATGTGGTGAAATTGACCTAACGATTAAGCCTCAGGAATTAGTTTTCTGACGCTTTATGTTGTTCATATAAATAAAAACTTAGTGTTAATGGTTTTTTTGTAGTAACAGTACCAAAATATGACAAGAGAAAGATTGAGTCATATACAATTTTAAGTTTTTCCTTGAAAAATCCGTGAAAAAAGGCTGATTATGTTTAAGTAAAGTTCCTACTTTTTTCTAGTTCATGATCTAATAAATCGCTTAAAATTATTGATTTGTATCATTTGGTGTGCTATTAAAGTAACCCCAGACATTAAATATATATATATATATAACTTAAAAAGTGCTTAAGCAATTTTACTTTTTTAATTTTTTACAAGTTTCTTTCAGGTTTACTTTAGATTGGCAGCAAAAAAAAATAGTGGTTTCAAAGTAACGCCATTCTTAATATAACTTTGATCGCGTGGTTTTTTTTGTTAAAACTACAAATCCATATTTTTTTTATTTGGCAGGTTTAAAGAAGAGAAATTCCCGATTATTATATTTTAATTTCATAAGATCGTCAAAAAATGATGTCAAAGTCTAAAATTGATCAAAGTAACCCCGGTTTACGGTATTCAACTGTACATTTTAACATATTTATTTAGATTAAACAAGAAGGTAAGTAAATATTCCGTCTTTCTTTTGAGTTCATAGATGAACGAATCCAGCAACATAAAAACTAGTTTGATGTATTCACAAGGTACTTAAATACAAAATACAGTGTGTAGCGGCCTTCTTTTTTAAATATCTATCGTTAAATTTAAATAATCACAATTATTTACCAGTGGTGCTAGTGTGCACGTGAACGCAGCCTTAACACAACAAAGATGTTATCAGGGTGACCCAGGGGACCTCTATAATTTAACACCAGAAGCTGTGCAATCTATATAGACGAGATCTGCAAATAAATAAAATAAATCATTATTAGGGGCAAGATTGGCCCGTAATATTTATTATTTACACAAATCGAACTAAACTTGAGGCTAAGCTCGATAAGGCGTGTGATAGTAAATTACAATACATATATTTCATAGATATAAATAGTTCTGTAACAAGAACACATCCAAGACTTGGAAACAAACATTAATGCTCATCACAAAAATATTTGTAACAAAGAAAATAATTTATTGCCACAGAAAAAAAAAACATGAATTACAATTAAGTTACATAAAAGAAGCGATAAATTAAAATGTAAAAAAACAAGTAACATTTAAAAAATAAACTCAGAGGTGTGCTGCATCCTCGCCTGGCTTCAGCGCTGATTTTCAGCGCCCCAAGAGCTAAGGTGGTGACACTGGTGACACATAGTAATAACACAAAATAAAATGCCCATTTTTTCAAGTTGCTGCTTCGAACCCAGAACCATCCGTATGCAGCGTCACTACCCTACCCACTAACTACATAGGTTAACCGGTCCTCAAAATATTATTGTACGAGCTATCTAACGACACACACTGTGCGAGGGTTCGCGAAGACATGTAAGCTTTCCTACTCTAGTCCAGTAACATACTAGTAGTAGATATGTCGTATGATTTTTAACCGACTTTAAAAAAGGAGGTCCTGAATTCGGTTGTATTATTATTAATATATTTTTTTATCCTTATGTTTTTTTTTAAATGTAAGCTACCTCAGAACTCCGTAATTTACGAGCCGATTCGTACCTACAATTATTATTTTGTTTGTCGGCGCTTGCAAAAAACACGCGATACATGTGCGAGTCAAACAAACGGCTGAGCGCATGTCGCACCAGTTCTCAACACGTGTAAAAGTGGCGCCGTGCGTGGGCTGCTCCCTGGGCCCTCTCAACAAGCAGTTGACGGTAGCGCAAAAGTGCAGTAAGCCATAAAAGCTTGTAAGTACCATATTTTTAAATGAGATCAGAGATCAAATAAAAATGATTCAGTAGCTCAGAGCTTCTTCGCCTCCCTTTCCTTTATGTCATCACTAACTTAATTGTGCCCCCTGAGCCACTAATACCAGCGACCTTGTTTCAAACCACTCTGAATCTTATCCCGTCATCATAAGTGTTAGATTATATTGCAGTGGTCGTGTGGGATGTAACACAAATCTTTTCTTGCAATAATTGGCGGGAGGCCAAAAGGCATGCAAACACATTTATAGAGCGAACAAATAGAGGGGGCAACTGACAAGTGACGGGCGGGAGTGTCAACATCATGTACAAACAATCATGTATTTAAGAGCCTAAGTTAGGTCTTGTCGGTGGAGTGGCCGCCATTCTGTTCGCTTCTCTGCCAATGTACATATTGGAGAATATTGATGTGGTTTCCCTAACTTGCCTTCCACATCGCATTAATCGTTCCAATCCGGTTACTATAGTTTGGTCAAACGTTCCGGGACCCGCTTCGTCGATCAACTGCCAATACTGATGCTGCAGCTGCCTTGTATGAAGGAATGCTGCGATGGGTGGTTGATGATATATGTTGGCGCCGCATAATGAATGAATGATAAGAGTTAAGAGAGAGAATATTTGAAATTAGGTTGAATTAAAATCTTTTGTATAGGACAGTCGTATCTCCCTGTAATAGCTTTTAAAATGCTGTTAGAACTCCGTCGAAGGTGTCTCCACGTCGACAAAATCCTTTTACACGTGATACCATGGAAACTATCCGTACGAGCTTCGCACAGTCAGTCAGATAATGAATACGATTCTCACCGAACGGGCCGGGCTGGAGCATTTTACAAGTTGTTAAAGGAATCTGATGCTTACATTGCATATTTGAATGATATAGCGGCCGGTCGCCTGGGTGGCTGCGCTCAGCTGTCGTCGCATCTGACCGGCTCGGCCTGGCTTTTGCCTACTGCACTCTATAAAAACGTGATCCATCCGTTGCGATGCGGTGCCACGCGACCTGACGGGTCCGTTCGGTGGGAATTGTACATATTTAAGATGGCTAATCCACGACAGCAGCGGCGGCAGTAGTAGCGATAGATCCGATCTCTCGCTCCCACTCAACGCCGCCAGTTCCGCCATTAAAAGTCCTGGCTGAGCCTTCGCGGTATTTGCCTCCCTTGGGTGTAATAAAAGGGAATTGGTTGCAATATTCGATGAACTCAACGGTTTGGATAGCTCAGTGGTTGAGACTGGCCGATTATGCCAGCAGGTCATTGGTTTGAATCCAGCCTAGAGCAATTATTTAATTCGCAAGAGTCAAAGTCAAAATCAATTATCCAATATCGAGGAACAGTTGTCCCCCTTTTGTCAAGTGAGTGCATGGGCTACTCGACTCTTTGGAGTTCTTAAGCCGCCCGAAGGCCTCTAACTTGGCCTAACGACTACTGTCATAGGCGGCAGCCGGGATTAGCGTGCTTTCCAAAGCACTAAAGCGCTCATTAATATTAACCACCCACTCAAACATCAGGCGGTCACCCATCCAAAGACTGACCGCTGCCATCTTTGCTTAACCTGCCTTATCGTTTCCGACTTCCGACTGGCCGCCGCCGCTAGGCTATGATGCTAAAGTTTGGACCTCAATCACGCAAAAACGGATCAAAATGAATTTTGGTATACATATAGTGTATTTATAACCTGGATTAACATACCAGTATATAATACTTTTGTTTCCGGGAATCATCGTCTAAAGGGGCGCAAGTTTGTAGGGAGCTACGATATAAAAGAGTTCCACGCGGACGAAGTCGCGGGCAAAAGCTAGTTCAATAATAACTAATTTCAACACTTTTGGTTATTCATTGCTTATGAACAGCGGTGCCCGTTAACCATAATATGTCTTTATCGCCTGCTTCACAATTGCGATAAATTAATTTTCTGACGTAGTCAAAATTTGGTAGTAGTTTATTGTAGTAGCGTGTAGTTTATTGTAGTAGACCCACAAGAGAGCAGAAGTTACCGCTTATTAACAAAATGAACACCAAACATTTCGTCATGCAAAGTGCACACTCGTCCGCTCCCCGCTGCACCAGGTTACCCTCCATACATTTCACATAGACGCATTTCACCGCTCCCAACTCGCGCCACTTCTAAACCCCCAGGCCCATTACGATCCATGCGATCTCGCACAATTAACCGCACAAGTACTGCAGCCGATGCACTCCTCCGGCCAAACGTTGGCCTACTAGCGCCGAACACTGTACGCCGTATGTTAGGGCGTGTGATGTTGTGAATAGCACTGGGTGGTAGACTCCCGACTAAATAATGTGGGATATGCTAAAGCGAACGAAGTTGTCCGTTTCAGCTTGGCAAAAAATATTTCATGTGTCCGTCGTCTTTCCTATAGTCGACTCTAGTATTTATACATTAGAGTTCAAAGTGGTACTACACCACTTTCTTTGCCGACAGTACGTCAGCATCACATAGTAAGCAGCCAAAGATACCAAATATATCGTAACACATCCTTACTCCTATAGTAATAAAGACGTGTTGCGATATATTTGGCTATTTTGGCTGCTACTAACTATATGCTGCTGACGTACACTTTTACCTGAAAACATCGTCTAGTACCTCCTTAAATCCTACAACATTTTCCCTCCAGACTTTTGTCTGTGTTTTAGAGTCACAACAACAAGACATCGTGAGGAAATGAATTTGTTTGAATTTTTGAATGTTTTTTTTGCGGCGAGGGAGGAGATTGTATACCTCCAGGCCCGTACCTTGGAAGTTCAGATGACAGTCGCTTTCGTGAAACTAGTGCCTATGCCAAATCTTGGGATGCAATTGTCAAAGCGGACCCCGGGCTCCTTTAGGGTACAACCAACCGGGAATAGCGCTAGGAGGATGACGAGTCTGAGTGTAATAGTAGTGTGCCGATCATTAAGCCGACGGTACTTGGCATAATATCGTATTATGCCGTAATTTCGGTACCGATAATATTCCAAACTTCAGTAAGGCGCGTTTCCACGGTCTAAGTAAAGCACTTTAGATAAAGCGAGTGCTATCTTAATGTAACGCCTTTGCAGGCGCGTGTAACTTCTAGCGTTTTATTTTACATCCCCCCTGGTTGTACTTACTGTTCAGATAAGATTTTGAATTTAGTTCACCATGGCCGGTAAAGTCTTAGGTCTATTAGTGTACTAGCTTTTGCCCGCGACTTCGTCAGCGTAGAAGTTGAGAAAAATATTTCTATTAAATTATTTTAGGCTTAACCTTAATTATCCCTGTCCCAAACAAACTTCTACCATTTTGAGGGATGATTTTCGAGGTATAACTATCCTATATTCTTCCAAGAGTCTTAAATTTTCTTTACGCCTATGTTCATGTAATTCCGTTTTGGGTTTAGGCGTAAAAGGCTTAAATTGCGAATTCTAAATTGAAATTTCAATGTTTTTTATATACACACGTTTGTAACTACTTAAACTGTTTGTTTTTCATAAAGTATTAAAGTAATTTTATATGTGTACTAAGCTACAATACCTACTGGTTTTTGCTTACACCCGTGTGGTGTCGGGTTAGAATTTCACCACCCCCTTTCTTCCTGTGGGTGTCGTAAAAGTCGACTAAAGGACCAGGGTTGAAGTGTGTTGTATGCGATTTGCTAGCAACCTATCACTGCAATATCACATTTTGTCGATCTTTTATATCCACATTTATGCTAAAAGTGGCGCTGGAACAAACGTTTCATATGCTCTGCCTACCCCTTTTGGTAGTTCCGTTTAGTAGTTTTAATTACGTTAGTCCGGGGTGCCTGTATAGTTTTGAAATAAAATTATTAAAATTATCATTTGCCAAAAGACGTAGAAGTTTCCATCTCCATCCCCCGTCCCCATTTAAAGGTGTGAGAGAATAAATTATATTTTTCCCCAAAATTAACTTCTTAAATTAAAAAAGTGATCCGAAATTTTATCTAACATTATCTTCTTCTCGGTTTGTGAGCATCGTAGTTCTAACCTAACCTACTTTTCTGGTAGCTGTTCGGTTCTGTAAGGATCGCAGTTCTAACTGAACCTAACCTACTTTTCTGTGAGCGGTAGGATTATGTATTCTGAATTAATGGCTCACCAAATAGTATATTATGTCTGACCGAAGAATTCCCTTTCTTCAAAAAGTACTTGTGTGTAGTCCTTGACCGAAGTTACAGTTCCCTTATTTTAAAATTGTCTTGTTCCCCGTATAAATTTCCAACTCCTATTAGCCCTTTAGGGGTGAATCTCGTTTAACACCCAGTATTTTTACCCCTGACGCAAAAAGAGGGGTGTTATAACTGTTATAAGTTTAACGTGTCTGTCTGAGTATCTGTGCTGTGTATCTATCTGTGGTATCGTAGCTCCCAAACTTCTTAGCCATGTTTCATGAAAATCCGTTCAGCCGTTTTTGTGATGTTGGAATTTAAATGAAAATGTCGGGGGTTTTTCAACTTTTCTAAGTATTCAAAGAAACAGTCTAAAATTGAAGTTACAAATCTCTTACTTTAAAAATGTCTTGCTCTCTATACAAACTTCGAAGCCCCTTTTAACCCTCTTAGGGTAAGATACAACTTATACATCTCTTACTTTTAATATTTTCTTGCTCTCCATACAAACTTTTCACCCCTTTTGAACGTGGCTTTTTCCAAAATGCTTAAAGTGCTTTTTTGTATTCAAACAACTAATATGTCTACAACGTTTCAAATTTTAAACTCAAAAGGAAAAGTTTCCTACTTAACCTCCCTAGGGGTAGAATTTTGTAAAACGCTGACAGTTCTTTTTTTGTATCCTAATAAGTAGGTTTTTTACAAAGTATCAAGTTTCCAGCTCAAGAAATAAAGTTCCCTTCATACAAATTTTGCACCCCTATTGAACCCCCTTAGGGGTGGAATTTTCTAAAACGCAGAAAGTACTTTTTGTATTCTAATAAGATATCTTTCTACAAAGTTTCTACAAGTCTCTAGTTCAAAAAATAATGTTTTCCCCATACAAACATTGCACCCCCGGTTAACCCGCTTAGGGGTGGGTTTTCTCAAAACCCTGAAATTACTTCTCTCGTATTGTTATAAGCAGTCCATACACAGAGTTTCAAGTCTCTCACTTAAAATAGGTAATAACAGGTTTGTACGGAACCCTCGGTGCGCGAGTCAGTCTCGCACTTTGACGGTTTTTTTGTATTCAAATAAGTAATCTGTCTATACAGTTTCAAGTCTCTAGCTCAAAAGGAAAAGTTCCCTTCATACAAACTTTGCACCCCTATTTAACCCCTCTAGGGGTGGAATTTTCTAAAACGCTGAAACAGCTTTTTTTGTATTCTAATAAGTAATCTTTCTACATAGTTTCAAGTCTCTAGTTCAAAAAATAATGTTTTCCCCATACAAACATTGCATCCCTGGTTAACCCTCTTAGGGGTGGGTTTTTTCAATACCCTGAAATTACTTCTCTCGTATTGTTATTTAAGCAGTCCATACACAGAGTTTCAAGTCTCTCACTTAAAATAGGTAATAACAGGTTTGTACGGAACCCTCGGTGCGCGAGTCAGTCTCGCACTTTGACGGTTTTTTTGTATTCAAATAAGTAATCTGTCTATACAGTTTCAAGTCTCTAGCTCAAAAGGAAAAGTTCCCTTCATACAAACTTTGCACCCCTATTTAACCCCTCTAGGGATGGAATTTTCTAAAACGCTGAAGCTGCTTTTTTTGTATTCTAATAAGTAATCTTTCTACAAAGTTTCAAGTCTCTAGTTCAAAAAATAATGTTTCCCCCATACAAACATTGCACCCCTATTTAACCCACTTAGGGGTGGAATTTTCTAAAACGCTGAAAGCACTTTTTTTGTATCTTAATAAGTAATATCCTTCTACAAAGTTTCAAGTCTTTCAATTAAAATTTTACTCCATCCCCATACAAACTTTCAACCCCCTTTTTACCCCCTTGAGAGTGGAATTTTCAAAAATCCCTTCTTAGTGGGTACTTTCGTTATATACCCCACCTGTTGTGAAAAAATCAGCTTTCTAGGTTCAACGGTTTGGGCTGTGCGTTGATTTAAGTGAGTGAGTGAGTGAGTCAGTCAGTCAGGACTTTTACGTTTATATATTTAGATAATAGTGTCGCGCTTTGCAGACATTTTTTAAAGGATTATTTTTCCTTTCATATATTGCTGACGTATCAATTGAAGGTTCAGAAGACGACTGATGTCTCAGCAGATTTGCAAGTTCACAGCAAGCCTACATAAGTGAGGGTTAACCTGAACACTACCCAAGCAAGCCACATCTCCTGCCGAAACAGAGAGAGGCGAAACACGTGTCGCAGTTTTGTCACTATTGGCGGTGGTTTGATGTAATTAATGTGCATGTTTGCACGTGCGAATGGAGGGTCCGCGCATCAACCGCATGCAAAAATACGCAAATAGTTGCATCTCATCTTCGCTGTTAGACCAGCATGTTTATTAGCGGAATTGCAAAGGAATATTGTTCTCGTAACACTCCACGGACTACCGCGAAGTAACACTGAATCAATCAATTATCCACCTATTTAATATAAAAAAAAATAATGATAACTTGCACAGTAAAGGCAGTTAGTTGTTTTGAAAGAAAAACAGATACAAACATGAATTCATAAAAAATACACCCTTTTAGAGCAGTCTTAATAATTTTAAAGGTATAGAAAGAAAGAAAGAAAGAAAGAAATATTGTCTTAGTCAAAGTATTTAGTTAAAAGGTAAAAAAGTATACAGTAAAGGAATTTCATACAATTTCCTGGCCGCTAAAACTGTATAATAAAGACTTTTAACTTTTAAAATTTGCGTTTGACAGTAAAGAGGAACTTCACGTTCTATTTTTGCTACAGTAAGGCGAACATTTCCGAGCATATTGGAGAAAAAAGATATTACGCCTTTCATTTAATTAGAAAATCATGATTCATGAGTATCCGTAGGTTTACTGTTGAAAAATCAAAGTACGACCTTTATCTATTCTATACCTTATTCCATATGAGATTAGACAAATCGTGCGTAAATCTTCAAGTCATTCGCGTCATGAAAACCATTTTGATAAACAAAAACATTTACGTCACACCTGGCCATAATGCGAGTTTTACTGCACACTGCGCGTACGGTACAACTCGCATTGTGGCCAGGTGAAGACGTAAAATTTTGTACTCAACACGGGCGGTAATTCGTAAAGCCCCAGAGCGCATATTTATGGCCCTCACCTTCGGTTCGGGCCACAAACACCTGCGATCTGGGGCATTCACGAATTCACCGCCCTAGTTACGTAATGTACTATTACATTGTTCTATTTGAAACACATTAAATAATCGAAATAACACTAGTAAGTACAATATTTATAAAGGAACGCAATATCCTAGATACGATTACCCACTATTAAATGGGGGTGGAGCATAGGAGCTTAAGCAGGCATATTAATTTTGTTGATATGATAATTATATTAAACTAGTTCATCAGTCGTAATATATTTATGAACCAGCTGCTCCGTGGGTCCGCTCGCGTATTACAGAGAATCCAAACGAAGCTGCGGGATTAAATATAGCATAAGTATGTGCATCCCGAAAGTCCATTCTAACTATACGTCTAGTGGTGAAATAATTTAGAATCGGATAAGTGGTTTCGGAGCCTACCCAAATTTGCCCTTTGTAATGTTACAAAATAGTGTAATAATCATAATATATATTATAGAGGACAAGCCTTTTTCTAAACAGTTCAACTATGTGTACGATAAGTTAACCGAGAGCGACAAAAGATGTAAACATACAAGCGCTTTTAAGTAGGTGAAACCACAAACCGCAACCCCGAAGTGTTTTCAGTCACTATCACAATAATTTACCAACGCCTTGGTAGCTTGCGATCAAATCTTCCAAAATCACCATCGAATCCAATACTGGTTAGCAGCGAGACGAGTGTAATCCGGGAAACTTTCGGTAGCCCCAGCGGCTGACACCACCGGCTGTTGGTTGTAGAGGGTATTATACGCTAAATCTTGCAGCTCCATTGGTTCTAACGAGTACAACGCTTGCACATACTCGGCTATCGTCGGTCTCATGGATCGATACAGGATCTCTTTCCCCATGGAAACGCTCGTGTTGAAAACACCGTTTCTTTCCTTGCACAGTTCGAGAAGCGTCGCCCGCTTCGCTCTATCCACGTCACTCTTACGCAGCATACAGCTCATGGACTTTAACACACCCTGCCAGTTCTGAACGAAGTCTTCACAGTCCATCTTTCCACAGACAAAGTAAACGCCCCACAGACCCACGTCTCCGAACGGTATGTAGAAGCTCTCGAAGCTCTTACAGAGTTCAGTATCAGTACAACGCATGGCTAACTCCGGCCATGTCCCGATCGTAGTGACAGATTTGTTCCATGACCCTATTATGTGCTTTAGCACAAGCATGGACAAGTAATCCTTGCTAAGGAACCCTGGAGCCTCAAAAGCGACGGCTACGTAAGCGAAGTCCCGTGAATCGTCACGGTACATGACGGAGGAGGCAGTGTAGCGAGTCGCTCCGCGATCCGAGCACTCCTGAGTGGCCGTCATACACCCGAGGGTGCCGTTCACGGTACCTGCCATGTACCCGTTTGAAACGGGTCCCGCAGTCGAGAAAACGAGCCTCCACGGCTGATACTGATGAGCCATATACGCCAGAGACGAGCCAGTGTCAAACGAGGCTAATCTCTGTGATGATCCGACCACTTTCTGACCTAGTGATGTACCTTGAAACGCCGATTGAACCAAGTTTTCAAATACCAGCTTTTTGTAATTCCTGTCAGCATCTATCATTTCTAGGCAGATGATTTCTTTTTCGCGTTCCATTTCGATAGGATCCATTATTAACTGGCAAACGATTCCGCAGAGTAAGCCTGTAGCGACCTGGATGTATTGTGGAATGCACGTCACGGAGAACCGTTGGTACTCGTGTGTAGTGTCGGCATCGAGACGCGAGCCCGTCTGGAGAGCGAACGCTTCTAAACAGGACTTAGACAAGCTAGTGGTGCCTTTGAACGCCATGTGTTCTATGAAGTAGTTTATCCCGTTGTATCTGGGCAGCTCATATCGAGGCCCTGTTTGGATAAAGAGGGAGATGCAGGCGAGAGGAGAGGCTGTCTGTTCCGTGGCTACTCTAATACCATTGTTAAGAGTTGCCCATAAAGCTTCGTTTTCCGGCACCGAGGTTTCATGCTTAGCAGTCCCCGGGCACGAGTACTGTTTGTATAATGGCAACCGATGTAGTTTTGAAAGGTTCCTGGTAAACATAATTTTATGAATTATCGTGATTTTGGAGAGTATAAAGTCTTGTTTCTTAAGTGAGTGACACTGATCTGTCAATTGCTGTTAATATAGTTAGTTTGTCAAAGAGTAAGTAAATAATGAAGCAGTCTTGTTGTCGTAGTGGGATCGTGGCTCGTGTAGTGAATGCTTGGCTTTACATTGGATATAGGCCCGCACCACACTCCAGGTTCTTCCGTCCGGTTCCAATCCGGTTCTTTGATACGGTTTTGGTGTCAAGGCACTTCAAAGCCCCCCAGATGGATAAGAATCGCCTCGCCTCGGATGATAAAAAATCAAATTTTGGAACCGAGGTGCCCGGATTAGGTTACTCGATACGTTTCAATGATTTCCTTAAAGCCTTTAACAGACTGGCACGGCCTGGCCGCGGCGGTCAATAGTAAACTTGTCATTAGCTGTCAGTTTTACCATTTACCGCCACCGCAGGCCGCGCCAGTGTGTTGCAAGTTTTAGGCCTCTCACAGACTGGCGCGGCCTAGCCGCCTTAGAGCATTCAACCAACAGGAGCGGCCATGTGTCATTTTCTATACATAAAAAGTCTGCCGATTTCTGCGGGGGAGGGGAACGTCAAATGTATACGTAACGTCAAAATAGCTAAGTTCGTCAGATAAACGTCAGTCCATACAATGTTTATGACCACTGGTCATATATTTTCGGCAGAGGGGAACGCCTGTCAATGGCGGCTCCGGTTGGTTGAATGCTCTAAGCTGGCCGCGGCGGACAATAGTAAACTTGTCCGCCGCTGTCAAAATTTCTATTGTCCGCCATCGCAGGCCGCGCTAGTGTGTTGCGGGCCTTAAACTTATCATTGGCTGTCTTTCCTATTGACTGCCATCAAGAATCTTATATACATTGTTTTTTGACGCCATCATCCATACCAAATCCATACCCGCAGCTTTCTATAATTTTACCCAAAGAGAATATAACCACACGTTCTACAAGGTCACAGTATAAAAATCAGTAAAAAGCATTTTTCTTTATAATGAACCTCTTCAAGCTCACCGGAACCACTTTACGTAAAGGATGGCCGCGAGGGACGCAAATATAATGCGTACCCTTTCAGGGCATCTGCAATTTAGATTTACACTGGAAAATGTTAGCTCACAACAGGCGAATAGATGGCGGAGATTTAAACGTGTTGAATAAATAAAAAAGCTGATGATTCCGTCTAATCATAATGTCTAGGCCCCCAGTAGTTTGTATTTTTGAAGTGAAAACTTATTTTTCATCACACTTGCTCGTCAATGGCGTTATTACTTGCGAGCGTACAGAGCAGTTATAGCCGTTTTACCTCCCACGGGGTGTTAAGTTTAGTTATAAAATATTGAACCCACTCATACTTCACTTCGGACTGAGAATGTTTCCAATCAGCCAAGGTGTATTTCATATCTTCAAAGGTTTGCTACAACCAACTTTTAATACGTATAAAACATATCTTTATATTAAATTTAACTGCAATTTAATGTTTAGTATTTATTACAAATAATTTTAAATGTTTTTAAATGTTTTCAAACTGTGGCTGTATACCGAAGGGTCTTTGCCATACGCGCCTCACGTCAAATTCAACAAAATGGACGACTGACATGTTGCAGTTTTTATTACGATTTGTATTAATTTCATCTAAAATTTATTTGTTTCCTCGCAAATGTGATGAAAAACATTGTGTATAACACGGGCGTAAGAATATTGCAAACTCGAGTCATCAAGAGTGATTCTGATAGACTCTTGTTAGCAATATTCCACTTACGCCCCTCGTTAAACAATGTACTATAGCAGCGCTGAGCACTTTTTGGGATGGGCAAAAATTGTTAAACTTTTTGACAGATTTTGTGAGATCTCAGGAGGTCACGTGACCGTAGAATTGGGAGAGATTGGGAGAAGGGGTTTGACTAGGGGCACATAGTTCTAATTTGTACTTTATTGTTAACTGTATAAGGTCGTAATATAATTTCCATAAATGCAAATTCCATTTTGTTTTGTCAAACTTTTATATTTTGCTGTTAGCCGATTCGCCTTGATTCAATACTGAACACTATTCGTAAGAGTATAAAGCCGTTAAAATCTTTTGCAATTGCATATTCTGCAAATAAATTTGTAATTTTGTCCACGCGTCCTTTACCGTTTTGCTATCGAGAAAATTCGAATTTGGACGTTATTTCTAAAGAGATAAAGGTTTGAAAAATATTTGGCAATGGCAAAAACAAATTGGTATTTTATTTCAGCGTCTCCTTCATCAATTTTGCTGAGTTAAGTTGAACTATAGCGTACTACTAATAAGTTTGTTATTAAATATATTGGCACGCAGGGGGAGGGAATGCAAGTATTATAAAGGGGTTTGGGTAAATGTGTTGTCATATTTTTTAAATGAGCGGCCACTCGTTAAATTGGTATATTATGATAGATCTATTTTAAACAAACATATTTTGTTATGAAATGTAATACTCTAAAATGCATCTGAGCCGAGATATTTGCAATACATATTTCCGCAGGTAATATTGAAAAGTTATAAACCAAACTAAAACATCTCGGCTCCGATATTGTTTAACGCGTTTATTTTTATACTAGCTTTTGCCCGCGACTTCGTCCGCGAATAACTTGAGAAAAATATTTCTATTTTTTTAGGCGTGACCTTAATTATTTATCGCTGTCCCAAACAAACTACTACCATTTTCAGGGATGATTTTCGAGACAGAAAAACTATCCTAAATCCTTCCAAGGGTCTCAAATTATCTCTATGCCTAAGTTCATGTAATTCCGTTCTGGGTTTAGGCGTAAAAGGTATAAATTGCTAAAATGCTTACGTAATTTAAATGTCAGTTTTTTTTTAAATATACACTCATTTGTAACTACTTAAATTGTTTGTTTTTCATAATGTATTGAAGGTTTTTTCTTATGTCTACTAAGCTACATTATTACCTAATGATTTTTTTTTGCCAAAATCCGTTTAGTAGTTTCAATAGGGAATATGCATGTGATTCAGAAATGGAAAAAAAAAACCATGAGTAATCTTTATTGCCTTAATCATGCAAATATAATAACATTCCTTTTGCAAATAATCATGTTTCTATTAACAAATATAATTATTTAAAAGTAGTATTTTTCAAATTCTCTCGCAAATTTCCAAAACGCAACGCTATTGGCGGAGCGAATCGTGACGTCACCGTGCACTCGGTTTCTACTGTCAACAGGTCGTTTGTATGATTATTGAAAGTTATTCGCAATGTTTAGCCGTTGTTTATGATAAAAAATCAGTGTTTTTTGGGAATTATTAACTGAAAACAGTGACTCCTTGTGAAAAAAGACTCGCCACAATGACTGGAAGCGGATTTGTCAAGGCACAGTCCGATAATCTGCCTAAAATTGATGTCTTCATGATGACTGAGTACGTACCTTGTAATGTCTTTCTTAAATAAGTGGAATAAAAACGAGTACATATGTATATTACATAATCAAAGATATGTAGGTATAAGGAATGTTATATGTTGAGAACATCTTTATGAGCATAACAAACTAAGTTGTTTTCGTCAAGGCTTATAAATAAAACGAATTAGTGTAGGGCACTTAGATTCTTTCAACTTCGACCAACAGTGCAAACAAAGAAAATTAGCTAAAACGTTTCGTGATCAAAATCAACACACGTATTCAGCTGTTGATCAACGAAAATCATAACATTTGTAACATTAATAACAAAAAAATTGGGAATCAGAATAGTTTTATGAATAAGTATGCTTATAATTAATTTTTAGGTAAGGTTATTGTTTATATTGTTCGCAAGTCCTAATAAAAAAGATTTTGCGTACAAACATATTTAATACTCACTTCGAAATGATCTTCACAACAATATAAACTACTCAAGCACGATACATTATATCTCCTCATCGCCTCACACCTCTTTTTCCTTATATTTGCTTCTTCGGGCATATGAAAATATAGCATGTCAGGTGCAGTTTCAATGTTATTTTTACACATAGGGGCAATACAATATTTATAATAAGCCTTTGTGTGCTCTTCCGTTACAATAAGTTGATCTTACACGCTTTAATAACTCACTTTTATTAAAACTGTGAATCAAACACTTCCTTGTTAATTTATTCTAAGTGAACGGTGACGTCACAAAATGAGCGCGCCAAGATGGCGGCGTTTTAATCGTCCGAAAATGATAGTAGTTTTAATTATTTTTTATTAGCTCATTTAATAATATTGTGAACATGTTATATTTTTTTCCGGTTATATAATTACTTATAGAATAGTTTAAAAAATAAAAAAAAGACATGAATATACCCTATTACGTTTGTCCGGGGTGCCTGTAAAGTTTTGAAAGTAAAATTATCATACGGCAAGAGACGTAGAGCTTTCCATCTCTATCCCCAGTCGCCATTTAACGGTGATATAGAAAATATATTATTTTGATTAGCCAAAATAAACTTCTCAAAATAAATAAAATGATCCGCAGTTTTAATCTAACATTACCTTTTTTTCGGTTTGTAAGAAAAACCTAACCTAACCTAACCTACTTTTCTGCTAGCAGTATGATTATGTATTCTGAATTAATGGCTTACCAATACCAATTAATATATATGTCTGACCGAAGTACTCCCTTACTTCAAAAAATACTTGTTCCCCATACTTTCAACCCCTTGAACCTCCAACCTTAAAGGAAGAGTATAAAAACGCAGTACTTAATTTGTTTTCTAGTCCTTGACCGAACTGACAATACCCTTATTTTAAAATTGTCGTGCTCCCCGTATAAATTTCCAACTCTTTTCTGCCCCTTTAGGGGGTGAATCTCTTTTAACTCTCTTTAAGACAAGAAAATATTGGTATTTTCTTGTCTTCAAGGAAACAGTCTAAAACCGAAGTAACAAATCTCTTACTTTAAAAATGTCTTGCTCATCATGAAGACTTATAACCCCTTAAGGAATTTATTTAAAAAAAACACTGAAATCAGTAACAGTACAAAAAAAAACATTTTTTGTATGGGAGACCCCTTAAATATTTATTTTATTTTATTTTTAGTATTTGTTGTTATAGCGGCAACAGAAATAGGTACATAATTTGTGAAATTTCAACTGTCTAGCTATCGCGGTTCTTGAGATACAGCCTAGAAAAAAACAAAAACGTTTGTTGTATGGGAGCCCGCCTTAAGTATTTATTTTATTTTGTTTCTAGTATTATTTGTCAAAGCGACTACAGAAATACATAAATTGTGAAAATTTCAACTGTCTATCTATCGCGATTCTTGAGATACAGACTGAAAAAAACGTTTGTTGTATGGGAGCCTCCCTTCAATATTTATTTTATTTTGTGGGTGGTGGCGTCTGGTGACAGACAGACGGACAGACAGCGAAGTCTTAGTAATAGGGTCCCGTTTTTACTCTTTGGGTACGGAACCGTAGAAAATGCTGAAATTGGTTTTGCAGTCTTTTAACATACAGGCTACAAATCTCTTGCTTAAAAATATTCTTGCTCGCAATACAAACTTTTCACCCTTTGGGGTGAATTTTTCCAACACGCTTAAAGCTCTTTTTGTATTCAAATAAGTAATCTGTCCACAAAGTTTCAAGTTTCAAGCTCAAAAGGAAAAGTTTCCTTCATACAAACTTTGCACCCCTATTTAACCCCCTTAAGGGTAGAATTTTCTAAAACGCTGATAGTCCTTTTTTTTGTATTCTAATGAGTAATCTTCTTACAAAGTTTCAAGTCTCTAGTTCAAAAAATAATGTTTCCCCCATACAAACATTGCACCCCTGGTTATCCATTTTAGGGGTGGGTTTTTACAATACCCTGAAATTACTTTTACTCGTATTGTTATAAGCAGTCCATACACAGAGTTTCAAGACTCTCACTTAAAATAGGTAATAACAGGTTTGTACGGAACCCTCGGTGCGCGAGTCCGTCTCGCACTTTGACGGTTTTTTTTGATTCAAATAAGTAATCTGTCTATACAGTTTCAAGTCTCTAGCTCAAAAGGAAAAGTTTCCCTCATACAATCTTTGCACCCCTATTTAAACCCCTTTGGGGTGGAATTTTCTAAAACGCTGTCAGATTTTTTTAGGTATTCTAATAAGTAATCTTTCTACAAAGTTTCATGTTTATAGCTCAAAAAAGAAAGTTCCCTTCATACAAACTTTGCACCCCTATTTAACCCCTCTAGGGGTCGAATTTTCTAAAACGCTGAAACTGCTTTTTTTGTATTCTAATAAGTTATCTTTCTACAAAGTTTCAAGTCTCTAGTTCAAAAAATAATGTTTCCCCCATACAAACATTGCACCCCTAGTTTACCCGCTTAGGGGTGGGTTTTTTCAAAACCCTTAAATTGCTTTTCTTGTATTGTAATAAGGAGTCTATATACAAAGTTTCAAGTCTCGACCGCTTTAGCCTAGTTGGTAGTGACCCTGCCTACGAAGCAAGAGGTCCTGGGTTCGAATCCCGGTAAGGGCAAAAATTTGTGTGATGAGCATGAATATTTGTTTCTGAGTCATGGATGTTTTCTATGTATTTAAGTATTTCTATCTATTATATATATCGTCGTCTAGTAGGTACCCATAACACAAGCCTTACTGAGCTTACTATGGGACTAGCTCGATTTGTGTAAGATTGTCCCCTTATATTTATTTATTTATTTATTTTTTTTATTTTTAAGTCTCTCAATCAAAATTTTACTCCATCCCCATACAAACTTTCAACCCCCTTTTTACCCCCTTAAGGGTGGAATTTTCAAAAATCCGTTCTTAGTGGGTACTTTCGTTATATAACCTACCTGTTGTGAAAAAAATCAGCTTTCTAGGTTCAACGGTTTGGGCTGTGCGTTGATTTAAGTGAGTGAGTGAGTGAGTGAGTCAGTCAGGACTTTTACGTTTATATATTTAGATATATAGGTTATGCGTATTAAGAGGTCCTCTAAAAGATTTTTACACAAACATCCGTGGCCGCTGCAAAAAAAAATGACAATTTTTCTCATACAAGGTTACCCAATGCCCTTTACTAACTTTTGGTGTTTGTATTGTTGTCTGCAAGAAACTGATTTGATAATACTACGAGACCTTTTTTTCTGGAGTTTCCGAAAAATATCATCTCATATAATAGTCTCAGTTACGGATGACACCTTTACGCTTACCATGAGTTTGACAATGACGGCTTACGCTAACGAGTATCGAGTTTTCTATCTGTGCCATTGTGGGCTGTAAATACTAACAGATTAAGTGTGTAATGGAATGAGCTCAATTAACACGCGCTTTAGGGCTCGCTCGTTCATCGTACTAACTGTAATTACAGCCTCTCACAGACTGGCGCGGTCGCGGTCAGTAGTTAACACTTACTTACAGTACGCTTACCATGAGTTTGACAATGACGGCTTACGCTGACGAGTATCGAGTTTTCTATCTGTGCATCTCTATTGCACTTTGACAGTACGAGCGGGATGCACAGATAGAAAACTCGATACTCGTCAGCGTAAGCCCTCATTGTCAAACTCATGGTAAGCGTACTGTAAGTAAGTGTTAACTACTGACCGCGACCGCGCCAGTCTGTGAGAGGCTTGATTTAGGCCTCAAACCTGAGGAATACTAGTAAGCTTTACAGTTAATGTTAACTTTACTATTTATTGACCGCCACCGCCCAGCGCAGGCCGCGCCAGTGTGATTCAGGCCTTAAGGTTTCCAGAGCTCCCGAGGTTGCGTTAGGGTTGAGACTGTTTTGAGTCACTTTGCCATTTTTGTCAATCTTAATTTATACGTTAATACTATGAAGACTTCACCGTGAAATAAGTACTTATTCTCGATTTATCTAAACTCTGTAATTACAGTTAGTACGGTGAACGAGCGAGCCCTAAAGCACGTGTTAATTGAGCTCATTCCATTACACACTTAATCTGTTAGTATTTACAGCCCACAATGGCTTGAACTTGAATTTTCTTCCAAATACCAGATTGTGTTAAACATGCTTGACCTGTAGACTGTTTCAGGATCGATGAAGGTCAACGGTCAGAGGTCAAGGTGCTCGGACGACAATGTTGCAATCGAAAATTTAAGAATAACTCGCGTTTGCAACATTTACTAATAAAGAATAGTTTTCTTTTTATAGGACTAGCTGGCCACGAAGCTCCAGCTGCGTAGAGTGCGTAGTACATCTTGAAAGCAAGCGTCGTCGCGGGATAAACAATAGCCTTTTCTATCTCGAAAGTCCATTCTGTACAACGTGTTTCATCATGTCACATGAGAAAGAATATAATTATTAAACCGAAAAAAGTGCCCAGCCTCATAACCTGTCGCGTCAATCAAACGGATTGTTAATAGACTATTTTAACAGAAGACAAACAGTTTATCATGTGTACCTACCTATTTTAAGAATAATTAAACGTTTATAGGGTACGCAAAGGGTAAAACAGGATAGGTACTAAGACGCCGGTGTCCGTCCGTCTATCCGTCTGTCACCAGGCTGTATCTCAAGAACCGTGATAGACAGTTGAAATTTTCACAGATGATCCGCCGCTATAACAACAAATATTTAAGGGGGCGGGCGCCCATGCAACAAACGTGATGTATTGCCGTTTTTATAAATAATGTTACAGAACCCTTTGTGCGCGAGTCCAACTCGCACTTGGCCGGTTTTTTTTTACAAATCGTACAACCCATGTCACTCTTATGACTAAGAGGAATTTTCACGACTCCTCATAATTGTCGAAAGCCGTCAAACGGTTTAAGTTACAGGGCTTGCCAAAGAATAAGATATATATATATACATACATACATACATACTCACATACGCTCGAAAATATAAACCTCATCTCTTTCGGCAGTCGGGTAAAAAGGTTTGCAATCTCAATAAAAGGAAATCAAACCGGTTTGAGTAGGGGCTTGAAAGAAATAGTATATTTAATACAAATTTTCATCCCTTATTTCACCCTCTTTTTGTTTTGTTTTCGCAACACAGAGCAACCTTTGCTCAAAAGAGACAGTAAGACAGACAAGAACTCATAAGAAGGCTCAAAGTCACCCAAAGGGCAATGGAGGGCTATGTTAGGAATTTCTCTGCGCGATCGCATCAGAAATGAGACTATCCGCAGCAGAACCAAGGTGTCCGATATAGCCCTTCGAATCGCTAAAATCAAGTGGCAGTGGGCGGGGCAAATTGCACGTGGAACCGATGGCCGTTGGGGCGGAAAGGTTCTCGAGTGGCGACCACGTACCGGGAGGCACAGCGTGAGTAGGCCCCACACAAGGTGGACTGATGACCTGGAAAAGGTCACTGGGAGCCCGCTAGATGCGGGTGTCGCAGGACCGGTCATTGTGGCACTCTTTGGGGGAGGCCCATGTCCAGCAGTGGACGTTTTTCGACTGATATGATGATAATTATGATGGTCCCTAAGTTAATGAGTAATGTTCGCCAACAAACTGTTAAACAGTTTGGCGTAAGTTTGGTTAAACAAGAAAAGGTAAATTATCGTTCTGGGCTACTCTTTAGTTTTAGGGTTGCGTTTCAATGATTATGGCTGGCAATGGTATATGACTTTTTATAAGGGACCTTTTAAACCCCCTTTCGGCTTTAGGGCTATATTTCTAACACCCTTTATACCCACTGGGGAAATAATTTGAAATCGGATGAGAAACTGCAGTTGAGCCATGGGGTTTTAACTAATATTTGTCATGGGTTTTGTTTGACGACTTTTTGTAAGTAATACTACCAATGAACTAATGAGCGAAGCGGACATAGTTCTCCGATTCAGCAAAGGCCAGAACTCTTTCGTATGTCGGGATGTCCAGATGTCGGGCAGTTCTCCTGTACTCTCGATTTTCCTCGCACTGTATCTCTTGTTCTAAGTGTCTGATAGTGCGAGAGACTGGTGCGAGAAAAATTAAGAGAGCTCGCGCGCCGTCGCATGTTAGCCGTGCAGGTCGCCTCTGGATTTCTCAAGCTCGCTTAGCAGGTTCAATCATTCTAGGGATATATTTTGTCGATACAGTGTAAAAAAAATATGTAGGGTTGCGAGTTCTACAGAGCCAGTAGTTTATTTTGTGGTTTTAATGAATGACGAAGGATTGGTTTCGGTAGTCTTTGTAGCATAGTCAAGCGTTGACAACATGTTGACACTTAAAGTTGACAACCATTTTGAGAATGAGTGCCAAGCGCGCCCTTAAATCCCAAACCGTGTCAGGTACCTAATTCGGTACCTCAAGTGTGCTTCAGGCCTTATCATGTGGTATTTATAACGTGAAAAGACACATTTCTATGAGTCATACCTTAGTCATACATATTAGCCTCTGGCACTGTTTATTCTGTGCCTAAAACAAAACTTGACAGTGTCAAAAGCCGTGCTGTATTTAATAATTAAATTGACAGACTACTTTTCTAGTTAATTACATTACTTTTACATTTACTGCCGTACTTTTATCAGTGCTACAAAAATGCAATCGGCAGCAGCCTTGCTTCGTCGGCGATGCGTGCCCGCACTTTCGTCCGTACGGCACTACATGTACCCGCGGAGTTTCATCCAGTTCCTCAAGAACGAGAAGCCACCGGATATCACCCAGATGGATAACGGGCTCAGCGTGGTGACATTGCAGGTAAGGGACCTATATTGCATGTAGAACCGATGGCGGCCGGTCGAGGCGGAAAGGTTATCGAGTGGCAATCACGTGGGACGCAGCGTGGGTAGACCCACCATAAGGATGGACTGATGACCTGGTAAAGGTCACGGGAGTTCGCTAGCGTAGGAGTGGTCATAATGGCACTCTTAGAGGGAGGCCTATGTCCCGCAGCGGACGCCTTACGGCTGATATGATAATAATTATGATGATGATGAGGTAAGGCTTTCGTTTCTAAACTCCCATATCCTAAAAATCGCTCGTGTCTTCAAAACGTCCTATATGTTGCATGCGGTGTCAACAGCAAGAGACAAAGGCTTGATTCACTCGAGAATCTCTAACTGAACTCCTCGCTTCTCGCTATTTCTAACTCATCCTGGTTTACCGCCTTCCTTGGGGTCGTTAGTCGCGTTCCAGCCCCCTCCACGGAGATTCATCTCATTATCTTCATATATCAGCCGAAAGAATGGCTGCTGCTAGTTATAGAACTCCCCCAATTACTGCCATTATGACCGATCCAACGCCAGCCACTTGCTTGATTCCTTGCTACCTGTAGATGGTCATCAGTTCGCCTTTAGGGCGTGGGGTTTACCCAGGCTGTACACGATCCCATTGGTCCATCAGTGCCTTTTAGGTAATGCAGGCGGAGGACACTGCAGACATTTCCTTAACCAAAGTGGTAAATGCGTAACTTTTAGAACGAGCGTTGGCACAAGTTAATTGTCATTCTCCCATACAAAAGATGATATTTCGATCTAAAGTGCATTCATCCTTACTTGTCTTATTTGGTAAACAACATTCTAACCTCAAAATGCATTTTTTTAGGATAGAATAGCAATTTTGTGAGTATTAGATCATGCCGAGACGACTTTTCGGACATCACTTGACGATTTTTTGTCTAGCAACGCCTTTTTTACGATAAAATAGCTGCTATAGTCTAAAAAGATACATTTTGAGGTTAGAATGTTGTTTACCAAATAAGACAAGTAAGGATGAATGCACTTTACCTAGCATACGTATGAAACGTTACACCATCTACTATTTAGATCCTAACCACACTTGCAGAAGGAATTCTGCCACGCCTGCGTGGCTATCTTCGCGGACGCCGGCTCGCGGTACGAGAACGAATTCGAGAATGGCATCGCGCACATGTTCGAGCATCTCATGTTCAAGGCCACTAAGAGCACGCCCCGGGACAAGATGCAAAAGATGATTAATAATATGGGTTAGTTTGTTGAATTCCTCTTCTTAAAAAAATAAGATAAAGTAGTGAAAGGAAATATTGACGAGATGACGGGTGACAGAGAAATATGTTAGAAAAATACACGTTGCGTCGGGGGGTTCTCTAATTTAATGTCGCCGAAAATTGTATTGCCGATAATCAGGTCGCAACCAACTTTTCGTAAAATTAATTTCCTCGAATGATCATGTGTCAACTTATCAATAGGATTAGTTTTATTTCCCAACATCACGGCTACCAACTGTATGCTTGGTCATTTTTTCATAAAGGCACTTTTCAAAATGCCACCTTTCGAGCAGCAGAATGGGTCAGTTTGACTGATATACATTTCGTAGTATAACGCTTACTAAATGTCTTGGTAGGGTTCCATTGGTAACTATGTAACAAATTTATAAAGTGGGTAAGCGCAACTAACTTTTTATGACAATGAAGGTACCTGAATGAGTCGCATAATGATGCAAAATGATGTAAACACTTATCTCCAATGAGAGATAAGTGTTTACATCATTACTTTTGGACTGTTGCTTGGTGGAATGTATGTATGTATGCGTGTTTTTTTAACAAACACCCGTCAATTATTTTAACCTAACCGCCAACGTGTCGAATCCACCCCGCTTCGCGGGGTGCCTATTTCCGCTCTAAGGGACACAAGCTAACCCTAACCTAACCTACATATAATACCATAAAAAAAACAACAAATGTTACGATCATTTGTTGTTTTTTTACTGAGGGGGGCTTCACCCCCGAGCCCCTTTTGTGGGTGGCTTCGCCCCCCCTCCCCTCTTACATCCTTGTAACTTATATACATGTTGAATAAAAGTCTGACTATGTTATGCTGTCTTGTTCTTTGAAGTAAAAAGTTGGCTAATGTAAGCTGACGAAACGTTATTCGGTTGTTTGTCTAACTGAAAGATTTGCCAAATGATATGTATATGCCAAAAGTTTTAAGTCATTACAATAATCGACTTTACAATAATTCTACCAAATAAAACGTTGCCATACAAAAATTTGCCATTTAGTTACTTGTCAAAGTGAATCATCGGCTAAAGGTTGATTGGCAAGTGAAATTCGGACATAACAAATTCGGAGAAAAGGCGGAACCCCTGCGCCGAGTCCAAGTATTTACTTGACAAGGGATGAGGGCAAGCGGATTTCTCCACGTTTTATGTATATTGTACTAAAAGTTTGAATGGGGTTCTTCTTACTTTCTAGTCAAGTATATGCTTGTCAATTTTCAAGTCTTTAGCTCATAGATTTAAGAAGTTCCTGTTATCGATTCTAAGTATCCCCACCAAACTTTTTTTCGAATATCTTCCATGTACAGACTTTCGACCGTCTTCAGCTTTATTATATGTATAGATATTAGATAATAGATTTAAGATTACTACTAGCATCTGGCCTCGACTCCATACGCGTGGAACACGTCGTTAGTCTGTTATTTTGAAGATTTCGCGTGGGTGCTTTGCTAGTCCGAGCATAGGACACTATCTGTCCTCGCTGAGATAACATTACACAAGGAAATGGAATAATAGAGGTTGCATTGGTTCTGTAGTGTAAGATTGTCCACTTATATTAATTTATTAAATATTATACAAAATAGACGATTCTGCCCTCATAAGCCAAAAAGCGGTATCTCAAAATTAAATGTCATTGGAACATGCAATTTAAAATCTACGTCTAATGACATAACTTACAATGACATTTCATTTTGAGATACCGCTATTTGGCTTATGAGGGCAGAATTAATGCTTCATTTAAATCTTTCACTACCTATTTCCGAGTGGAAAGTTTGTAGTAGGATCTTTGTATTAAGATTAAGTGAAGCATAGAATAACGTTTTAAAATGAAATCATCATAAAAACGTTATTATAATAACAAACAAATTGTCGTTCTTACCTCTCACTTATAATAAATCTCGAAATTAAAAAAATAATCAGCCAGTATCAAACTAAGCATTGCTGTGTCCCGAATGATCTCAGCTTCCCATAAACGGAAAAACATGTACATTTTTTCATAAGTACATTACCCGTGTGGTGTCGGGTTAGAATTTCACCACCCCTTTTCTTCCCGTGGGAGTCGTAAAAGTCGACTAAGGGACCAGGGTTGAAGTGTGTTGTGGGCGATGGGCTAGCAACTTATCACTGCAAATCACATTTTGTCGATCTGTTATACCTACCCAAATTTATGCTAAAAGTGGCATTGGAACATACGTTTCATGTGCTCTGCCTACCCCTTTTGGGAATAAAGGCGTGAATGTATGTATGTACATTATTACTCTAGCTTCTGTTTAGGATAGTTTTTATCCGACTACGACAGATAATAAATTTTCGGAAACATTTGACCAAATTAAATTATTAATTTCTTCTGCTTGAATTCGTAGCTGTCAACTGTCAGTGACGTCAAAATGGCGGGCTAGCCATAATAATAATTTCGATCCGGTGTTGTGATAGACCTTCACAAAACGCATATTAAATTCTAGTGCATAAATAAATAATCGATTCTGATATGGAAGCTTATATGCGCTAAATTCGTATTCGTAGTTTTTGCAAGATTACACGTTGAGTAGGTATTTGTCACGATACTGCACGGCTATCACTATCACAAGATTCACGAGACGGCGCGCGAGCTCTCGATTTTTGTGGCATGCCTCTTTCTAAGTTGTCTAATAAGAGAGCGACGGATAGTTCGAGAACAATCGAGAGAGCTTGCGCGCCGTCTTGTGATAGCCGTGCTGGTTTGTCAGTATTTATTTTTATCAGCAAAAAAAAACAGTATGTATGAAATCAGTATAGAACGGGCCTTTTATAAACATTAATTATCTAGCGCGTAAGTATTAAGGCGGTATTATAACTTCGTACTTCGCGCCTTCAAGTTGACATTCAGCAATATAGAAACACAGAATTTGGCCAACATACAGGAAAATACTTTTATCATAAAGCCTGCAACACATTCATTATGTTGGCAATGGCGGGAACATACACATGATTTGGTAGGATGTGATAGTGCAATCTGAAACATTGCAATATGAAAAAAATAAACAAATTGCATTAACATTTTTAATAATTTCCTTTATTAGAAAGGGACTCGGACTCGCGTTATAGTTGTAGAACTTACCTAGTGGTTAGGTATAGTTTGGAAAATATAAATTGGCCGTCTGTTGTCAAATTAAAAACAGATCTTTTGTTCCACGTAAACACTTGACCGGTCCGGTCGGTGATTATCTATTATTAATTCCTAAAAACATCTTTACCTGAGAGTCGGAGTGACTCAAGATCATTTCAGCCATCACGTTTTTATTTATTTAATATAACATAACACAGTGTTAACAATATGTAGAGAGACGAAGATCAATAAACATTAAATGCTGCAGCCTGTTTCCTACCTGTTGGATCTATTGCCACAAACATCTACTAAAAGTTTACCCCCTTATTCATCAAACTTAAAATACCTACCTTTGATAAATAACACGTGTTTTGTCCCTTTCTTACTAATTTAAATATTAGAGTGACAGACGTCGTTATAACTAAAATATATAGGTTTGTTCAAAGTTTTACATGATAGGTTAAATTAGAACTGCATGTGTCCTATTTCCAAGAGAAGAAATGCGTTAACTCCTACATTAACATGCAAACGAAGTCGCAGGTACAGCTAGTTATGAATAAATGTTCTTATAAAATTTATTATTTTACTCCATATTTAAAAGTGTTCAATTGATATATTTAGTTGTAAGTGTCGCTAGTTAATGTTGTGTGCCCTAACAGAACGTCGTGTACTCACTTTTGCAATATAAGACCTTAATTGATATGTAAATGATTATGAACAACAATGAAATAAATTAAATGAAATGAAATTACGTTTGCTGCTTTTAAAGGAAATGTTTCGGTTCTACGCAGCGAACGGTTCTAGCCATAAAGTGCAAAGACGTGAAAGGAACGAATATAAAACTCAAATGTCTTTTTTCTTTCTCATAGGTATCAAGCTCCACGCGTTCACGACTCGAGAGATGGTCGCGTACTACGCCTTCTGCCAACCATCTCAGGTTGACCAAGTAGTCACCCTCTTAGCCGAGTGCCTTTTCGACAATGCCCTCACTAACGAAGACATCTGCCATGAGAAACACGTCGTCTACGAAGAAATTATTCAACAAGACAAGAAGGCGAAATCCTTGGTATTCGACTATCTACATTCGACCGCTTTTCAAGGCACGGGATTGGCTAATAGTGTCATAGGTACAAGCAGCAATCTGTACAAGATCGATCAGAGCCTCATTAACCAGTACATGTGTCGAATAATTCATCCTTGCCGCGTCTGCTTATGTACTGTCGGCGCCGTCTGTCACGAGGACGTAGTCGCTGTGGCGAACCGGCATCTGACCTGGTCAATCCCGATGCGTTGCTCAGAAACTCTCTACAGGTACACTGGCTCCGATGTCCGTTACAGGAACGACGCTATGCCGAAAGCGCACGTAGCTTACGCGTTGGAAGGCCCTGCTTTCGGGAACATAGATGGAGTGACTATGGAGTTAGCGAAGACTGTGTTAGGAGGCTGGGACAAGACCCAAATCGCAGGCGAGGACCACGCGGTAGCGGTCGCAAGGAGAGCGTCTCTCGGTGAATTCTGCGACGCTTACAAGGCATTTAGCATAAAGTATAAAGACACATCGCTTTGGGGCCTCCAGTTCGTGTCATCGTCATTGCAACTCGAAGACATGCTATACACTCTTCAAGACGTCTTAATGAAGATCTGCACTATGACAACTGACGGTGAATTAGAAAGAGCCAAAGAGGAGTTGAAGAGTAAGTTGCTGTACAGAACTTCGATGTCCTTCGGCGCTGCGAAGGACTTGGCTGTACACATGTTGTATAACTGCTGCCACTGGCCCACGGTGTATGATAGGTTGGACTATATAGATAAAATATCTTTGGAGGACTTTAAAAAAACGGTGTATCGTTATGTGTACGATAAATGCCCGGCTGTGGCGGCGGTGGGTCCGACGGAGGGATTGCCGGACTACGCCAGGCTCAGAGCTGGCCAGTATTGGCTTAGACTGTAACTTTACCCGAGAATTGCGTAAATGTGCGTATGCCAAATTCTAGATATAGCGACGCGGGGTCTTTGGTGCGAGTTTACAGTAAACTCGATTCGATTTGATTTTTCCGGAAACTGATCCAAAGTTCCTTCTGCAGTTGAGTAATAACTTTCAGAAGAATGGTATTAGCTAGACGTAATTTAATGGAACTGTAGGTGATATTTGGTATCTTTTGACGGAAATGAGGTGATAATGTTATTTATTTGATTAAGTATTTAGACAAAAGGTGCTTGTGGTGATCTCAAACTTAATCAGTTTTGTACCTCATTAAATATTACACACTAGTTAGTCCAAAAATTATAAAAGGTTATTTCAAATAGGTGGGTACCATGCTTTTTAATTATCTCCCATATAGTTACCCATAGAACAAGCTTTGCTTCGAGTGAGGCTAGTCATTTTATTTACTCTAGTAGAAAATAGTTATTTGTGCAACAAGAGAGTTTGTTTTTGCTGCGAGTGCTAATTTTGAGTCCTGAGGAAGCGAAAGATTTTAAAATTGAATCACGAGCGTAGCGAGTGATTCAAAGTTTGAATCTTGAGCGCAGCGAAGGACTCAAAAGCACGAGATGCAAATACTTTGCTCTCGAGTAACACATACAACTTTTCACCTCAGCAGTGAGAACATTTTCACATCAAAAAATATATCATAGTATCAAGTACCTATTCGTCTCAAGATTATTCAGGAAGAAAACTTAATTAGGCGTTATAGTCACTGCCAGTATATATAATAATTTCCTCTATGGTTACTGCTTCTTTTAACTCCTCAGCGCCGGCCGCGCCGTTAGTCAATACTAGAAAGGTGAGACAAGGCGCGAGAAACCAAAGGATATTTCAGTTCCGTGATACAAACACATCACTAAAAGCTAACCGTGTTATTGATAAAATTCACAGATTTTACTCACATCTTCGAGATATTTTTGAAATATTTATTATTATAGGGCACACATTTATAGCATATTACGTGTAAGTATCTCGCGTGCACACCAAACCTAGACGTACTGTTGTTAAAATATTGCCTTCGTCACGTCACTGACTTCACTATATTTCCTAGTTAGATAGAGAATTGATTTATCCTAGTAGTTGTTATATTTAAAACCAATATCAATAACGCAAGAATGACGAAGGATATACATAATAAAATCTCAAACAAAATAACAGCGCGCAACTTTTTAAAAGGGGCCCCTCGTGCTTGCGTTCGGAAACTGCATCTGTGGTACCTATACGTTCATAGAATTTAAGATTGTTTAAACTAGAATTATTAATTAGCTAGCAAAGTAAAATTCATACCTATTTGTTATAAAAACAGTTTATTCTGAGATCTTTTATTTAAATGTTCTTCAGTTTAAAATTCCTTTGAATAATTATTTTGGTAATATAAACTTGTTAATTTGCTAGTTTTCGAATGTGTTACTTGTTATCCGCTTTTTAGGGGGTCTACTTTGAAATTCGATGGTCGAACTATGGATCGACCTATGTCTGCCATTTTCTTTTTTCGTAATGGAATGAAAGGGACAGTGCTAATAAATCTCAAATATTCTGAACTTGTAATAGACCCCATACGACGAAATGTCAGTGCACTGCACCAAAATTAAAAAGCTACTTTGTCTCACGGAGTGAGCAAAATTGTATTTTGCACACTGTTTTCACGCAGCAAAATATGCTTGTTCGAGCTGCTGAGGTGAAATAGTTATTTGTGCAACAAGAGAGCAAAGTTTGTTTTTGCTGCGAGTGCTAATTTTGAGTTCTGAGGAAGCGAAAGATTCTAAAATTGAATCACGAGCGTAGCGAGTGATTCAAAGTTTGAATCTTGAGCGCAGCGAAGGACTCAAAAGCACGAGATGCAAAAACTTTGCTCTCGAGTAACACATACAACTTTTCACCTCAGCAGTGAGAACATATTCACATCAAAAAATATGTCATAGTATCACGTACCTATTCGTCTCAAGATTAAATATTGCCTTCGTCACGTCACTGATTTCACTATATTTCCTAGTTAGAGATGTGATTTATCCAAGTAGTTTTTATATTTAAAACCGATATCAATAACGCAAGAATGACGAAGGATATACATAATAAAATCTCAAACAAATTAACAGCGCGCAATTTTTTAAAAGGGGCGGGGCCCCGCGCTTGCGTTCGGAAACTGCATCTGTGGTATACGTTCATAGAATTTAAGATTGTATAAACTAGAATTATTAATAAGCTAGCATGATAAAATTCATGTTTACCTATTTGCTATGAAAAACGAAGGTTATTCTGAGATCTTTTATTTAAATGTTCTTCAATTCAAAATGCCTTTGTATAATTATTTTGGCAATTGAAACATGTTAATATAGTTTTCGAACGTGTTACTTGTTATCCGCTTTTTTGGGGGTCTACTTTGAAATTCGATGGTCGAACTATGTATCGACCTATGTCTGCCATTTTCTTTTTTCGTAATGGAATGAAAGGGACAGCGCTAGTAAAGTTCAAATATTCTGAACTTGTAAAAGACCCCGTAAGATGTAATGTCAGTGCCCCGCATCAAAATTAAAAAGCTGCTTTGTCTCACGGAGTGAGCAAAATCGCATTTTGCACACTGTTTTCACGCAGCAAAATATACTTGTTCGAGCTGCTGAGGTGAAAAAATACTTTTCACCTCACCGGCTCGAAAAGGCTTGCTTTATCGCTCAAAATCTGCGCCCAAAAGTCCATTTTATCCGCTAGCGTGGAAAGAGTTTTTGAATTTGGAACGTGACGGTCAATCTCGAGATCCAACTTTTTTCTATACATAATGAGAGGTGCGTTCAGAGACTGATGGTGTTATGCCAATAATTAATTGTTATTATTTTGATAAAATAAAATTAATAATACTTATTCTTTCTTAATTAAGTAGGGAAATACGAAAAATTTATATTTAGACTGATTTATAAGGTTAAAATACGAATAAATTATTTTAAAATGTAGTTTTGTTTCAAAAAATTTAGCTTCTTCCAAATTTGGAACACACCGTCAAAGAGAATATTGAATATCACACCGTTTGGATAGTAACTTTAAGAAAAAACTCAACCTACTTTTAATTTTGTTTTTTATTAAAGCCACAGACAGTAAAACCAAAATAATGGTGGTTATTTATAGATTTTAGTGCAGAAGATATACAGCTATTAGCTAATAGCTAAAAGCATAAGCGAATTTGAGCCTTAGTTTACCCGTGAGTACCTACCCAACAATACTTTCGACTTTTTTAGTGTAGGTAAGCGTGGGGTTTATTTAAAGATGCAAAAATATATATGTTACATTTAATAATTATAAAATGCTAGATCTTGATGAGATGTAAACAAACCTTTATTGAAAATGAGTATAAGGCCCAAATTACTTCCATTACATTTACCTACAATTTTCCTCGCGGTGGTGAGGTGAAAAGTTGTGTGTTGCGCTCGGCAGCAAAATTGTTTAGCGTCTCGTGCCTTGAAAGCCTCGCTATGCTCAGGATTGTACTTTTGAATCAATTCAGGATTGTAATTTTGTTCAATTTTTCAATCCTTCGCTAGCTCGGCTTTCAATACAAGCACTTGCGCCAAACAACAACTTTGCAGCCTTGCGTTATGCACTATACAACTATTGAAAATAGATTATATTATATGATATTTTCCAATCAAATTATGAGCGAGATGTATTATTATAACATTAGGTTTGGTACGGATCCGGAATTGGACCTTAACCTTTAGATTAGATTTAGATTTGACAGCGCTACGTCTTTGTTTATTTTATTCCTGACCAGAATCTATGGCGCTCATCTACGCCGCCAACGACGGCCCTTCACTTTTGTCATATTAAAAGACTTAAAAGTGGACGTAAGCCTAATATCCGTTAAAATAAAACAGTATTATGAATGGAATTAGGCGCATTAGGGCACATACCCTTCAAATGGGTAACGGCAACATACATATTTACCGCCATAGATGAAATAAAAACGATTGTGTTCTGACTGATATACGGTTCAAATTTAAATTTATAACGTTCCTCAAATAGTCAAAGCCTTTTGAACGCCAAAAACAATATGGTGTCGTGTGTTGCCGTGCCCGCAACGCCAATAACCCGTATAGCATAATTATTTTGCATCTATAAATACCTTTACAGTACACATGGTGCTACTTTTCATGCATATGTCGAAACTTTAAAGAGCCATATGTACAGTAAAACGTTGTACGATACACGTGCGAATAGGTAATTCGCAACTCGTGTCGATTTAAAACACTCCCTTCGGTCGTGTTTCAATTTATCACCACTCGTTGTAAATTTCCTATTTTCGGCATTTGTATCGTAAATAACTAATACATGTTGATAAGTAGGCAGCCCAATGTTAATGATAGGAAATTAAGCTAATATCAATTTGGCTCAGACTCAAATGCAGCCATAGAACCCTCGGCTGGCGGCGGACCAACTCTGATAACAATTGTATTATCTTACTCGCTCCCGCAGTGAACACTCGGCTGTGAAATGTGTACGCTACGTACTCGAACACAGACATCAGATGTAGAGTGCGTTGTAGGATCCGGTTACGATATCGGAGGCAAGTAAATGTATGGAAAACATATTCACCGTTCACACCGCCCAGTCAGATATCACAGCCTATTCATTCCGTTGGAGGAATCAGTTGATGCACCGTCAGATATAATCTGTGCCGTCAGTCCGGTCGGAAGGGGACCGGGCGGGTGTGTGGGACCAACTAAACCCCCAAAGATTGACCAGCCGTTTCGCCTTAGTGTGCTGTACCTACGTGTATATCATATAAGCATTTGATAAACTTGTGATCTGATTACTTTTGACAAGTTGTGAAGGCCAAGTAAAGCTTCAGGAGGATGATACTAAAATTGCGAGCCAATATTATCATCAGCGCTGTCTATTCAACCATATTTGAACCGCCAAAGTATTTGTAACACTTGCAGAGAGCTAACTTCATAAGTTCCATCATTTTCCGATAGATGGCGTTGTTTTTAAAAGCCAATCATGTTGTGTGAGTAGGCCGAGTTGTAGGCTACTACCGGGGTCTGCTGACGGCTGGCGATTTTCAGCTGCGAATGTATGGAATAAGCAGTCCCAAACCGCGGCGGCAGGGTTAACAGGATCTAGATGGAACATGGGATGTCTCGGAGGGGATCCCCTATAAAAAGCTGCAATATCCGGTGACGATTATTGTGGTAGAATATCTACTTGTAGCATGTTTCAAATCCTTGTAGCATAGAGCTGAAATATGGCAAAAGGAATTGAGGGGTTCATGGGAAAACTAGCAAGCTATTTTCGTTTATGACTAACAAAGCGGTCGGTCCCGCTTCAGTCCGTTTAGGGCACAACCGGGATAATATCTAGGAGGACGATGATGATTAAAAGGTAGCCGGACACCTCATTTATCAAAATCGGTATGACACACGTAAATACTTAGACTATTAAAATCATATCACTTCCTCTCTTTGACGCAAACTAAATTGATGGCGACAGATTTCGCGCAGCAATCAAATTACTGGAGTGTATCTACTTTCAATCACTTCATCAATTCGGACATTAAGATTACCGCTTGGAAATGCACACGTTGGAACAGTCAGAAGTGTAATAATATGGGTGCATACAACTTACTCATAAATATGTGCCATCGCTCTTATAATATCAGCGGATTAAGGTTTCGGTGCATATTTACGAGAGGGTTAAATCGATGCATATTTAGAGGGAAGCATAGCTAGCAGCTCGCGACTGACAAAAGGTACTTCTTATATGAAATTTCCATTCCGGGAGAGAACGTTTTACCCTAACTAAATCATAACAAATCACTTTGATTTTGATCGCTTCAGCATAATAATTATTCCGATCGAAATAGGTTTCGCTTGTAAAAATATTTAAGTAGGTGCCTTATATTTTAATTGATTAATTTTGAAAAAAGTAAAACCGATTACAGGTATAGATTTAGTTTCTGGTTCTTAAATATTTTTTAAAAATATTCTCTCGAGTTGTACAGCTGACAGAGCCGCTAGTCATAAGTGACTTTGAAACGTTTGCATGCGCGTGACAGCTAGTCAAATAAAAGAAAACAGCTTCGCATGCCCCTGGTGGTTATTCACCCTTAACTACCAAGCATATTGTTCAAAAGTCATCATAAATTGTCAGTAAGGGTACCCACCCTTACTGGCCAAATGTACCAAACCGTATGTAATCGTAAGTGGTGTTCGTTAAAATCTGAATGTTTGGAAAGTTTGACATGTTTGTATGACATGATAGTTGCCGCCACCATATTTAACGTTGTGCGGTCTGAAATTGTAAGTTGCGCAGCCCGCCCTAAAAGGATAGGTACTACATGTAGAACCTGTCAAAATGGAAATCAGAACAAAACAGTCGCACAGTCTTAAACAAATGACATTCGCAGTGAGCGTGACAATAACATTCGCAATCTACTTTAAACAGCCCTCATAAATCAAAGTCAGACATATAATATACCTATTTTTATACCATCTACTGCACGACTGTCACAAGGCGGCGCGCGAGCTCTTTCGATTATACCATCTACTGCACGACTGTCACAAGGCGGCGCGCGAGCTCTTTCGATTATACCATCTACTGCACGACTGTCACAAGGCGGCGCGCGAGCTCTTTCGATTATACCATCTACTGCACGACTGTCACAAGGCGGCGCGCGAGCTCTTTCGATTATACCATCTACTGCACGACTGTCACAAGGCGGCGCGCGAGCTCTTTCGATTATACCATCTACTGCACGACTGTCACAAGGCGGCGCGCGAGCTCTTTCGATTATACCATCTACTGCACGACTGTCACAAGGCGGCGCGCGAGCTCTTTCGATTATACCATCTACTGCACGACTGTCACAAGGCGGCGCGCGAGCTCTTTCGATTATACCATCTACTGCACGACTGTCACAAGGCGGCGCGCGAGCTCTTTCGATTATACCATCTACTGCACGACTGTCACAAGGCGGCGCGCGAGCTCTTTCGATTATACCATCTACTGCACGACTGTCACAAGGCGGCGCGCGAGCTCTTTCGATTATACCATCTACTGCACGACTGTCACAAGGCGGCGCGCGAGCTCTTTCGATTATACCATCTACTGCACGACTGTCACAAGGCGGCGCGCGAGCTCTTTCGATTATACCATCTACTGCACGACTGTCACAAGGCGGCGCGCGAGCTCTTTCGATTATACCATCTACTGCACGACTGTCACAAGGCGGCGCGCGAGCTCTTTCGATTATACCATCTACTGCACGACTGTCACAAGGCGGCGCGCGAGCTCTTTCGATTTCTCTCGCACTATCAGTCTCTTATTAAAAAACTAAGAAAGAGACGTATACTGCGAGAAAAATCGATTGAGATAGCCGTGCAGTATTTTTACTTAGACAACACTCAAATCAACAAAAATAAGTAAAAAATCCAGCTTCAACTTCAAGCATCGGTCGCGCTCAATAGAGCAAACAAAAAACTAACAATATAAATGCAAAAACCTGAATTTCCACTAGAATAGCTAGTAAGTATGAACGCCTCACTCGCTCTTACAGTAAGCGACTAAAATGCTTTATGTCCGAGAACACCCGGGATTTTTCTGGGATTTGCCAAAGTGAGACACCAAAATTGCCACTATTTGGGTTATTCTCACCTGTTACCGCCAATTTGTTACCCGTGGTAACAGCTGGGATTTTTTTCCACCTTTTACTACTATAAAGTACTTCAATTACTATTCCCACTGGTAAAAGAGGGGGCAAAATCCTAGCTGTTACCACTGATACAAAAAATGGTGGTGACAGGTATGAATAACCTCACTTTTTTCATAATTTTGGTTCACATTCAAACAACGGGCGTACGAAATTATAATTTATTACGTTAAGACTAACATATAAAAATATAAAAAAATGATTGAGTATACAGAGACTTGAGTTCCTAGGTAAGACGATATATACATACAATGACACGACCAAGTGGGATAGAGATTCCTTGAAAATAATTAACCTAAATGGAATGTAAACTTGTGGTGTGGTTAAACATGCTTATGTTAACATTAACCTTTTACACACTTTCGAGTACCCTTTATAAGCCTTTGCACACTACTGTTTTGACTACAAAGTGACTATAAGGTTAATACTCGTTGGCCCTAAAATCGAAATGGTTATGAGACATATATAATTATACATTATAATTTTTAAACCATTGGAATACAGTGATTATTAATTATAATTGTATTTTGCGATATGATTAAATCACAGTAATACATGGTAAATCAGCATAGTTTTGACAGGATTATGTAACTAAAACATTATCGAAACAATTTGAGCTGAATTGATTATGGTTATTCTATAATTGCACATGAATAATGATACCATCACTTGTTATTGTCAAAAAGGTGTAGTAAAAACACACAAACTTGTAAACAACAAAGCGTAAAGTAAGCGAAGTCTTTCTGTTGTTCTATGATATGAATGGAAAGAATTGGAAAGCTCAGACTCTAAATAATAATAAATTATATTCAAAATTATGAGACATTCACAAAATACGATAAAAGTGACAAACTGAATGTAATTTCAAGGACATAAATTCAATGAAAAATTTGTTTAAAATCTTTTTCCACTTATATGATTATAGATTACAGACCTCACTTATACGACTGTTCTTAAACATATATAGACATTCATGGATATATACTACATTGACACAGTAATTGCGAACTCATTTTGTAATGAGTACAAATATGGTTGAAACTTTTACAAAGTTAATTACTACATGTAATTTCATTATCATCAAAAGTGTGATCGTTTGATGCAAAATTATGAAATATGAAATCAAACGTATGGATAACATTTTATTTTTAAATTGAAGTATATGCACTAAAGTACAGCCGAGTCCATTATTAAAAGTAATGTAGAAAGTTTTAAAATGATCTAAGCAACCTTATGCCCTTAGCAAAAAGGTATAGTTGACAGATTTTTTATCACTTTGTCTTTGCACATGTATATGTGGGTGAATCAACTTCTTTCTATCACAGTTGCCATGGTTACGTCTTGTAGATCACTATTTAAAAGTACGATATTTCTTGACATTTTTGACCCCTGCTATAAAAGCCATTGTAACAAGTTTTCTAAGAAACTGTAATTTTATCTCGTGGCTAACGGGACATAATAACAAGAAATAGTCGACCATATTTGAACTCGACTGTAAAACCCAATATAGGCAAACAATAGTCAAAATTGTATAAGACCTTGTAAAAGTCACTTGATTGTTATTTTTCACAAAATCGTTCAAAACGAGCGTAATATTACGATTCAACGTAGACAATAAATAGTCTGTTACATTACACATATAACTAGTATTGAAGAGAGCATTATATGCGCTAGGGAGCGACGGAAAGAACGAGGTTCGTACCGAATAATACAATTTGACTCTTATATCCTTCTACCTTGTGTTCCGGATTATGGATATATTTAGAGAGCTTTTCTGAGACACAACGATGCACAACATCAAGTAACAATACTAATTATGTATATAATACGAAAAATCTCGAATGAAACTTGACTGTGTTTTTTAAAATATGCGTTTGCGTATGATATGCGTCAACTCTTCCTTCAATAAGCTTTCGAATACCTACATCGTTTCTAATTTTACTTCAGAGTAATGCTTTGCATTTGCACTGACGACAAAGTTTTAAATTTCCAAGCCAACTCTTTGTGGTCCCTTCTTATTTTTGTTCCGATTCGCCAAATCCGTAATATTAAAAACAAAACTCATTTCTTTTAAAATGTTTTCCAAAACCTTAGATCACAACCTCGGTCCTACTCGAAGTTTAAATGCTTAACACCCTGTTACAGTTATTATTATAATTCGTACTTTTGACCTTTTTTTCACATTTCTAACCTGCAACCTTGTCCCTTTAACCTTTTTAGGTTGTAAAGGTCGCAATTAAATAACGGGTGCGAAAACGCGTTCAGTATACTCCTAAAATGTTCAAAACCTACTTTTTTAATCACAACTTTCGAAACTGTATCACAACTTTAGTTACAATGTACCAGCCTTTAGTTACATTGAGATTCTATCTCTCTACCGCACCTCGATACATGTTCAATACTGGCCTATGACAATATATTATGTTCAAATTTCATTCGATAATTCCACCCAATACGAAGACGTAGAGTCTAGAGATATACACTTACGAGTAATATAAATATATGGCGTGATTGTATGAATAGACAGAGAGCTAGAGTGGGTTATACACTGCCGTATATGCTAGACAAGACACAAATTATAAATATCTAAATAGTACACTAACATAAAGTAATTATTATTATTATCCATTTTGATTGCATAAAAACATAATGCTCTCATTTTGTACTATCCGAGAATGTGTTATAACACATACAAATCATTTATTGTCGTTTCAATTAGCAGCTCATTTTATCGATAAGAAAACTATAACAGAGAAGTTCTTGTCTAGCATACGATGGCAAAGATTAAGAAATACGAGACATATGGACTCAAACTATGCTAAAATATCCTAAAATTGTCATGGGAATCAGATTATTTAAACTTAAATTACATTTCGTACTTGAGCACAATTACTTAATATATGGAATGTAAATGTATAAAAAACAACACGCGTTTGAGACGAGAACTGCCCTGGTTCCAATATACACATATAAAAAATCACTCATCAGGGCAGTCTGTCTAATTGGCCACCTTGTGAGTATTTGACATTTCCGGCGTACTCGCCGTTTTTAACCTTATTCGCACCATATTTAACCATGATTACACTTTCAAAAAAAATATTATGATTAGTCATGTCTGTCATCAAAAAACGCTTTCTTTTTTCCAGCGTTTTTCGATTTAAGTTGAAATTGATAAGGAGCATTGGTCATAAGGTTAAAAAAACTGCGCGGCCACGCCCATTCTGTTTACCGGTACTTAGATAATTCCACTAAAGGTACGAGCATTGGTATAAAACAATTTGGTAAATATTAAACTTGTTAAAACTACACAGCTACCAAAATGGAATGTGAGTGACTACTTACTTTATCTATAAATACCTTAACTACATCAGGTTGATTATGCACGCTTACCTAACTAATAGTGAAGGGAGAACAGATCGCCGTCGCAGAAACACCAACTTTCAAAGTCCATACAACATTGCTTCTACATTAATGGACAAATTTAGATGACCGCAAAAAAAAAACATTATTCCGTGAATTCTCAAACGTACTGGCCATGCAGATAAACAACTGAAGATCGTAAATCCACGTTTCTATATCATCACAAATGTTTATGGCCAGTACTTAATGGAATAAAAAGAGCAATCACAATAGCATTTTCGTTTTTTTTTCTAATGCTGTCCTAGAATATATTATGACAACCTGCTCATTTCACTGACTAAAGCCGGCCACAGCAGCCGACTTGACGGAGAGAATAATTCTTAAGTTTTTTTTTTTAAATGTTAGTCTCAATAACCCCTTACAAATACGGTTAGAAATACCCAAACCTTTAACTGAATACGGACGTTTTCCTCAATCGCTGTCCAAGATATACATAAGACTTAACAAACTCTGACTTAAACTATGGTGAGATATGTGGACCTTCATATGAATCTCGAACGCCGCTACTGCTCTATCGCTATCTTGACGGGCGCGTGTTAAGATGCACACACATAATGTCTATTTCATCATACTATTTCATAAGAGAACGGTGCGGCTCTCATAGAGCCTTACGTCTATGCTAAATACATGTGCTACTTGTAGACATAGTGTCTCTCTATACAATATGCCTGAGGCAAGTCTTTTTATGGTGGAAAGTACAACCTTACACTAACATGTATCGTTTACTTTTATGTATTTAAAACAATTCAATGCAAATGTGTAATGGATGGGGCACACTTTTGACTATGTAATAATTAAGAATACTTTGTTTTTATAGAATATCTCAAGCTAAGAAAAGACAGCAATTGTAAAGGCTGAGTTCACTAAATAGGGTGGGAAACATAGTTAGACATCATGACTATCGATTGATAGAATTACAGGCCCTTCAAACGATGAATAATACAAGTGGGTCAATCAATGGCAAAGACGCTAGTTGCCGTGAACAGATACGTCGCTCGAGTCACTTAAATACTGTGTTTTATGGGTCTCTATGTATGTAGGCTGATTTATGATTATGTATTATAATGGATCATCTTTTAAGCATATTAGAAGTACGTATATTGTAAAAAAAAGGAACTGTCACGTTGTCTCCTGCCTAACGGGAGAGGAAGTTGATTGACCCGTGTATATCGGAAACATCTATTGAAACTTCATTACAATCCACATTGAATTGTTAACACTAACACTTAGAGGTAAAAGACACGGCTCTCGAACCATTTGAACACAATTACAGGTCGATTGTCAGCCAAAACTTTATCCTTTGTAACCACACATAATAACCTTAGTATTACCGTATTTATTGTTTAATATAATTATGTAGCAACGGTGTATTTAATATTTCTACACGTTTAAAATTAGGTTAAAAGGTTAAGGTGTGGAAGACACTATTTAAAAAACTGATTGTATATCATGATATGATGGTTGGATGACGGTTTAGTGCCAGGAACTATCTGCTAATCTGCTAAGAGCGCGTTACGAAGCTTTTGGCACTGAATGTAAAAAAATGGCCAACAATCAAGCCCTAATTATTATTTTTTATCTATTGCCGTCCTATATACGTACTCACCCGACTAACCTAATTTAAATCTAACTAACCGACCATACGATGGGAAACTAACATTAAAGCTTTACTAGATTACATACCCTAACGTATATGGTTACAATACTATATGCCAACGATTTAATACGCGAGCGTTTAAATCTCGAATAATTTCACATAAAATGATTCTCCCTTGATACCCCCACGAACTCTATGTACAATACTACGGCCCTCGGCTCTCGGCTGCGCGTGTTTGTACTAAACCAAATGAATCAGCAGACAGTTGAGGTATCCACACTTAACAATGCTAAACCCTTGTAAAAAAAAATATATAGAAAATGTGCACATCATTTACCTATTTTAAATTGTTCTGATTCGTTTATAAACAAAAACCTAATATAATATAAACTTAAATACTAAGTAAAGCATATTTTTCATAAATGAATAATATACACATATCGTTATTTTGTACTGTTAGGTTAAATGTATTTTTTGTTGAATATTTTCATCGGGAACCAAGTTTGTACATCTCAACGAATGGCAACTTTATAAAACTAAACCAACCTAGCTGCCTAAAGTAAAAACAATTGTACTTAGATAACAAAAAGTTAAAATAATCCGTGACTCATTCTTATAAACTTTTCGTAAACAAATGCAAGCACCACATGAATATTCTGTCATCCATTTGACCGCACCGAAGATAAGACATAATTTTAACGGGATATCTTCAAAAGACGGAGTATGTGTAAGATTTTTAACCAATTTACCACCATAAAATCGCGTTATTCGCCAGGCGATGGTCCAAAGGATAAAATTTAGAATTGGTCACGGTAATGCTTTAAGTCAGCTGCATTAATTCTACCGAAACTTAACACGCTACTAATTCGATGTGGGAGTGCGCGGGGTGTCTTACTTAACAATAATTTTTTCTAAACTAGACTAAAACAAGATAGCAACCAGGGGTGGCGTGTAACGACTTACTCGGAGTAGAGGCCTACCCAAAAAAAATAAAAACAGGGATAATTATGGGGTATCATTGTTTTTCACGTTGCATCTGGCCAGTTTGGCCGTAAAACTAGTACCTATCTTGGGATCAGGTACCAACGCGGACCCCGGTGACACCCGGAAAGCTGCGAGGACGAGTATCTGGCCTGTTCATGACATATTGATAAAGAAAATATGTTTAAAAACTATTACAACCATAACTGCGTCGACTTCAATATGTAAATATAATAAATGCCTGAACAGACCAGCACCTAGACATGTGTAAGTCGTGGCCGAGCCAATGTTTTCGTTGCATGAGTGAAACTAAATTATATAAGAACGTTGTTAATTATTTTGGTAACAGATAATAAGTACTTACAGACACCCCGCGTTTTCGAAATAAAATACAAACCGCTGAAGAAAAACTGTGCTAGACACTACTTTCCTCGAATCCATAAAAACAGAAAAGGTGAGAACTTGCCATTATCACTTTTCATACAAACGTTTTTCGGAATAAATCTCTTAATTGCAAATAATTTTTTTATATAGCCAATCATGTTACTTGATTCCTGCGAATACGAAATACATAGCCTTCTGTAAAAAAAAACTAGTTTCCAGGTCCAGTGATATCGGCTCGGCGGCGATAGAGCAATCAGGTCTTTCCCTTCTATGTAAATAGTATTTTTTGTTGAAATATGTACTATATTTCCGAATTATTCGTATTGTAAGATTATTAGACAGTGGATATGTTATGAATGTTGTCGGTTACGCGGAAACAAACGATGACTAAGGGCGGGTTGCACCGACTTACGATTACAGACCGATCATCGTTAAATATGGCGCTGACAGCTGTCAGTCCATAGAAACTTGTCAAACGTTCAATGCATTCAGATTTTAACGAACACCGCATACGATTACAGACGGTTTGGTGCAACCCACCCTAATTAAAGTTATAATAATATTAAATTGTTTGGTAATCATAACTAAGCAATTTAGCCCATAACGTTTAGGTTCAAGTTCAAATATAAAAAGGAAACCTATAGCGGTACCGAAATACTAACTTTCGGTACCGCAACGATATGAATTTAACCAAATCAGTTTTGCCAGCACGATTTTTACTTCTTTGGGAGTTGAGTGGTGTACCGTTATTTTGTTCCAAATGTACCGGATTTCCTGCATGTCGTAGTATTGACACATCGTATTATAAATTACAACTAATATTAAATGCTAAGCTATATTTGATGTACTACTTTATCGATAAAGCTGAGTATAATAATGGCTACGGAATGTTTCTTTTCAATATCAGATTTTTTTGGAATGTAAAAAATCTCGTTTGACCTTTCATCCCCTCATATATATCAGGCTTGTTGTCCCCCAATATTTATAAAATCGGTTAAAACCTGTGAATATTCTTATAAGTTAAACATTGAATGTGACAGTTTTACATGTTACACTCACCAAGGGCGTCGAGAACTTTACAGTGACCTGTTACATACACTTAACATTTTACTGTCTTATATCTTACTACTATACTGTATGTATGATTGTTAAAACCTAATATACCCTCTAGCTGCCTAGAGCCCCATTAAAATGCATCTCCACTACTTATACCATTTTTATAGGAACAGATTTGTATTATTTCGTTCGATTTTAAAGCAAAACAAAATCTTCTCTATTTCTTCCCGCATTTGATTGATTTTTCAGTGTAATTTTCTTGTATGATGGGCAGCTAGGGAGGATACTGTTTGTGCTAACCGACCGAGCCAAGTACACCAGTGTTTTCAAAACTTTTTCAGCAACAACCTCTTTTTAGAATATTTGTCAAAATCCAACTTTCTGCTGTTTTTAACCGACTCCAAAAAAAGGAGGAGGTTCTATGTTCCACTGTATGTATTGAAGTTATTTATTTTTGCTATTAATTTCAAATATTTGACTCGTTATTTTTTTAAGGTGACCTAGGAATCAACAAAGTGACCTATCTCTGAAGCTACAAGTTAAAAAAAAAAGCTTAACAGGCTAGACTAAATACTTGTCCTGTCCTGCAATTGAAACTAGTCGCTTCGGGCCGAGAGTTAAAAAACACGAAACTAGACAAACGAAAAGTAGCGTAAACTGGGGTTACCTTCACTCGTAGGTTGCCTTTAGAACATGACGGATTTTTCCAAAATTATTATCGTCGTACGAGAGAGCGCAATTCTCCAAGTCCAGTCGAAATACCGACGTTTGGTTGTAAGCATGTGTAAATGTTTGTTTGAACATAACTCGAGCATCGTTAATCGGAACCTCACGACATTTGGTAGGCAAATTAAGTAAACAAATATTTTTATTAAGTGAGCCAAATTGGTCGAGAGGTTGCCGAGATAGGAGGAAGATAGATTGTAATATGTTTAAAATATGATTGCTCTAAACACTACTAGATGGCGCTGCGCTGGTCGGATCCGAGGACCTCTCGAGTCACTAGAATAAGAAAGTAATTTTAATTGATCACAGTAATCCCATTTTCCCTACAGCAACCCCAGTTTACGATATTCCTTGCCAGTGCCACTTCGCCCGGTCGGTTCCTATCTACTGGTTTGCCAAAGTTTACAAAATTACAAAGGTTTCCCAATGGAAAAACCTCAAAAGGGTCATACATAGCACGAAGGGCCGTCACCATCTCTTGCTAAGCGCTCTAATTACAAAGAAAGGGAAGTCTATGTCGCCGCGACACAAGTCTTTCCTGTGGACATTGTCAAAATTCAGCTACAAAGCGCAAGTTTTGGTTGGAATCCACATAAACGTTATATATTATTATGGGCGGAAAGGTTCTCGAGAGACGACCACGTACTGGCAGCGTGGGCAGGCACCCAACAAGGTGGACTCATAAAGGTAAAGGTCGCGGGAGACCAGACGTTGTGGCACTCTTTGGAGGCATAGTCCAGCAGTGGACATCTCTCGGCTGACATAACGAACAACACAACATTAATTAAACGGCCGTACGACCCCAGTCTCGTAAAATTGTCATATAAAGGCAGGTTTAGACAGCGTCAGTGACCGACTTCGACTTCGAGACAAGTCAGCGCTGACCTGAGAAAAACCCAATGATTTGAAGCCAGTACAGCGGTGGGAGGTCAGCGCTGACTTGTACATTCGCACACGAATATTTTGTGGTCAGTCGATACTGACTTGTGCACTGACCCCGTCTAAAGGAGCGACCACACCGCTGCTCAAAATACCCTAACGCACCGTAAACGCAGCAAAATGTATGAAGAACACGTGACGCATTCGACACGTCAACGCGTATACGCAGCGTAAAGGCCTGTATTCACTTTGATTAGTGCGAGTGCAGGTGTGTCGTGCGAGTAGTGTCAAATTCCTGTTTAGTAATTCAGCTAAGCCGTCGACCAGAACCGACGCTAAACACTAAACTGCCTGTTCACACGTGTTCAGTGGCAGGCACGCTGCGAGTGAGGGGGAAGGGACGTGGCTACTCGCAGTCCACTCGCAAAAAAATAAAACACGCTCCTAATCACGTTACTACGCATCCAACTAATCACTTGCACTAATCAGTCGCTGTCCACACTTATTTTCTCCTAATCACTTATCACTCGCACTAATCACTAACCAAAGTGAATACAGGCCTTAACGCAGCGGTGTGACGCTCCATGGACCTGCGTCGACAGTGGCCCCCTAGCCCCGGATGGTGAAGACGCTGCGCACCCAGCGGCTGCCGAGCGTGAAAGCGCGGTACAGCTGGTCGGGCGGCGCCAGCTCGTCGTCCCGCCATCACGCCGGCTCCGCGTCCGCGGCCGCCTCCGCCCGCGCCTCCGCGGCCGCCGCAGGCAACCTGCCCAACGCAAACACACCCTGTTACTCACTTATACTGATTACTTTGTTTTTTTTTATATAACGTGACACTACACACAGGGTATTTCTAAGTATTGACACGCATGACATTCCATAGCATAAGTACATATACATACATATAAAGACTGACATGTAAAATACTTGTATTTTATCAATAAATGATTGAATTGAATTGAATTGAATATTAGCAGGCGCGGGACACTCCGCGATTTACGTTCACCGCTACAAGTACATGCCGGTGCCCCAACGTTGGGGAACCCGCATGTACTTGTAGCGATGAACTTCGACGTCCTCGTCGACGACGTCAGAGGGCCATAAGTCTTAATGTTTTGGCCGAGAAAAAAGCGCCTTTTGTAAAGATCAAAGGAGTGTCCCATCTGTACTTGTACTATAATCTATTCTGTGGTATTAGTCATTCATACTGATGATTTTCTTTTTTTTTTCTTATATGTGACTTAACACACAGTAAATGATACCCTATCAGTCATTTATACTGATAACTTTGTTTTTTTTTATAGAATGAAAGAAATCAGAAGACATTTACTCACTACACTTTATGTGTGACACGAACACACAGTAAGGTGAGGACCAAATTCTTGGCCAGTGTAGTTAGCCTAATTTAACCGTTGAAGACTTAGGGGTTCTATGATTTATGCTAAACTGGATAAGGAAAGGAAATTCACTCACGAAAAGTGATCTGTTCTCAAGGCGACAGGAAACCGGACTTATAGTAATTAAAAAATCCGTTATGACACAAAGTTAACTATAGAATTGTATGACAAATTTTTGTGTTGAGGCTGGGAGGGTTTTGGAAGACCACAGGATTAAAACATCACTTGAAATATCTTTGAACTCTTGTTTTGTCGCAAATGTATTCCTACGTCATATAAGGCACAGCAAAATCTCTAGGCAGCTTTATACATTTTCAGTTATATTTATTTAAAGATACCCTATTGCTCGTACTTATACTGATAACTTTGTTTGGTGTCTTCTTTGGTCTAAAAAGACACAGCAAAATCTCCGGTTTTACCTCCGATGCGGGAGGGATTGGTACCAGGAGACCACACGGTACCCTATTAGGTATACTTATACTGATAACTTTGTCTTGTCGCAAATGTAAGAAAAAAAAAATGACTAAATCTCCAAGCGCCTTTGAGGAAGAAGGGAATTGGATCATGGACAGAACTTAAAGCAAAGATACCCTATTTCTCATACTTATACTGACAACTTTGTTTGGCCGCCAATGCAAGAAAAAGACACGGCAAATCTCCGCTTGGGAACCAGGGCATAATCGTAAAGATACCCAATTATAATTATTCATCATATCAGCCGAAAGACGTCCACTGCTGGGCAAAGGCCTCCCCCAAAGAGTATCACAACGACCGGTCCTGCGCCGCCCACATTCAGCGGACTCCCGAGACCGTTACCATTATAATAATAAATGTACTCATAAGTATGAGTAACGTACAGACATCGTACATTTTGTAACATTTTCGGTGCAGCGTAGTGGTGTTAAGGGTATTGGTTTAAGGAATTTCAATCGTGATCCCTAATTGACAATATTTCAAAATATGTAATGACGCCTAAATCGAAAAGCATTTCGGTAATTATGTTGTCTGATAGTAATAAAGTAGTTTTCTGTTTTTTTCCTGCTCGTTTTTAAGAAAATCGCGAAAACGTATAAAAGTGGTTTTCACCGTGTGTGACGTCAGTATTATGGCTGCCATATGAAAGGTGTCCAAACTGCCATACAGAGTCGTAGTATTGACGTCATAATTTACTTACAACCTTCTGGAATTCGCTACTTTTCAATTTGATAGTTTTGAATGAAAATTACAATTAAGGGACAAATAAAAAAACACGTGTCGTTTAAAAAAACATTTTCTAGCGAACTAAATCATAAAATGGCCTACATGAAAATATGAAATGTTGTCAATTAGCGTTAATAACATTAAAATTAACCTAAATTAACAATTGATATTGTCCATACCAACTCCGTTAAGAGAACCATGGTGCACCAAAAATGCTACAAAATGTACGATGTTGTTAGCAAATGGGCAACTATAGTTTGTCGCGATGCAAATGTCAAAGTGACAGAAAAAGATGTCAACGTTTCTGGCTAGAAACGGGAATGCTGGGAGCTGGAATTGGAACCTAGATACCACAAAATTGCTAAAAACAATGGCCACCATCAAAATCACGATCATTTCGCTTTGCGCGAGCAGCTGTTTCCTAGTTTAGTAAAAGTAGTCGATACCTCATTACTCGTTAAACTTTATAGTCGCCGGGACGCTCGACTCTCCATACAAACGTAGTTTCAAACCTAGTTTGGTTCTCATTTTAAAACGAGCTACAAAAAAAAAACATGGAACTTTGTATACACAAAGAGATCCGACATGTCTAGGTAGGAATAATTTCCAACATTTTCTGATTTTAGAAAAAAAGAGCAAGTAGAACCTTCTTAAAAAACCTTCCACCTTCTTCAAAGTCTCTAATCCTTTTTTTCTATTAATGTTTAGCAACAGAAACTGACCGGTCCCGCGCCTTTTCATGACCGGTCACTTTGGCACTCTCTGGAAGAGGCCTATGTCCAGCAGTGGTAGTCTTTCGACTGATATGATGAACAGAAACTCGTTTCCTCCCAGTACCCCAGGAAAATTACGTTTTTTCAAAACATTAATTTATAACAGCGTTTTTTTTGTTTGTTTAATTTTCAAATGTTATTCTAAGATGCCTTATCCAAGAATCCACTAAAATTTCCATCGGGAAGTAAATACACGGTGTTTCTTTAACCGTTTTAGAGCCGAAGCCCACTGAAAGTATCCAAAAGGAACTAATCATTCGTGAAAAAAAAAAATTTTTAGTTAAGTTTTTAGTAATAAAAGGCAATTAAGTTTGAAAAATGTCCTATGGCGCGCGGAGCGAAGTTCATTCACCCGGTTAGAGTTCGTACCTATCTACATAAGATGGCGGCTAGCGGACACTGCGGTCACTCAGCTGGATGATTAAAATTAATGTTAATACAAAAAAAAAACAATATTTTATGCATTTTAAAAAAACTTTTAAAAAATAAGAACTAAAAAAAAAACTTTTTTGAGTTCTTTGTAATGTATACATTAACTGGGCTTCGGCTCTAAAACGGTTAAAGAAACACCGTGTATATAAAAATAAATGACTCGTCCATTATGTTTTTTGTGTGATTTATTTATTATTCTTGAAGAGATCCTGTAAATTAACCAAAACATAAATTAAAATATCAATTAATATTTTTCCTCTTTTTTCAGGAATTGGTTAAATATCGATTTTTTTGATGACTAATATTTTGGTGGATTTTGATACTACGTAATTACTAACATGATAATATATCAGTTACACACAAAAAAGCTGCTGTTAAGAATTATTTCCAAATTTCCATTTTTTTCCATACTAATGAAAATAAAGTGCTTGGGCTACAGGGTGTATATTTTTTAATGGTATACGAATATCCGTTTTAGAATGAGAACCGAACTACGTTTGTATGGAGAGCCGAACGTGCTGGGGAGTTTCAACTAAGCTTCCAAAAAAAACAAGTTCACAAGTAAATTAAAAACCGTGACCCGGACGGACTAAGAAGCTAAAGCTCTTTAAAAAAATGGCATTAGAATTTGAATACTTTATCACCATCCTCCTAGCGTTATTCCCGGTTGTGCCCCTAAAGGAGCCCGGGGTCCGCTTTGACACCTAATCCCAAGATTTGGTATAGACACTGTTTTACGAAAGCGACTGCCACCTGACCTTCCAACCCAGAGGGAAAACTAGACCTTATTGGGATTAGACCGGTTTCCTCACGAACATCGTGAAAACCATTTTCCTTCACTGAAAAGCTAACGGTAATTCCGTACAAAAGTTTCGAAAAACTCATTGGTACGAGCCGGGATTCGAACCCACGACCGCCGCTTGACAGCCGCATGCCTGAGCCACTAGGCTACCGTAGCTAATACTTTCTTATGCATATAAGAAATAAATAAAAATATACAAAAACCAAACAAGGATATTAAATTGAAATCCAATATGAAATCAAAATCATAAATGCCAAAATAAAATTCAATATCGATCTAAAATTGCAATTGCAAAATAAAAAAAAAAAAGTCGCAAACTAGTTCGAGATTACAATTCGCAATGACAGACGCACTTTTCTATACAATTCCAAATGTCATAGAATAGATTCCTCTTCTTTTACACGGATTTAACCCAAGCCGGGACTCGAACCCGCACCCTCTACTTTACCAGAGCAGTGACCTTGCCGCCACTACTACCTACCTACTGAGTAAAAATAAAGTGGAGTTCAAATGCAAGATCTCTTTAACTGTACGGAAAGCACTTAAATCCAATATTTGACAGCTTGGCGTTTATTGTACCGGTATAACGGTTGTCAAAAATCGGCTGTTAAAGAAATCCAATCATAGTCATCCTACTACAAACATAATTTCACTAACAAAACTTGAAATTAGACCAAATATATTATCCTTAATTATGTTTAAAAGTCACAAATAATAGTAACCCCTATGGTTCAGAGCTAGAAAACTCAAATCAAAGTGTCCTGTTCTACCGCATAGGGCGTGCTCTTTCCTCTAGTTTCGGGTCGCGTATAGAGTTGTCATCTCATTAAAAAATATTATAACTTCGCTAGCGCCAAAGTATAACAAGCAATAATTCGCAATAGCAATAAGTAACATTATAATCTAAAATATATATTTATATCCTATCGACTCCTAGCTTACTATAGAAATAACTAAATATGACCAACGGAATACAAGTTACATTTAAGTGACAGAGTTGCATTTGGTTTTATAACAATAACATAACGAAATTATTGCTTTATTGCTACTATGTTGAAATTAGTCAGAGCTCCGTAGGGCTAGGTAAATAACTACTTCCACAATCGAGACTGAATGTGTATGAACTTACGAAGCATTCCTCAATCTACGTCTCAATGAAGTTGAACAATCTTGTCCATAAAATTGTAGACGGGCAAAAATGCAATTGATTGCAATTTCTCTAACTTTTGTGACTGAAAAATAGACAGTACGGGCAAAGTTGTCACAAAGAGAAAGACATTGTGTGAGATTGGCTCAAGAGCTCGATTCAAGATTTTATGTCCGCGGAATAGGATTTTAATATCCCCACGTTCATGACGAATACCAATGTGAAAGAGAAGATGTCCTAGGATCGTCCACTTCTGTCATTCAGACAGAAGTAATAGCGGTCCAGGTGTAGACCTAACTAAAACTATAAGAAATAATAAATAAATATCAGGGGACAATCTTACACAAATCGACCTAGTCCCAAACTAAGCAAAGCGTGTACTATGGGTACTAGACGACGATATACATACTTATATAGATAAATAAATACTTAAATACATAGAAAACATCCATGACTCAGGAATAAATATCCGTGCTCATCACACAAATAAATGCCCTTACCGGGATTCGAACCCATGACCTCTTGTTTCATAGGCAGGGTCACTACCAACTAGGCTAAAGCGGTCGTCATACGTGAAATGGTCTGGCAGCATCGGAAAAGTGCAGGGAGGGCAAAGTTGCCCTTAATTCAAATGTACTTACGAATCTTGGACAATGTAGTCGACCCCACCGCCGTATGGCCCGTCCGCGCGCCATGGCTTCACATCCAAGTTCGGGACACTGGAACAACACGCCGCCATACTATAGTAATAAGTCAACTTATGTTGCATTCACGTGAACTTTACTGCTAGGGTCGATGGACGTTTAGCAGATCGTTAAATAAATGGAGAAGCGCCCCGATACTTCATGCGCATTGAAAGGTACGCAAACAGGTATGCATTGAAGTGTGAATCGCCCACGGGCAAAGTTGCCCAAAACTTAAGGTAAAAATATCTAAATATTATAGTTTTCTTTTGGTGGGTAGTTAATTTAAATATAGTTCAGTTGTTAAGCTTCAAAAAAAAGACTGAAATATTTTAATCAAAGTGGAAAATTTAAAAATTATTTACCATGAGGTTGTGGGTTCAAATCCCGCTCGTGGTGAATAATTTTAAAATTTTCCACTTTGATCGAAATTCGGTATTTCATTAGCGGACGTTTCTTCTTAATAAACACTTACACTGAATATATATTTATAACCTATCGACTCCTAGCTTACTATAGAAATAACTAAATATTACCAACGGAATACAAGTTACATTTAAGTGACAGAGTTGCATTTGGTTTTATAACAATAACATAACGAAATGATTGCTATATTGCTACTATGTTGAAATCAGTCAGAGCTCCGTAGGGCTAGGTAACTAACTTCTTCCACAATCGAGACTGAATGTGTATGAACTTATGAAGCATTCCTCAATCTACGTCTCAATGAAGTTGAACAATCTTGTCCATAAAATTGTAGACGGGCAAAAATGCAATTGATTGCAATTTCTCTAACTTTTGTGACTGAAAAATAGACAGTACGGGCAAAGTTGTCACAAAGAGAAAGACATTGTGTGAGATTGGCTCAAGAGCTCGATTCAAGATTTTATGTCCGCGGAATGGGACATGAATATCCCCACGTTCATGATGAATACCAATGTGAAAGAGAAGATGTCCTAGGATCGTCCCCTTCTGTCATTCAGACAGAAGTAATAGCGGTCCAGGTGGAGACCTAACTAAAACTATAAGAAATGGTCTGGCAGCATCGGAAAAAAGTGCAGGGTGGGCAAACTTGCCCTAAATTCAAATGTACTTACGAATCTTGGACAATGGAGTCGACCCCACCGCCGTATGGCCCGTCCGCGCGCCATGGCTTCACATCCAAGTTCGGGACACTGGAACAACACGCCGCCATACTATAGTAATAACTCAACTTATGTTGCATTCACGTGAACTTTACTGCTAGGGTCGATGGACGTTCAGCAGATCGTTAAATAAATAGAGAAGCGGCCCGATACTTCAAGCGCATTGAAAGGTACGCAAACAGGTATGCATTGAAGTGTGAATCGCCCACGGGCAAAGTTGCCCAAAACTTAAGGCAACAATATCCAAATACAATTATAGTTTTCTTTTGGTGGGTAGTTAATTTAAATATAGTTCAGTTGCTAAGCTTCAAAAAAGACACTGAAATATTTTAATCAAAGTGGAAAATTTAAAAATTATTTACCATGAGGTGGGTTCAAATCCCGCTCGTGGTGAATAATTTTAAAATTTTCCACTTTGATCGAAATTCGGTATTTCATTAGCGGACGTTTCTGCTTAATAAACACTTACACTGAACTACACTTACATTATGGTACTAACTTTAAAAGCATGCGTAAAGTAATGCACTAATTGTCGACTATTGTAAGATACTTACAGCTACAAAGCACCTGATCTAAATATTTATTATTTACTATGTAGGGAAATGCTAGTACAGTCAGCTTCAAAAATGTTTAATTAAAGGTCACTGTACGTGCAACTGACTAGAAGAAAGTCTTGCTTATCAAACTACTCGATATCAGAAATTGGCTACTCACTTACGGGTTATTCAATCACTGGTAACACTGGGTGGTTGACCAACTGGTACGCTACTTACTATCTCCACACCGGTTGACTGTAACTGGCACGTGGCTCACTGTTTGCCACGGACTGGAACACTGGTTGCCCGTTAACTGGCGCGCTACTCACTGGTTCTCCGGCGTGGCTAGTTGCGCTAGATACGCCGCCTGCTTGCGGTGGTGGTACATGTGGACCCGCAGGCAGCTGGGGTTCCTCATCCGTTTATTGCATATCTCGCACTGGAGGGTTCCCTCGCGCGTGTCGTGCTTGTCCCGTATGTGCACTTTCAGGTTGTACCGGTTGGCGAAGAAACGGTGGCAGTTCGGACATTTGACGGCGGTCGTTTTACAGTTCCAGCCTTGGGGTAGGGAGGTAATAAAACAAATCAGTGAACAAATAAAATTAAAATACGGTTGCTGTTGGTACGGTACAACTGGATATTGTCTGCAATTGATTCGGGAGATAGAAACGGCTTATAGGATAATAATGGAACGAGATTAAAATATTAATTAGAATCAAAGAAATGCTACGGACTGGTGAAAGAAAACTTAAATTAGGGGTTCACTATTTTCGGTATTATTAAGTCAAAAGATAATAGATTACGTCTTACATAGACATACTAAAGTTTTGATTCTTTCTTGACTACACGAGTCTCATAAAGACGAATAAAAAAATCAGCACATCAAGAATAAGAGAATAAATACCTTATGAAAAAAAAAACAATCGAACATACATACAAGATAAGGGTGTAAATAGTACAAAAAGTTTAAGCTATATCTACAATCTACATCAAAAATATATACACGTTACTAAAGAAACAAAAACTCTCCGGGCACTTTTCATCGACGTTAAATAAGAGTTTACATATTTTTACCCCTCCGTCCGTGTAGATATTTTTGAGCAAGTCTTACCTGCTTCCTTAGCAGCCTCGGGCATAGCTAGCACGCTGTGATAAAGCTCGTTGTCGAAATCTATTAGAGGTTCGCTGGATACCGAAAAAATAAAATGAAACAAAATTTAAAGTGCGTAAGAAAGCTAAGGTGCGTATCGAGCCATTCCCATTTTTTCCAAGGAACTATGTCGTCTGTACGGCTAGCACAAAAGCACGCGCGAGTTAAGCTACCCTTCTCATTCTAAGCGTTCTAATTGGAAAAAGCGCGAGACAGTTGACGCGCGGTCTTCTGCTAGCCGTCCTGAGAACAATATGGGAATTATATTCTCCGAGCTATAATATTTTAATGGAACAGATACAATGGGAATCACTTCGTGCATCATGTCTAAATACATCTAAACTGGCGTAATAGTTTTAGAGAATACAAAATGCATAAAAAATTACGAATGATTAGTGATTTCAAAACAGTCTAGTACGTGAATTATTTGAGCCAAGCGTTTAAAAATGTAAAAGTATACTGTGGTGTTGCTGTTTACGCATACATTTAAAACGGTAAGCTCAGGCGAATAATAAAGTTCTACTGTTTAAAGGAAATGTTTGTCACATTACATATTTACAAATACCTACTCATATTATTGTGGTATATGTTTTTTAGTAGGTAACCTATCGAAGTTTCGAAAAACACTTGCCCGATTTTCACTTGTCCGAAAACGGTTAGCCGAATTCTTATAATCCATATACTTTGTTTACCATATTTTTTTAACGTCGCTGGTTTATTTTCCCACAATACCGTTTTCCCGAAACTCAACAACCAGAAGAACGATTGCCAACTTTATTATTTGACAACAGATTTGTTAACCACCTTTTCATAATTCCGATGCTACGTAAAATCTACATAGGTGCACTTTAAAATTGCGATGCAAAATAAGATTTAATACTGTGACCTTACAAAATAAACAATTAATAGAAAAGGGGCTTAGATTAGGTCAAAATATTTAAGCAACTAGAGTGCTGCACGAGTTGTAAAAATCCTAAAAAGAGAGGCACGGTTGGCGAAGGCTCCCTCAGTAAAAAAACAAAAAATGATCGTAACAATGGTATTATTTGTAGGTTAGGTTAGGGTTAGCTTGTGTCCCTTAGAGCGGAAATAGGCACACCGCGAAGCGGGGTCACGTCGACACGCTGGCGGTTAGGTCAGGTTATATGCCACAATTTCGATCTTTTGATATAGCTGTATAATAATATTTCGGACTCAATACTTTTCGGCCCCCAACAATAGTTGACAAATGATCCTTCGAAATTTTAATAAGTGTCTATTCGAATCATAAGCGAAATAAAATTGTAACGAACTGAGAATTGGGAAAATAATAATATGGGAAATGTCATTTCGGGCAAACATTTTCGGGAATTCAATATTCGGAATAACGATTTTCGAGCTTATGATAGGTAACCTTTTTAGTATCTAAGAAAAAATATTCATTAAAATCTTATTTCAAAACCAATGCTTTTTAGCCCCTCCACTTTTATAATACATGAAAAGAAGATAGTTGATTGTATCAAATCTAAGGAAAGAACTTCTAATTTATAAATATTATCTAATTCATGCTACAAATCTCTGGTGTAGCCGCTCAATAACGTCCAACTAGTTTTGAGAGAGCTCGGGCGAGCCATAAAGACTAGAGGCTGTCAGCGCTAACGAGTCTTCCCAGATGACATGACGCTAGTTCTAACCTTGACGCGCCAAGTCTTAAGGCTCGGCCCAGTGCTAAATCACAACACTAAGAGTGAGTTGCACCAAAGCATATGTAAAAGCGATGCTTGTTAAAATGTTAGTTGTCAAGTGTCTATGGAATGACAGCTGCCGGCACAATATTGAACGTTGATCGGTGATGATGCCGGTTGATGTAATCGTAAGTTGGTGCAACGCGCCCTACTTGTGGTATTCGACAAAAGTCAAATCAGCTTCTTTTTATGAAACGTCAAAAACGCTCCGTTAGTGTTGGTTGATTGTGGATCACTTGCTTGTGACGTCACAATCAACCAACGTCCTTATTATTAATTTTTATCAATTTAAACATCTTCAAGCCACCAAACATAAATGAAAGATTGATACTTTTCCGAGTATTTTTGTAATGTTTATCTGCTGCTAATGAAAAAACTAATTTTCACTGTTGTCAAATACCATATTCCTGATGACTATCAATTATCGAATCAATGGCTACATGATTGTGTTTGGAGTAGCGCCGGCACACACGTCCGACCATATCGGTACAGGTCCGTGGCCGCGTGGCGCTCAGCACTCACCCGTCGGACGCAAAGTCGATGTTGTCGGGCGTGGTCGGGCTTTCGATGACGGGTCGCGGTTTCTTCTTAGTGGCGGGCACGCTATTCTTGGTCGGTGTATTTTTGAGCAATCTGGGACATTCATGAAGATGAAGAAACATAGCATGAAAAATGTGGAACCATTGTAACTGGCTGCCAACTTTGCCCACTTCTTTACACCTATACTTATTTATCAATTAGAAACATATTACTGCCCTGGTTGCTCAATTTGAATGCTGTTGCACACCTGTTATTGAGATACAGGCAGGACTTGGTTCTTTTATTCTCTGTGTAAATGATGGAGTGTCAAATAAATTAATAAATTAATAAATAGCCGGATTGAACATATATCACTTATGACACAACACATGAAAAATTGTGACGCAACACACACAAATTGTATGTTGTGTCATAAGTGATGTTGAGTCCGGCTATAGGTATAAGGAAGTGGGCATAGTTAGGAGCAAGTTAGAGTGCAAGATTTTTACTGCTTTTCACCAAATGGCTTGTGCTCCCAGCTAACCTTTGGGCTAAACAGAGATTTATGAAAGGCACTTATTTGACGTGATGATATCTGACGCACTCTGACGCCAGAAACACCTGCAGCTGACGCGTCAGATCAGAGCGCAACAGACGAATGTGAATACGTAATGAATGTATGAAACCTATATCGTTCTGCCGAGTCACGACAATTCACGTCAAACAAATATCAATCCGGGTACAGGTTGCACAGAAGTGGGCAAAGTTGGAAGCAAGTTACCAAGTTTTAAACTTTGTTGAAAAAACTATTTTAGCTTGCAATAAAACCTTTTTTTCTGAAATATATGTATAATAAATATTATTACCTACCTATTATAAAATTTTGTCAAACTAGTAACTTTAACCACTCAGGCGTCGACGAAAACTATAGTATCCAAAAAAAACGCTCACACGTCCGGCCCGTTGACCCAATGTGCCCTGACACGTCCAGCCCAGAGCAGCAGCGCGCCGCGCAGCGCTCGCGCGCCGTTTTCTTGATAAATATGATTATTGCTGATCAACCACATACACTGCAGCTAAGATAAAAATACTTCCGTGTAGGCGAAGGTATACAGATTACAATGGTATTTTTTTTAATCTAAAATGTTCAGTTTAGGACCCCGAAGATCAAGGTCAAACTTGAAATAACAAAGTGAAGTCAATGAAATATTTTTTTGTTATGTTTTTAACACCGATTTTTGAACATAATGCTTATTATTCTATATTTCACTAAAAAAAACACTTTATCTGCTTTCTATTGGTACCTATAACTAACTCTATAACAAATGTTTAGTATTTAAATAATTTCAAACAAAACACGCACTCCTGACAATTTACGCACAGATAAAAACATTTTTTCTACTCGTATGACTTTGCCATTAACCGCGATCTCGACGTTTTTAGGTAAAATATTTCCTTAGATACGACTCTCGAACACTTTATCAAAATAAAGTCGAGTAATTCCGCTAGATGGCATTTTTTCAAACGGTTCCAACGTCGCATTATTGGAAAATAAAGTATCCATGAGCGTACAGACGCTGCTTATTTTTTTGATACTAAGGTATCCATGGGCGTAAGACCGGATATTGGTTTTGGAGCCGGACGTGTGAGTGGATAAATTGTTAAAAGTAAGACTCGCTAATCAATTTTCAATTGCCAGTCTCGAGAGAAATTATATTGAATTAAGATCTTGAACTAATTGGAGTACATTTCTTGGTTCAAGAACTTCTTTTTGGTGTACCTTTTGAGCGGGCTGCGAGTCTCGTCTCGGGGCTCCACTTTCGTCTCGGTGGCTGTGGTGTCGTCTCCGCCCGGGACCCACTCGGGCTGCTCAGAGGGCTCGGCCTTCAACGGGCACTCCTCCACGGGCGGCGGGGATTCACTGCGCTGTACCAAACAAAATAATTATTAGTAATCAGAAATTAACACTTTATTGGGTTCGAATCCCGGTATGGGCATTTATTTGTATCATGAGTTATGAAAGTTTTCTTTTAGATTGTTTATCACTACAAGCCAACCCACGAAAAATGAGCTTTGGCGGCCATACATTTTGTATGGCACCCGGCGCTCTTTTTACATGTGTCGAGCTATACATAGTACAAAACAAAGTCTCTTCCCGCTGTCTGTCCTTAATGTATTCTTAGATCTTAAAAAGCTATGCAACGGATTTTGATGCGGTTTTTTTAATAGATAGTGTGGTTCAAAGGAAAGGTTTATATACTATAGTATAATATTATCGTACTTAATAATAATATCGTACTTAAGACCATGGAGGACTTAAGTACGATGCTCGATGACCTCAGTAAAGCATCCGAGCGAGTTGGTCTAAGAATGAACATGGATAAGACGAAGATCATGTCAAATGCCCATGTAGTACCAACTCCCATTACAATCGGACACTTTACGCTCGAAGTTGTAGACGATTATGTATACCTAGGACAGACGATCCAGTTAGGTAGGTCCAACTTCGAGAAAGAGGTCAATCGTCGAATCCGACTCGGCTGGGCAGCGTTCGGGAAGCTACGGCAAATCTTTTCGTCCAATATTCCGCAGTGTCTCAAGACGAAAGTCTTTGACCAGTGTGTGTTGCCAGTGATGACATATGGCACTGAAACGTGGTCGCTTACTATGGGCCTCATAAGAAGGCTCAAAGTCACCCAAAGGGCAATGGAGAGGGCCATGTTGGGAGTTTCGCTGCGTGACCGCATCAGAAATGAGGCTATCCGCAGCAGAACCAAGGTAACCGATATAGCCCTCCGGATCGCTAAACTTAAGTGGCAGTGGGCGGGGCACATAGCACGTAGAACCGATGGCCGTTGGGGCGGAAAGGTTCTCGAGTGGCGACCACGTACCGGAAGGCGCAGCGTGGGTAGGCCCCCGACAAGGTGGACTGATGACCTGGTAAAGGTTGCGGGAGTCCGCTGGATGCGGGTGGCGCGGGATCGGTCATTTTGGCACTCTTTGGGGGAGGCCTATGTCCAGCAGTGGACGTCTTTCGGCTGATATGATGATGATGATGATGATGAGTATAATATTAATATAGTACCCGTGGGAAGCAGGGCGGCACACGAGTTTCTTTACACAAGTATGTTTATCGTCGTCTAGTACCCATAGTATGTATAAGCTTTGCCTAGCTTTGACTAGGGCGATTTATGTGCAAATATTTATTCTATTTATTTATTTAAAATGGACTCCCGCGGCTCCACCCGTATATTGCAAAGCCACGGGACAGGCCTTTTTTAAGCGAAAAACTGATACAAATAAAAATGACAAATAATTGAAGTTCCATTGCTTTTTGCAATTCTCATTCGCAAATGACTCGATCCAACTACTGCGACGCACTGAGTGTACAATGCATCCCGTGTGCACCCCGTTCAGAGGACTTTCTGTGCGTAACGTAACTACAGTCAACTGCAAAATATATATTTTATGTGAAATTATTCTTTCTGAGCACACATATTTACAGTTATAGTCCAGATCCGAACATATTGCATATTTTTTATCGATAAATATGTATCATAAGAGCGATGGAACATATTTATGAGTAGGTAAGTTGTATGCTCCCATATTTGTACTGAACTATATTTTTTTCTGTGCCCGGGCTTAGTACAGTCAGCGTCATACAGTAAGTAGCAGCCAGAGTAGCCAAATATTTAGTAATACACTCTTATTCTTACAGAAATATTTAGCTACCTTGGATGCTTCTAACTATATGACGCTGACTGTACTAGTGAGATTAGGGCAACAGTACGGAAATTGAAAATCAAAGTTAGCTTTCGGCCTCGCACTTGTATATTGATTGAAATTAAGGAACCTGTATACGCAAACCCTCCGTCAAAAGGATCACGTAATTGCAACTAATTAGTCTCAAAACGCGACAACGAAAAAGCTACCTTATTAAACGGACGCACGCCTCAAAATTGAAACGCTTGTTTGAGGAGGTCACCTCCCCAATCGAACGTTGTATTTTAAAATCAACCTTACACAAAACACTTAGAAATCAAAATTGCATACAAGATACAAAAGCGTTTGCAATTGTACACCTGAAGTTTTTGTTTATTCTAGTAAACGCGCAACGCGATATCAACCGTATTTCTATAGTGACAGGATTGAGTTTGAAACGTTCAGACACCGCTCAAATAATCGATCCAGACTGTAGTGCGTCTACAGTACCTGCGTGTTTTCAAACGTGGTTATAGATTCTTATGAAATTTACTCCATTTTCGAGTGGCAATAACTCTAGTCATTAATATTATATCAATATTATATATTAATCAAGAGTCCGCAGTAAGCTTGATTCTCCATACAAACGTAGAACGTTACTCTCTCATTTTAAAACTACGTGTTGGACTGTTACGAAACTTTGCATGTACAATGATATGAGCTATATTTAGGTCTGCATTTTTCTTTGGCGCCACACACTCTGCTGTCTTGGCCTGACACATAAATAGGGTCTTTTACAACTGGGGAAATTTAATTGTTTTTTCATTAGCTACAGATAAAAATATGAAAATAATCGGAAGGTACCCGCGAAGCAACAATTTTGATACCCTCTCAAGCCAGTTGTCCCGCGATGGATGTTGCGGCACATCCGAAACGTCGGGAGAAGTTAAAGTCACGTTTTGTAAAAATAATAAACTATTCTTCTTCTTGAGTTGTATGTTTTTATATAATCCATGTAATCATTTATTCGTTGAGTACATCTGAATGATTCTATATTAGTTATATCTGAGTGGTGTTACGAGGCGAGATTTGTTGGAATGTAAATAGAACAGTTGGAATATTTCAATTCCGTTCATAAAATGTAGTTATTTCACAGACGGCAGACGCTCGGGAAATCGGAAATTTCTTAATATCCGTTGCAAAATGCAGAGTAGTTAGAGTATTTACTTACTAAACATAACAGCATTTTGTGGTATTTTTAATAAGCACAGACTAACTTGAAGCGAAAATTGGGGAATTTGGCTATTTCAAATCGTTCAGTCTATGCTAGTTCCTTTGTGCCATAACACGCGCGGGTCGATTCTAATAAATCACACGTCAATCTATTCGTTTTAATCTTGCGAGTGTCACTGAAGACAGTTGTTGGGCAGGTTGCGCCGACTTACGATTACAGACCGATCAACGTTAAATATGGCGCCGGGAGCTGTCATTCCATACAATATTTAATATATTCTCCGCCATTACGCTACTGACATTTCTAACCCCTTCATTCGCAAAAAACAGCGAAAGTCCTTAAGGTGCTTAGACAACCATACAAAACGCCTATTCTAGGAAAGGGGGAATTTTGCGCAAATGGAAAGCCAATTTATGTAAGTGTGTTGCATAAGTTTCTTAAAATATCACGTTGTATGGTCGTCGAACCACATCAGAAAATCGTGTTGCATTTCGAACACTGGGAGTAGACGAATCCTCGATACGTAATTTGTCTTTAATACGACACCCGCCTTTTTCCATTTTCCTTTTACATTTTTTTGTAAGTACGATTTAAGCAGTCTATGTTTTTTATTTGGGTACGGGTGTTCCACGGTATCGTTTATGATACTGAACCGATTTAGCTGAATGAGTTCTTGTTGCATTTCAAACGCTGAGAGTAGACATATCTCGAGTGTGAGATTTCGAGCGTAACACAGTGGATCGAAATGAATAAAAAATGGACATTCCTTGTAAAAACTTGTATTTATCTGTATCAAAATGTCTTATATATTTTATTTTTATACTAAATTGTCATGAATATACCGTTTTTTTAATCAAAATAAAAAAATAAATCACTAAGAAAAATGTTGTATTTACTGACTTGATTGGACTACAAAAAAAAACGGGCACCTACTCAGATAAGGTTTTTACTATTTTCTACTGTTCTAAAGTAGGAAAATGACATTCTAAAGGTTTAAAAGCGGGATCGGTTACGGTTTTCTTACAATAAGATACCTGTTTTTCAGTTTCATACAAAAAAACACATTTTATTTTTTCTGCTTAAAATAAGCCTCATTTAAAAAAAAAATATGTAACATTTTTTATTTCTCATATCATTTTCAACCGAAGAGCATTTTTTAAAATAGGATTTTTTGAAAAAAATGCGAATGTCCATTTTTTATTCATTTCGATCCACTGTGCGTAAGAGAGTTTCGACTTCATTTGTTTTCCGTACTACACCCGCCTTTTTTTCCGTCTACGGCAAAGCCGAAAGAAAGTAACATTTCAGGACTAACGTGTTCCATTGTAGCGTTTAAGAGACTGAACCGTTTCGCAGAATGAGGTAATCGATTCGAAATTACCGGTACGGTGACATGAAGCTACGGTAGCCCAGTGGTTTAGGCATGCGGCTGTCAAACGGCGGTCGTGGGTTCGAATCCCGGCTCGTACCAGTTTTTCGGAACTTATGTACGGAATATGATTTCATATTTACCGTTAGCTTTTCGGTGAAGGAAAAACATCGTGAGGATACCTGCATACATCCACGAAGAAATTCAAAGGTGTATGTGAAGTCCCCAATCCGCACTGGGCCAGCGTGGGGACTACTGCCCGTTCCCTCTCATACGTGAGAGGAGGCCTGTGCCCAGCAGTGGGACGTATATAGGCTGATGATGATGGTGATGATGATGACATTTAAAGATGTTATTATTATTATTTATTTTCTCTTCTATTCTCAGTATTTTAATACTGGTGTAATTAAATGGACGGACTATTATTATAGAGTACCCTTCATATGAAAAAAAAAAGAAACTTTTTCAAGTAGTTTTTTTGTGCCCTAATGGAGTCCGGGGTCCGCTTAGACATCTGATCCCCGGATTTGGCACAAGCACTGGTTTTTTGCCTTCATCAGTTTATCTTATTTGCGATATCTCGAATAGGCTAACGTTATCCCCGATTGTGCCCTAATGGGAGCCGGGGTCCGCTTTGACATTGAATCCCAGGATTTGTAAATTTTTTGCTTTTCAATTTATCTAATTCGAGATATCTCGAATAGGCATCATCACAGACTGCCCGAACTGCCCCAGGCTTACTGAAATCGATTCGTAATCGAATGTTCTAACTCGTTACCAAATAGATGGGCGTCGCATCCATAATCGGATTAATAGGAAATTACATCTGATGGCCGGCCCAACGTAATTATGTCTAGGATCGGTTCGGTAGAAAGATGCATAGTACATAGGCATAGGCATTTTCAAAAAATGTTGTACCGGATTATCGTGTTTTAAACCAAAAATTAACTCAGTGTCAGTTTTGTGACGACAATTAAATATTCGGTTCATATAAAAAATTACTTTATCTTTTTAATTTATAAATCACACGTTGTTTAAATATGAAAACGTAAATTTTCACTCGGACAAAGAACTCAAAAGTATCTATAGACGATGAAATGCGTTTTACTAACAGTACAGTCAAGTTCACAAATGTATGTACGTTTCCAAAGGTTCAAAATATCTGAGACACCTTGTGTCCTTAAAAATATTTACAGTTATAAGCTCACATATTTTTGATGGATTACCCTTCTTATACCGACAAACGTTTCATCGAATGAATGTTTCGCCTAATTTTCACTTCATCGAATACATTATTTTTCACAAACAGCAAGCTTTTCAGGATTGTTATAAAACTAACCCAACCTTACCTACTGGGTAGTCTGGGTACTACATAATTACTTTTTAGCATCACCTAAAAAAATACGATTACTGAGAAAAAAAGCTCCATGAAATGAAAATTCGATGAAACAAAGCATTCGGTGAAATGTTAGTCGGTAAAATGAGTTGATTCCGTTTTTGATCACTTGGTCCATATACATATACATAAATCGAGCTAGCATCACAAGCATGTATACATTATAGGTGGTTGAAAGACCTTAATGTTCAGAGATCCTGTTGAAAAGTATATACATGTTATGATGCAGACTGTACAATCAGCAAAAGTGGCACGCTCAAAGCTCGTGTTGTGTGTACTAAAAGTATCAGGAATCATTAGATTCCTGATACTTACGAACTTGTTTTTGACACGTATTATACCTTTTTACAAGCTTTTTATTAACTTGCCCTGTTAGTAGGTAGGTATGTATGTATGGGACAAATCTTGTAAGTTAAATTTGAGCCACTTCCCGTTGACCGATTGAGCTGAAATTGTGGGTATTAGTATAGTTTGGATGTCAATTCAATATTATGGTACCATCAGCTGATCTGATGATGGAGACGGAAGGTGGCCATGGGAATTCAGTACTTAACCAACGTAACCCCGTTGAGTTTGGGTTCGTTAGAATCGTCTCAATGAGTAGTTGATGATGGTATACAAAAAAGCACAGTAGGAAACAAAAGCTTGTACCAAAAATGAAATTGTTGTCAGAAACTCATTATAATCTCTAAGTTTTAAGTTTCATCATATTAACACACACATTGGCCACATAGAAAACAAAACAATGGTTCGGTTTCAATTGTTTTTTCAACTCGCTGAGTCGCTGCCGATTGGCATTGTCCCGTGAAAATTTAAGAGCTATGATTTATACGACTTTAAAAGTGGATTACACAATAGACAAAAACAATGTCGAGACCGGATGATTGCTGCCGTTTAGTAATGAAGCACACAGGTTGTATTCAGAATTTCAACGTGGCACAGTATCCCTTACGGACAACGCGCGTGAAGGTTGACCAAGATCGGCAGTTATATACGCAAGAAAACGTCCACGTTGTGCGTCAGCTGACAAAAGAAGACCGGCATGTGACATATCGGGAAATTCAGGAGTCTTTGGGGATTGTATTGAGTCAGATACTTATTATTTTACAGGAAGAAATAGGCGCGCGAAAGTAGATTTCCCGTTGGATCCCCCCACTGTGTTACGAGCAGAAAAGGACTTGTGTCAATTAGGGCCGCAAAACATTTGATAAATTCAAGGGAGGAAGCTCAAAAAACAGTTTTTAGTGTCGTATCAGGTGATGTGTCGTGGATATACGCATACGAGCACAGTTACTTTTGATAACCAATGCACTCAACTCACCCTCCTCGGCGTGAAGTAATGGACGGGACACGAGACTGGCGGCAAACCCATCTTCTATAGATCTAGTCTAGAAAATTCTAATGGTAATAACCGCCTAGCGCTGCCCGGAAAAAATAAAATTAAGGAAATAACGCGCGGAACAATTTAGACTTTATTTGGTCAATGACTGATATAAAAATATTAAAAATGTGTAATTTACTTTCATAAAACTAGTTTTTTTTAAAGAAAAAAGTGTCGTACTAATTCATAGCTACTAACTATATCAATTTAATCAAGTTTTAATGTAATAATTGGGTAACGTGATGGACCAAATAAAAATACGGCATTGTGAAAAAATACACCGTTCCGTTCGTTAACAGAAAACTAAAACAATAACCATATACAAACTAATATTTAAATAAAAACTCGTAGTTTCGAAGCGTCCAATTACGAAATCAAATAAAACAAAACTCGAACGTGTTATATTATAAGTTCCAAAGCGCGAACGAATTCAAATATCGAACACCACAGCAAGAAAATTAAAAAATACCACTGTTTAATTTAATTAGAAGCAGTCGGAGCGGACGGCCGCTACTGTGCAACGCCGCGCGCTGAGTGGCCGCCGGGGCCTGCAGGGCCTAGATGCATTGATTGTGAAAATATGGATGGCCGGGACAGTAGGCTGGTTTTGCAACACAGAAAAAACATGGATGTGCCCAGAGATAGCCATTAATGGATATTTTTTTTTATCAACGAATTAATCGATTAAACAAGACATCGTCACAAAATTAATCGCGATTGATTTAATCAAGATTGAATTAACTTGCGAAGATTGAACTAATCGTCGCAGAGTTCGATTGACGATTGATCAATCGTAATTTTAGGGCCGATTATTCAAACTCTAGATAAAGTTATCCGTCAGTTAAAATTATCACCATCGTTTTCTTAAGTCATATGAAAGAAAAGGACAGAGCTAACATTTATCTGACAGATAGTTTTATCTGAGAATTGAAAAATTGGCCCTTAATCGACTAAATTTCACGATTAATTCTCTATTAAAAATTGGAACACAGCACGTTACACAAAAGCGGCTAAGTTCGTGTCGGACCACGCACAACGAAGGGTTCCGTGCCTATTAAAAAGGTCGTATCAATCGATTAAAGGTTTAGTCGCTGGTATTTAATCATCAATTAATTGAATCGTGACTAAATTAGTCGAAACTCTTACGACTAAGACCGATCAATCGTAATTTTCAATCGTTAATCCGTAATTGATTACATTTTGCCCATCACTGTGCGCCCTAACTTGGTTTGTGGTAGACATGTCCTTATATTTAATAATAACAATAAGAAAAATGTATTCACTTAAACAACCCTTGTTTAACAGCATTTTCTGATACCAAACTGCATCTTAAGACCTTTAGTATACCTATACAAAGAAATCTCGCAAGCAAGCATATAAAATTAACTCAGTGTCAGTTTTGTGACGACAATTAAGTGTTTGGTTTGTACAAAAAAATACTTTTTCTTTTCAGTCAATAAATAATATATGCAACGAATTCAACACGTTATTTCAATGTGAAACCAGTAAATTTTCAAAAAAATCTCAAGCTTAATTTTCGCCACAAATCTGACACCGAGTTAGTTTTTGTTTAACAACTCACGCTAATGGATGGTTTAGCTCCGGTAAAAAAATTAACATTATTTAGGCCATTTTCCATATCGTTGATTTTCATATCGTAATTTTTTTCAGATTCAACCAATAGTTTCAAAGGTCCATTTATGCCGAATGACGGTAAAACCCATGCGAAGTCAAATATAAATATAGCAACAACTATACAAAATTATTTCAGTACTGCAGAGTCTTCAATGTGTTTGATAAGGTAAAACTGGCTATGATACTAGAATACAAAGATAATATAGAGAGACTAGATAGTTATAATAGACCGTCCAAACTTAGAAATTTACCCAACGAGCCCTATTTTAAAATACCAAAGAACAACAATGAATATGGCAAGCGGGTATGGACCTCTTACTTACCTTATATACTGAACGGCTTCCCTAGACATGTCATAGACGACATGAAAGGGAAACCTGAAAGTATCAAAAATATCACAAAGAAGGCACTCATTAATATGGCACATTAATATAGCTTAAATATAACTATAATAATAAATAGTATAATATAATATAAATGTTGAAAATGTTTAGATCTAGACTAACATAACGTAGATAAGCACTTAATATTATCGCAATCCTTAGTTAAGCAAAATCTTAAAATGTAAAGATTACTTTAACTAAAGTCCTGTAAAAACTATTTTTTTTTTTCTGAAAATAAACAGTTTTTTTTTTATTTAAATAGAACCTCGTAAACTCCGACCTACTGTAAAACTTTCACACCTACCCCTTAGGTGCACCCCATCAAAAGCGAAATTTTAAACCCCGCCGCCCTCCCACTCGCTCTACTCTACCCCACACAGGTGCGAGGGGGACAGCTTAATAATATTGGATTTTACGGGTATACACTGGAAATGATGAGATTGCAGGTACACTCAGCACCGTATGATAAGAGCACTTAGTAACGTATCGTATGCGAAATGAAATTTGCACAAAGTTTTTGTACAAAATTTCAAGAGTAAATAATTTTATATTTAAAACTTGATATTATCTTTTGTTTTCTGTATTTGTGAAAGTGTTGTACAAATCATTCGGTTGTAGGATTTGTGTAAAAAAAATATGGCAAATCTCGAAGAAATGCGTCGAAAAAACGTGTGATTTTCGCGACACACATCTAGCTTGGCCGAAGTCGAGGATTGTTAAACATTTTACAGAAATAGGGGAGAGTCGAAGGACGGTTTATAATATATTATCATTCAATTCCCTTCGACATACGACTACTAGAAAACCAGGTTCGGCCAAAGTGTGTTCTTTAAACCCATCTTTGAAAACAAGCCAACTGAAAAAAAATACGGCAGGTCGGGTAGCTAATTAACTCCTACAGAGAACTCGGGAGTTTTTTTTAACTGTGATGGCAACACAGTGGAAAGTATCTACATGATATGCGCATTGCCAAAAGAGCAAGAAAAATAAAACCCACCGTGTCCGGAAACCAAAAACTTATCCAGAAGAAGAGACAAATTTGGTCAAAAACATCACATCACATCACATCATCAGCCTATATATGTCCCACTGCTGGGCACAGGCCTCCTCTCACGTATGAGAGGGAACGGGCAGTAGTCCCCACGCTGGCCCAGTGCGGATTGGGGACTTCACAAATTTGATCAAAAACATATTCTATACAAAAAACCGGCCAAGTGCGAGTCAGACTCGCGCACAAGAGGTACCGTACCATTATCTGTTGAATGAAAGGTAAATTGCTGTCGACGATTTATGACGTATTCAAAAAAAAACTACACATTGTGCAAATTTTATTCCGCGTACGTTAAGGGTTACACACCCTTAACGTACGCGGAATGAAAGTATGAAAAGTTTATATGGAATGACAGCTGCCGGCACCATTATTTACGTTGATCGGTCTGCAATCGTAAATCGGCGCCACACACCCTTAACTGTCAAGCATGCAATGTGTTAAATATACGAAAACATAGCACATCTTTGATGGACACTCACCCTCGCACAACTTTATTACTGTTAGGTCTCTACGAGATTTAGTGATTGCACTAAGCTGCAAGCCTTTATTACTTACGTTAAAGCCCATATTCGAATAGCAGGTTACCATGGCAACGGGAAGGGACGGATCAAAGGAAAACGAGGCTTCAACACGACACCCCCCACCCAGTAAGCTGATCTCACTCCATTATTGGTATGACATTTATCGCGCGCTCGCTCCTACGCGTGTCAGAACGAGAGGAACGATGGACACCAATCTCATGTCCGTATCAAAAAATAGAGGTACAGGAGATGGAGCTTGTTTAATCTCCTCCGTAATTGAAATTGTGCACTTTAAAATTGATGCTCGGCTTTTAACCAGACAGACCAGGTATGTTATTCTTTACGCGCTGACGCGCCTCGCCTCCCCCCTCACGCCTAACGAAACTAGACCTCTGCCTAAGCTTAGTTACTACGAATTGCGGCGCATCGATATATTTGTGCGTGAGCTTCGAAGTGAACTCAAAACAAGTTCGTAGGTATTTGGCGATTGATATGCGCAAGTTATTAGTGTTTTAAGAGGGGGTATTTTCTGTCCCTTTTCCGCAAAACGCACCTTCATATAAAACGGTTGTCTTTTACTATGACCTATGACGCTCGCAGATTGTGACGTCACTTATCTGCGAACATTTTCTCTCTCTAACCTCCCGGCCGCCGGTGAGCCCCTTGACCTGCAGCAGCTCGGCGGTGTGCAGGAACCCGCTGAGCTCCTGCTGGCGCACGTGCACCTCGCCGCGATACATGAACTGGAGCAGCTGGCGCAGCTCCTGGTGCGCCACGTCCTTCAGGATCACGATGCAACTAGTTGTACCAACCTCCCGGCCGCCGGTGAGCCCCTTGACCTGCAGCAGCTCGGCGGTGTGCAGGAACCCGCTGAGCTCCTGCTGGCGCACGTGCACCTCGCCGCGATACATGAACTGGAGCAGCTGGCGCAGCTCCTGGTGCGCCACGTCCTTCAGGATCACGATGCAACTAGTTGTACCAACCTCCCGGCCGCCGGTGAGCCCCTTGACCTGCAGCAGCTCGGCGGTGTGCAGGAACCCGCTGAGCTCCTGCTGGCGCACGTGCACCTCGCCGCGATACATGAACTGGAGCAGCTGGCGCAGCTCCTGGTGCGCCACGTCCTTCAGGATCACGATGGGGTGCTCGCACGGGTTCATCTGTGGACAAATTCAAATGGTAAACCATTATACATATATATATATTTTTTTTAATTTGTGATTGTTAAGCACTTTCATTTTAATTTAGTTCATATTTTATGTAATATTGATTGAATTGTATAATTGATTTGATTATATTCTTATGGGTCAACGATACTCGAATTAAATGTTTAGTTTTATTATTACGTTCCATGTGTGCGTAGAGTGAAATCTTAAACTTATATACAGTCTCAACATTAACCCTGTTAGGGTACATAGTCAAAATCACTGCACGCGTGCCTAATATAATTGAGGAATTCCCTCAATTCTTCATGGATCCCATCATCGAAATATTTTTTTGAAAAAATGGGACCCACCTGGAAGCATATACTTACAAAAAATACGAATCGGCTCATCAATGACGGAGTTCTGAGTAAGCAAAAAATGAAAAAAAAAACCAACCGAATTGAGAACCTTCTTTTTTGAAATCGGTTAAAAAGAGCCATTCGTTCTATATGTAGTTTATAAATATTTATATGTATGTTAGTCTTTAAGGTATTTGTAATATGGGCCTTGTAGCCTGATTTAAATAAATAAATGAATAAAAATATTATATGTACGAGTACAACCTGAGCAAGAGAATCCGTATCCATAATCCGCATTTTAACAGTAGCGGGCCAATACGTTTATGAAAGTATTGCTTATGTCATTAAAAACATAGATTCATTCTGTAAAATATCTGATCTCCATAAGTGGACCCGGGATAAAAACTATCCTATATTTTAATCCAGGCTATAAACTATATTCCTGCTAAATTTAGTAGTAGGATATTAGTAGAATAACCTAATGAAATTTTGCCTCTACCCTTTCCAGCTCTAAAAATTTACTCGAATATGAGTTTCTGTCTAAAATTAAATGTTTGGTACAAGCTTTTATTGTCGACTGTACTTTTCTGTATACCATCACCAAACTCTCATTGAGACGACTCTAACGAACCCAAATTCAACTGGGTTACGTCGGTTAAGTACTAAATGGCATGGCCACCTTCTTATCTTATCTTATCTTATCTAGATGAGGGCCCTTTCGGATGCACTTCGACCCAGTGGGATCTTTTGTGCATTTGCCCTCTCCTTACGTCTACTCCCAACTTCGCTCCATCATTTCCACATAGCGGATGATGCAGCTCAGCGGAACCGGGGCCACCTTCTGTCTCCATCATCAGTACAGCTCGATGGTACCATAATATTGAATTGTCATCCAAACTATACTTATACCCAAAATTTCAGCTCAATCGATCACCGGGAAGTGGGTCTATATTTTACTTGCGAGATTTGTCCCATACTAACATACTAACAGGGCAAGTTAATATAAAGCTCATGTCTCCATCATCAGATCAGCTCGATCAAATTTGACTTGCAAGATTTGTCCCATACCAACATGGCAAGTTAATATAAAGCTTCTAAAACATTGATGTCAAAGGCTGTTTTACAGGGTTGAAGACAGAAATACATGGCCCAAACCAGAGCCCAAAATAGCTTAATCTCACGGATATTATAAATGTGAAAATTCGTTGATGGTGTCAGAGAGACATAATAAGAAGTATATGTAAATAACTGTATTTATACGCCCCGTATCATGGTCAGCCTTATCACGCAATAAGTGACAAGATAAGAGCGTCATCTCGTTCTGTCGAACGTTGTCAGCCAGTGACGGACGCTCTATCTTGTCACTTATCGCGTGATAAGGCAGACCATAATACGGGGCCTGGTAAAGGTCGCGGAAGTCCACTGGATGCGGATGGCGCAGAACTGGTCAATGTGGCACTCTTTGGGTGAGGCCGATGTCCTGCAGTGGACGTCTTTCGGCTGATATAATGATGAATACTATGGATTTTGTAATTAAACGATTCAGAAGAGAACTAAAAAAAAACTCATATTGACTCTTCTTACATGCGGTTTTGTTTGGGTTACTAAAACAGGTACAAATAATACCTACTATGCTTAATAATGATTAGAAGATGAATAGATTACAACACTACAAACAGCTGTTGGTGTTCTATATTCAACAGTTCTACATATTGTTGACTCTATTTGGTTAAAATCTAGAAACAGAATACGAATGTAAGGAACACTAATTGCAGAGTTCCGACTCGCACTTGGCCGATTTTTAATTTATGCCCATTTTAGTCCAACACGACCCCAACCTGAGCCAAACTTAATTGCAATATGGACTGATAAAAAGTTCTGCTTGCGAAGTTACGGAAATAGTGAATGACATTATATCTGAGCATCTATCGAGCTGAAGTGGACTAAAATTAAGCTCCCTAGATGGCGCAGACGACAACTAACATCAGCGACCTCTATCAAACTGAAATTGTACCAAAATTAGGGTCGCTAGATGGTGCTAGCTAATTTGTGACTCATAATCATGAATATTATATAATTGTTAATATCCGTTGTAAAAATAGATCTGAAATTGCGTAAGTATTAACACAGGCACGCGGCCCGGCAGCCTTATAAACGAGAAAGCAACTTCGAAGTACTATTTAAAACGTCTGGGGTGCAATTGTGTATCTGAGGCCCCAATGGAAAAAAATACGAAATTCTTTCAGCGGGGGCCACAGTGTCGTAAGTCAGACTCGATCTCGGTCAGTTTTATTTCTTATTCAATAACTAGCTTCCGCTCGCGACTTCGTTTGCGTGGACCCGAGATAGAGCTATAGTATAATATGTTAATCCAGGCTATAAACTATCTTCGTGCCAAAGGGTATAGCAGGATAACCTAAGAAAAATTGCCCTAGCGTTTTTGGGTCGACACTATAATCAAACGATGTCTTTAGAAGAGGCGTATTAACGCTGCACAAATTTTTACCCTCTGTTACCCCCTGGGGGTGAACAACACCCGATTAACCTCAAAACGGTTTTTTTTTCCTAAACTATGAAAGTGACGAATTTCAAATTTTGTACAAATATTAATTTCGCTATGTTCCTTCTGGGCTAGGTCGATTAAACTTTTGTATGATGTAGAATATAAATTGGTTCATATTTGAAAAAAAATGGTGCGAGTACCTAGAGCCAAATTTGTTATACAGAGTGATTTTTGTTTTATTTTAATTTTTGTTATAAGAATGTAAATGGTTATGAAGTTCATGTTTTTGACATATAGCCTTTAGTGTCATTAATATTTGTACAAAATTTGAAATACGTCACTTTCATAGTTTAGGAAAAAATTAATAAAACAGTTTTGAGGTTAATCGGGTGTTTTTCACCCCCAGGGGGTAACAGAGAGATGAAACTTTGTTCAGCGTATTACCTCCTGTAAAGACATCGTTTGATTATAGTTTCGACCCAAAAACGCTAGGGGCATTTTTTTATCCTGCTATACCCTTTCATCCAAATCGGTTGAGCCTTTTAAGCGTCATTGAGTAACAAACTTCCAAACATCTTATAATCCAAACATCAAACCTTCCAAACTTTCGCATTTTGAATATTAGTAATATTATCCTTTACTTTATATTTTATCCATTAAATTTTCACTTTGATTATAAAGTTCAGCACAATTCTGCCACCGTAGCAAAAATCGTAAATAAACCTTATTGATTAGCCTTTGTGCAAATCCTACTATTATGAAGGCGAAAGTTTGGACTTCAATCACGCAAAAACGGCTAAATGGACTTTAGTACAGTACTAAAATGAATTTTAGTATACATAGTGTATAACCTGGATTAAAATATATAATACTACTTTTTCCGGGAACCATCGTCTAAGGGGGCAAACGTTTGTAAGGAGGTACGATATAAACGTATTCCGCGCGGACGAAGTCGCGGGCAGAAGCTAGTATTACATTACGGCTTAAATCAAAAAAAACATATCAAGATAATTGAACATCGAACTTTGTACTTGCCAGTTGACTGTGTCGGTGTTCTGGATCGTTGCGTCATTAAGTATTAATAAGCAGTTATACATAAAACGGTATCATCGTTTTTCGCACAATTTGTCTCTCAAAAAAAATCCACTATTATGAATTATACCATTTTCTACAAGTTATTTCCACTGATAATCACGAGCATTTTATCGAAAGAGCTATTTAGCCCCAGAGCGCATATCTATGGCCCTCACCTTCGGTTCGGGCCACAAACACCTGCGATCTGGGGCATTCACGAATTCACCCTAGTTACGTAATGTACTATTTCATCACACTTGCTCGAAAAGGGTTTCATAATGCGCAGATATACAGAGCTGCAATAGCCTTTATTACGCCAACGGGCGTAATGGCTTTTTTCTTAAATTGTATCTGTCACTCATACGGCAATTACAAAGCAAAGAGGTTTTATAACACATACGATGACTGAAAACGTATTTATAAATAAATTGAATGTTAAAAACACTACAAAAAATGTTTATCAGAATTATTTACAGATTTAATATGTAGTTATGTGTCTATGTAAAATGTTTTTAAGTGTTTTCAAATCGTGGCTGTATACCGAAGGGTCTTTGCCATACGCGCCTCACGTCAAATTCAACAAAATTGACAACTGACAGTTGCAGTTTTTATTACGATTTGTATTAATTTCATCTAAAATGTATATGTTTCCTCGCAAATGTGATGAAAAACATTGCGTATAACACGGGCGTAAGAATATTGTAAAACTTGTCCGCAATATTCTACTTACCACCCTGGTTAAACAATGTTTTTTTTTTTTTAGATATGCTCACACTTTTGCACCTTATTTCATTGTAATAAAGCGACATAAAGCTTTATTCAGAGTAATGACGCGTACTTGCATTGTCCAAGAGGCAACCGGATGGCTCGCGGTATTTGAATTCCCGAAGCGTTATGAAACCGCCCTGTGCAACCCGAAATGAGCCAACTTGCACTGGGGCGGAAATAAAAATATGTAGAAAAATAATTTATCGAAGCGAGGCAGCCGATTGAAACAGCGGTTGCCTGAAAGTGTGTACGCTGTTTATATAATGACATGCTGTTTCAAACGAATACCTGGCGACAACTATTTTTGTTCACCTCCCCTCCAATTTCCGCCCCATTCCAAAGTTGGCTCAGTTTGGATAGCACAGGTCGGTTCCACGATGATTCGGGGTCGCTAGTTGTAAATAAAATTAATTCGCTTAAGCACTTCAACAATAGGCATGATAACAGTAATTGAAAATCACTAAAATATGGTATTTTCTTAGTGAAATTTTAATCATAGAAGTCGAAAAATGCTCATATTTTTTTATTAAGTAAGAGATTATTTTTATTTTGATAAAATTAAACTGAAAAATACGGACACCCGCCATGATATGTTAAACACCAATCAGAGCGCATGACGTCAAGTTTGTATAAACAAATACCCATAACGGCCATTACCACAGATTACAGAGAAAACTTACGTACTGAACGAATAGTAAGACAGGGATAGAACCATGTTATCTGTCAGATCTTCATACGTCATTGTCCCGCTTTCTCGCTCGCATGGCCGCGCAAGACTTGTAAACTTTTGAATTTATGTTCATTCAATAAGCAATTGAGCGATCTAGGTAGCAAACGTCAAAGGTCTGCGTTCTGTTTATACAAACGTGACGTCACTCGGGACGCCATGACACTGACAAGCGTTCTAGCGCCAATTAGATATTTAAAAACTAAAATGCATTTTTTTCCTGCTTAACTGTTATATTCTCTTGAAAAATCTTATTCGTTGTACATAATAAATGTTTCTAAACATTATAGAACAGTTTTTCAAAATGTGTCATCATGCCTATTATTATGAATGTTCACGCTAAACAGGGATTCAATCTCCATGCTGAGGATGGTACAGTTTCGTGGCACTTAAATATGTACAGTAAGCAGCAAAAGTAGCAACGCGGGCCAAGTGCTCAAAAAGGCCTACACACGACCCCAATTGTCAAGGGGATAAGGACTGTCTAGATCATTTCGAGTCAATGACCCCATAATCAAATAGCAGACCGTAGGTAATTATTTTTTTCAAGACGGTGGTTAATAAAACTGAGATTTTTCTAGGCTTTTAGTATGTCAAAAAGATGCAAACAAAGAACTAAACCAACCAAACCTCTTTTGTGTGAGTATCATTATGCCCCTTAAGGCCATAGGCTATATCCCCTCTACTAATATGATATGACTCTTACGTCGCTGAATAAAGGTTTCGGTACAGTCAAGTGCAAAAATATGTATCGATTGAAAGCTCTTATAAATATGACCCGAAACCTGAAATATTTAACTCCTTGGGGCCTCAGGAATACACTGTTAAAACTATTTAGAATCCTACCGGCCGGCGGTGTATGGAAATAGATTTTATAACATTACACCCCATATTGTAGGGAGCACCATACAATATGAATATAATCCATATCAAAAAAGGTGCTGGTTTATTTGAGAAACATTCATAATTGGAAGAGCAAGCCTGGAGAAAACGTGGGGAGGTGAGGGGGAGGCGCGGTCCAAGGGTGGCGGAATAAACTCCTTTTACCAGATTAGTGGAGTGCCGTATAGCAAATCAGAATATGTTTATTTTAAATCTATCTATCGTAATCTAAAATGATTATGAATAGGTTACATTAAAATAAAAGATTTTAACAAAGACAACTCTATCCCAAAAGCTTGCTAACCGAAGCTGGTTTCATAACTGGCATGGAGGCATAACGACCCAAGTATTGTATTAGATATTTAGCTCGGCTTGAGGCAGGTAAGTAATGTGAATACACTTGCTATTGATTTACCCAACTCTACCCATCTCTATCCATACCAGGGTCGGCATAGGATAACAAGTGCAGTCAAGCGTAAAAATATGGGTACATACAACTTACTTATAATTATAAATATGTCCCATCCCTGTTATGTCAGCGGATTTAGGTATTGGCTATAGTACTACGTGCAGAAGGTTCTCTGTTAACAAATTCGCTGTTTAGGTACGCCAAACGTGCCTAAATTTATAGCAACTGTAGTTAGCGCGTTGCATGCGATAGAGAGAGACACGCTCATTCGGTGGCGGAGCCTTAGAGCTAGGATTGCCTTGCCCGATCTATCAAATTATACGCGTGGCTAGTAGATATTATAACTTATTCTCTGCAAGTTCTGCAATTCCCTATGCAATTTTTAGCAATTTGACCTCATAAATTGACAAAATTTAAATTGAGTATGTATGTGTTGTTTTAATTCAATTCAAACAAAATTGATAAGTACCTATGAAAAAATAGACTTCAATATTCATCCGAAGTCTTTACTTATATTTATATTGTTTGCTTCGCGATTTATTTGATTACGTTAATAAGTAACAATAAAATACAATAAGCAACTAGCTATTAAAAACTTAGTATTAAAAGTCTGCCTATGAAGCAAGAGGTCCTGGGTTCGAATCCCGGTAAGGGCAAAAATTTGTGTGATGAGCATGAATATTAGTTTCTGAGTCATGGATATTTTCTATGTATTAAGTATTTATATCTATTATATATATCGTCGTCTAGACCCATAACACAAGCCTTACTGAGCTTACTATGGGACTAGGTCGATTTGTGTAAGATTGTCCCATTATATTTATTATTATTAAAAGTAATTTAGCTAGCTACCTTGGTACCTAAGATATATATAGATAGATATATATAGAGTAGGTTCCTTCTGCAATAGTAACAGTACAGGATCACACATTTTCTTAACATTTGCTCCTTTAACTCCTCTGACCAACCTGATCGCAGCGAGAAAAACGAATGTTCCGATATTATGACATTATTCTTACAACCCATTGAGATACAGTATGTTTCAGATTCTTTTGGTTTACGTATAATTACGAGGCGAATGACGATGCAAAGCGCTCCGTAGCGGCGCGCGGCTACCACTGATACACCATCTAAACACGGCCGGCCAGCATATACTTGTCACAACACCACAAATCACAGAAGAAACCGCCCCTGGTACCGTAGTAACATATTTAACCTTTTGACAGCCACAGTCGGCTGTGGCCGACAGCTAAAAGTCGTGCCATTGACGCCACGACGGCCACTGAAGATGATAATTTTCATACTTGCTCATAGCTTCTAATATATCATCTCTTTATCACTGGCGTCAGGTAGGCAGCGTTTTTTTGCATGCTGGCTGTCAAAAGGTTAAGAGAGGATTCAATCAATACATATTTTGGACTTGACTCCCAACTCCAAAGAATTCTAATGCTCCTCAAATCCTGTATCAAGAAATTCCCGTATTAAAATTTAATTCCATTTAACAGTCCCTTACTTGCTATATTTCAACCATAGCAAGTTATTTATTTTTTTGCTGTGATTGTCATCTATCTATAGCAATATTTTTTAAGAATGGGAACTTTAATACAAGTCTGTGTGCAATGGTTCATATGGAAAACCTGGGATATGAGAATAAACAAAACAGATAACTAAGTTTACAAAACCAACAAAATATTTGGCCTGGAGCCTTGAAGTGTATTTTTAGAGTATTTTCCTTCCCAATATTTAACTTTGTAGTTTTCAAGGAGTAAAATAATATAACTTATACCTTCATGTACCAATAACGATAATGAAGGCTATAATATTCAAAGATTTTGTATTATTAGGGTAAAGTTGATAATAATTAGCTTACATGCAATACACAGATAAAAATAAACAATATTTAAAAAATTCGCTATTAACGATAGAATGCGCGCACTTATCATACCATAAACAAACAATACTTGTTTTAAACCAGATAACTTGGCTCAGGCAACAACAATGAAAAAACAGTGAGTCATAGCTCCATACCTTGAATAACTCCTTGAAGTAGGGACTGCATACTGACAAGATGAGTTTGTGAGCATGCACGTACTGTCCTCCAGCTGCCAAAGTCACGTCCACGAGATCTTCACCTTCCAGCAGAGCGTGGAAGGACTGAGACAGGTTCGAGTGGAAATCGTTCCACCGCAAAGAAAACTGCTCCGGCATCGCCATCGCCTGAAATCACCGTCACGTAAACACTGACGCCCTTATAACTGTAAACGTAATGACTCGACCGCTTTCAGCAAACTGCGCGTCCAAACAACTCACTGAAACTATTGCCCAAGTAAACTGCACTGCGCTATCGATCCGAGTTCCCTCCGCGCACCCTAAATATACATGTTTGCGAATCTATAACTAATTATAACAAAGCTAGCTAATGACGATCTTTTAGGACCTGAGTCGAATACTGTTGACTGGCATGGCAATACACGGAAAAAAATACCAAAATGTCGCTTGCTCAGTCAGTCCTTTCGTTTGTCTGTGTCTGACAACAGACGGATTAGAATGCGTGCGTGTAAAAAATGTTTACACCATTTCAATAATTTTTGTCATTAGAAGCAAAAAATTAACGTATTTTTTTATGAGTTCTTAAGTTTTGTTAGATAAAAAATAATTTTAGTAAAAATTAAGTGAACAATAAATTTCTTGTATGTTATGTTGGAGGACTTGATTTTATACCCCGTTGAGGGTGAAATAGATAATATATTTCTAGTTAATTTGTTTGTGTTTAGTTTTTTTCAAAGATATGACTTGTAAAATAATTAGAATAGCCAACAGTCGTTCGTTCTTGTTTCGTAATAAGATCTACTTGCGAAATTATATTGGTGAAACTTTGTATAGCTTGGTTGGTAGCAAGTCTTCTTTCCATTATTAAAATTCACTTTGTGTGCCTACGTGTCATGTCAATTTTACTTACCTGTGGTCACATTTTACAAATTGTATTAATCGGTTTTGACAAAAGGTAAGCCAACATAATAATTGCACAATGCCACGATATCAATCATTGTGTGATAAATTTTGCGCTGGCAACATCACTCCATACGTCATCGTGAAGTAAACCACTACCGCTAAGCTAATGTCATAAGCGGAAACGTAGATACATGGTAGATACGGCCGCGAATAGCGCACAAGGTTTTATTATTTTATCCGTTCATAACATAGCTGTGGCCATGAGAGCTCCCCGCACGATTACCCGATGACCGGCGTCGTGACTATCGGTAAGCGTATGACGTAGTATCAATGATTTGATCGTTAGTTAGTTGGTAATTAGCATTCACGATGTCGGGACGCGGCCAGGAAGAGCCTGAGAGCGGCGCGAAGATCTATAAGCGGGCGATGAGCGCCACCTTTTACGCGCTCGCGTCCTTTATGATCACAGTGGTCAACAAGAGTGTTCTGACCACGTATGCGTTCCCATCGTACCTAGTTCTGGGCCTGGGTCAGATGATAGCGACGATAGTGGTCCTGTGGATCGCTCGGCGGGCCCGCGTCGTCCAGTTCCCGCCGCTGGACATGGGCGTCGCGCGCCGCATCTGGCCGCTGCCGATAATCTACCTCGGGAACATGGTGACGGGTCTAGGAGGAACAAAAGAGCTGAGTCTGCCGATGCTGACTGCGCTGCGACGATTCAGCATTCTCATGACTATGATATTGGAAAGGATTATACTCGGTGTGAGAGCATCCTGGCCGGTGCAAGGGAGCGTTATGGCTATGGTTGGTGGAGCATTGCTGGCAGCTGCAGACGACGTGACATTCTCCTGGCAAGGGTACACGCTTGTTCTGCTCAACGACGCCTTCACCGCAGCCAATGGAGTGGTCAGCAAGAAAAAACTCGACTCAAAGGAGCTTGGGAAGTACGGGCTCATGTACTATAACGCACTCTTCATGATTGTTCCTGCAGCGTATGTGGCCTGGCATGTTGGAGACATCGAGGCTTCAATTAACTACGAGCATTGGTGTGACGTGCTCTTCATAATCCAGTTCCTGACATCGTGCTTTATGGGGTTCGTACTCTCATTCAGTGTAATGCTATGTACACAATACAACAGTGCCTTAACCACTACTATCATAGGTTGCCTTAAGAACATTTTAGTTACATACCTTGGTATGGTCATAGGCGGGGACTATGTGTTTTCCTGGCTTAATTTTGTTGGTTTAAATATTAGTGTATTAGCGAGTCTAGTATACACATATGTTACGTTTAAGCGTAAGCCTCAGGCTGTTTACAGCAAACTAGCGGAAGCGAATGCTAGAGTGGACACCGTATAGCAGTACCTTAGAAGGAATAGAACCCAGTGCTCTACATTCTTAGTATAGTATTGAGTTACCAAAGAACTGATGTGGGTTTCGTGAAATCTCATATTTTAACTGTTGAACAAATGTGAACGAGTAAATTATTTAGTGTTAGATTGTAAGTAAAAGATGCTAGCTATGATGCCCTCGGCTTGGGCATTCAGACAAGTCTCGATATCATCTATGAGTGTCATACTTGTGTTTAAAGTGTTTATATCTATTAAAACTAAAACAGTTTTCAATAGAATTGGCCAAAATGTTAGACATGAGACATAATTAAACAATACATTACGAAGTTAATGTGAGCGACGAGCATGCTACTTTCTATAATTTAATGATTCAGCAATAAACAGATACAGTCAATTAACTCTTAGAATAGTCTTAAGATTTGGTTGAAATTAAAAATGTAAGAGCAAATAAGAGTAGTATAAATCACACATAAAAAGAACTCCGGTAGCCATACATTTTATGAAGCGCTCGGAGCTCTTTTTACTTGGTCGACTTTTATACATCCACTGCACGGTTAGGACAGGACGGCGCGCGAACTCTCTCGCACTATCCATCTCTTTCTAGGATTTCTAATCAAAAAACAAATCAAAATCAAATCGCTTTATTTGCCAGAACATGGTAAGAAAGCATGATCTTAAGGCACAAATTTTGCGCTAATTGTTAGAATGTCATCGTTTTATAATTGTTAATATATAATATACAATAAATTCAGTCAAATTAAATTATCAAATAACATCACAAAAATAAATAATTACGTACTAAAGTCAAAAATTCGTTTACGCTATAAAAACATTTCTCCTGCAGCCGTTTTGCATAATCAGGCAAGTTGTTATAGAGAAGTATGCACATGTTGTAATAATTCTTTTACAGAACATATGGTGCTACTTTCCCGCACTTGTGCGGAAAAGAGCACTTTCCGTGCATATGTCAAAACTTTAAAGAGCCATATGTACAGTAAAACGTTGTACGATACACGTGCGAATAGGTAATTCGCAACTCGTGTCGATTTAAAACACTCCCTTCGGTCGTGTTTTAATTTATCCCCACTCGTTTCGAATTTCCTATTTTCGGCACTTGTATCGTAAATAACTATTACAGTACATATGGTGCTACTTTCCCACACTAGTGCGGAAAAAAGCACTTTTCATGCATATGTTGAAACTTTACAGAGCCATATGTACAGTAAAACGTTGTACGATACACATGCGATTTTCTTATTTTCGGCACTTGTATCGTAATTAACTATTTAATAATGGTTTTACAAATACGAATACAAATTATTTATTCTGCAAATAGGCCACAAGGGAACTTTTGGTATTAAGCCCTTGTATGACTTGCAGTAGAGTCACAACGAACCGTAAAATAAGTAGGTATTCCTTAACAAAGAGCCGTCATGTGTACATACAGAGAAAGATTTTTTTTTCATTGGGGTTTACAACTTTCTAGATGCCATTCGTTGTCCAGGGCTCTAATATACTTACTTCTTTTCTACTTGAGCACTTCTATCCATCAATTAAATGACTGACAGCGATATCTAAATCAACTTCATTTGAGTTGGGTTCATAAGATGACTGCTAGCAGTCAGACTGAAAAAGCATACATTATATAACGATTGCATAAACTACTATTTGAAGTCTGAATGCTCTGAGAGTGTGCAAAGGATTTCCCCATAACAATAGTCCATAGTTAATGAACGCCGCGGTGCCCCGTAGTTACATCACGGGAAGAGGGTTGCGACGTCTGGTGCCTGGCTTCAATAGCCTCGGACTAAGTGGGCTGACCTAGCGAGGTCGCTAGTCCGAACCGCGAAGTAGGTCGACGCGCCCACAAATTAGCATGTGTGGCCGTCGACTGTTTACTGCAGCAGCGGAGGCACGGTGCGAGCGTGACGGGAGCTCAGTTGTCGTCGCGCTCACACACAAGCGGGATCCACAGGCGGAAATAAAACTCCGATACTCTTGAGAAAGCTTGATGGCACGGCTGGTTGGTTGGAGCGAGATGGGTATATGTTGCTCTAGTGATAGTCGAGCTTGTTATGAGAACATTTTGCTTATACTCCACCTCATATATAAACCTTCCAACATTACCATAAAGTGAAACATCTTTATTTCAAATAAACAATCATTTCTTTACACAAATTCGTCTTAGGTTTCTTGCGTTTGCATTCCAGTACCGTCTTAATCTAGGTAAACCTAGGTCTTAAATTATGTTAATCTTGTACAGAATTACTTAGTGCATAATTGTTAATAGGCTAAATGAATACATTGCAAATAGTTTAGGCGAAATACCTATCTAAACACTGAACCTTTGTAGTTTTATATAAATTAATACTTTTGATTCCTTTGTTATATCTAACAGAGGTCGTAAGCACTATTCTCAGTTATTTCATTAGATTAATATCACACTGTAGATTATTGATGTAGTAAAGTTTACTGTATTAAGCTTAAGGCTTGTCTAATATTTATGAATTATGAGCATAGTGCAAGCGAAAACTACCATAATATGAGCTATGCAAAGGAAATGATTATAATACATGTTTCTAATTAGCTTGAAGAGCTTTACCTACCGTGGCATAGTGCCGCTTATGCAAATTTACTACAGAAAAAGGAGGCAAGTTATTAACTTTACTATCAAGCTTGTATGTAAACAACTCATGTATCTAGAATATAATTATGGTTACAAAATTAATGCAATTATATGCAGATTCTACTGAATATAAAGAAAAGCTTGCTAGAAGCTAGTGAAAGCTCTTACGGTTAAAACTTATGCTAAATCCTTAACTACGTTCGGCGCATTGCCGTTTTAAGCAGAATTAATTACGGATAAGCAAAGGTTGTTTTGTGATTCTACATGAATGTAAATTAAGTAAATTTAGAAAATATGGAAACAACCTTGTATGAAAACTAAATGAACCCAGCTTTGGTTATGTGACTGAAAGCTTTGCAAAGCGCACTCTGAAAGCTTTGCAGCCACCGGCTTTTCAGGCGGCCAGGCCAAAGTCACAATCAATGAGGAATATTTGAATCATGAGGCACACCTACCAAAGGTGTGACCTCTATAAATGGTACAACTTGGTCTACCTATTTATGTTTGGAGCTTAAAGCTCTTAACGGAGGCTTTTACCTACACGTTATTGTCAAGTCCGGGTATATTTGGATGGTTAGTAAACTAAACCAATCCGCTCATATAAGATGTTAACTGTAGGAGAAAGTATCTTGACATAAGTCTGAAACCTATGAACCAAAGAGAGCTGTTAAGATGGTAAAATAAAGAGTCAAAGCTATGTATTTGTCTTACAGACGGCTGCCTTGAACAGTCTCCCCCTAATACGTAAGCACAAGAAATATGCTAACCAAGGTAGCTTAATCGAACAAATATGAGTATAAATTTGTCAATCCAAATTTCGTTCTCACCTTTACAATACATGCGTGTACATCAACTTTCAGGTACTACTGAAACGCGCGCTGCAGTCATATTTACGTATCGATTAAAAACGAAATAAAATATCGCGCGCCGCGCTTACTACTTATTTTTCGTATTGTAGGTGGATCGAAATACTCCCATTCAAATCTACCCACCATACATTTTATGATTAGAACGAGACACAAGATAACAAGCGCCTGCTCGCTCAGTGCTCTTTTTAAATGTAGGTGGATTGAAACAGTCCCATTCACATCTACCCACCACATGTTTTATAATTAAAACGAGATGCATAATATCGAGCGCCTGCTTGCTCAATACGCTTTTTTCTTATGTGGGCGGATCGAAATGTTTCCATTCACATTTACCCACTACATGTGTTTATAATAGTAGATGGGAATAAGACTACGAAATTTACTAAATAATGACTGTCTTGAACAATCTCCCCCCAGTACGCAAGTACAAAAACTAATCAAGACTAGTCGAATCTATCAGTACGAGTCTCGAGGTCGGGCGACGGATGAGTCCAGCTGATGTTCTTACCTCTGTGACACGTACCTTGCCATCAGGTCCAGGATAAACTTTCTCTATACGCCCGCGGGGCCAAATACCTCTAGGCAAAGTGTTGTCCGCTATTAAAACAATATCGCCGGGTTTTAAGTTTGGCGAATCGGAGGCCCGCTTGCGTGGTAACAAAGTTGGTTTATATTCTATGAGCCACTTCTTCCAGAATCTCTCAGCGAGCTGCTGAACTTCTTGCCAGCTATTTTTAAGAGATTTTTTTTTTTATCGCTGAAACTACCGAAAGGCATCATGTCATTACCTAACGTACTCTTTACTTGCCTAGAGGCAAAAATTTCAACAGCCACCAACAAACGACTGAGAGCGCGCTGCAATCTGACGAAACGTGAAAAACGCTGCGGATCTGGCAGGTGAGCGAACCTATCCTTGGTGACATTGCCGGCGGTGGCAGTATTAACCGGTTTACGTTCTTCACCGGTGTTAGACGTAGCCTGTACTATCGTTTTAATTTTAGGCCACTTATCTGGAGACTCTAAAATAAACTGAGGGCCTCTAAACCACCGGTGGTTTATATCGAAATCTGATTTTATACCGCGTGTCGCAATGTCCGCAACATTTTCACTGGTCGGTACCCAGTGCCAATCGGACGGTCTCGTAAAAGTCTCTAATTCGGCTAAACGATGTGCTACGAACGGTTTAAATGTCCTAGGATACGAGTTTATCCAAGCGAGTACGGTTCGAGAATCCGTCCAGTAGTAGGACTGGCAGATTTCGTAGTCCGTTTCACGCCGGACCGCGTCTGCCAGTCTGCAAGCTAAGACGGTTGATTGTAATTCAAGTCTAGGTATCGAAATACACTTTAAAGGTGTTACCCTAGCTTTACTACTGACCAGATGTGATGTTTTATTGCCGTCAAAGTCGGTAACTACAATGTATATCGCAGTTGCAAAAGCTTTCTCGCTCGAATCGCAAAAGGCGTGCAGATAAGCTGGTCCTTTCGATCTAGGTATATGCCTAGGTATAGCAAGATCTTGTAATAAGTCCAGACTATCCAACCACTCGCGCCATGCTTTGTTTAGATGTTCGGGTATCGCTTCGTCCCACTGGCAAGACGCCCTCCACAAATCTTGAATTAGCATTTTGCCAAAAATCGTTACTGGTGTCGCCATGCCAGTCGGATCGAAAACGCTAAACACTGCGCTTGTGACCTGTCGTTTCGTAGGTACCCTAAGTCCCTTGACTACGTCTATAGGTGTATTGCGTAGATTCAAGTTGAAACCTAAGCTGTCATTTTGGTGGTTCCACAAAAGTCCTAAGGTACGCTCGTGGTCCGATTTTCCTAATATCGTGGTAGAGTCCTTAGACACGTCCTTAACGTTGCACACAGCTCTAGGTTCATTAGATGCCCAGCCACATAGCGTGAACGAGGCCTTTCTGAACACCTTGTCCATGTCGCTAATGGTTTTCTGCGCCTGCTCTACCGTGTCAAATGCGCCCAAAAAATCGTCTACATAGAAGTTACGTTCCGTGAGTCTAGCTACTTCAGGATACGTATCGCGATATTCGTTTGCGTTTTTATTCTTAACATAAATAGCCGTAGCAGGACTCGACGCACTACCAAAAATCAAAGACGTCATTCTATAAGTCTGTGGAGGCGAGTCCCTGCTTTCCCCGCGCCATAAAAATCGTAAACTATCGCGATCCGCTTCCATGACTTTAACCTGAAGGAACATTTGCTTTATGTCCGAAATTACCGCTATACGGCCCTCACGAAATCTTATCAAAACTCCGAAAAGCGATTGAATTAAATCGGGACCAGGTAAAATCGCGTCATTTAGTGCTTTACCACTTGTTCTACAAGCAGCATCAAAAACGACTCTACTTTTTCCTTTTTGGGGGTGAATAACATTAAAATGCGGGAGGTAAAAGGCGCGCGGTGAGTCCGTGATAGAGTCAACTCTTTCAGCGAAACCTTGTTCTATAAGATCATCCATCTGCCTATTATATTAAGCCTTAAGTTCCGGGTCTCTATCTAGTTTTTTCTCTAACGTGTATAAGCGTCGCAATGCGTGAGCTTTATTATCCGGTAGAGTCTCATCATCAGTTTTCCACAATAAACCTGCTTCAAACCTATCCTCGTTAGGTATACGCTTACACGTAGATTCTAGCAACTTAACAGCTCTATCTTCTGGATCGTTAATTTGTTTACGCGGCTCTATGCCCAATGACTCTATACTAAAGTGCTCGCGTATCAAAGCTAGAGCTGGATTTTGATTATCGCAAGTAGGTTTAATGTGATTAACTGCCCCTAACAATTTACGAGGAAGATCGTTAACTCCATGAAGCACCCAACCGAGGTGCGTCAGGGATGCACAGGGTAAAGCTCTACCTGCTTCACATACTTGCCTACTCACTATCAAATGCCATGAGTCTTGACCTATAAGTATAGTGGGTTGTGCTGACTCGTAACACAACTCATCTTCTAAATGCCGTAAATGAGCACATTTACGAACGACCGACCTATCTACAGCTTGCGACGCAAGGTTCAACTTATCTATCGTATGCGCGGTAAAATCATGAAACTCTCTACTAGAGGTACCTCTAATTCTAAGTTTTACTCGCGAAGAATCGTTGTCTATCACCTCGTGACCACCTACTCCTTCGAAGGAGAGGGTTTCCCGTTTACCGGGATGCGAAACTTGCAAAGCTATATCCTTCTGGATTAACGATAGCGTCGCGCCTTCGTCCATCAAAGCGTATGTAGAGATGGTACCTTTTGAACCCTTTAGCTCTACCGGAATTATTTTTAAATACGCTTGAGACTGGTTCGAGTAGTTAACCGAACTAACTTGCTCTTTAGTCGCTACGGTCTTTTCTTTACGCTCTAAGCTCTTTCTCCTGCCATGCAATAAAGCATGGTGGGATGCCTCGCATTCTCCCTTCCCACATGGGTTATATTTGCATTTATTGTATGAGGATTTATGCATGTCGCCTAAACACCGGAAACAGAGCTTATAGCGTTTTAAAACGTCCCATCTATCGTTAACGCTCAGCTTAATAAAGTCAGCACAACTTGCTACAGGATGATTGCCTGCGCAAACTGCACACTTACTTTTCTGACTGTTATTAGCAGAGACGTTATTCCTATTTTCCTGTGGTTTAAACTTCCTATCATTATTACGCCTAGACTTGAAGCCGCCTCGCGTTGTGCGCTTGTTTGCCGTTGCAACATAATGTTGCTCCGAATCGGCTTCACTATCAGAATCATTTGATATAGGTAGAGTTTTCCTATCCTGCCTATGTGACGCAGACGCGCGAGAGTCGTGACTTGATACGGAATTGTCATCGTAGAAATCACTACCTCCCTCATCGTCGGACGACACCGAGCTCTCCCTATACCTATGCCGTGAATTAATGTTATTCACCCTACGTGAGCGCACACCCGACTTGATCTTGGATTGTTCATACGCGAACATACAGTTAAAGTTCTCACTCAAGTCCTTCAAAAATCTTGACAATGATAAGAGTTCCGGCACATCATTAGCGTTGCTTTTGTACCTATACCACTCAAATCTAACTATATTATTCATTTTTTCTACTATACGGCTAACTAACTCAGGAGCGTATAGGTACTGTGGCTTATTCAGGGCTTTAATAGAGGCTACTACATTACATACACGATTGCTGAATTCAGAAATGTTCCGACTATCATCGCTCAATCGCGGCATCCGCTTGACATTCTGAATTTCAGACAAAATGATTACGTCTGGCTTGCCGAAAGCTCTATCTAAAGCGGCGATTACTTCGTAAGGATTACTGCATGTGTGTAACATAGACCTTACTGACTCACGTGCCTGTCCCTTGACTGCCTTCCGAAGGCGTCCCATATTAGCTATGTCGGAGAACGAACTCTCCGTATCTAAATAAACACGTTTAAATGCAATCCAATCCGAGGGATTGCCGTCAAAAAAGGGCAAGTCACCTATATATTTGCCCGAGGTGAATTGCTGTGGCATGGGTGAAACGTGGTTGTCAGTCCTATTCATACTGATGGCTTGCACTATAGCGTCGCGTAGAGCGCTAATTTCCCCAGCCGCATTGTTTGGGCTGTGGTTCCTATCTATACCCTTGGTTTCTTGGGGTCTATGCTGTGGTGGCCTACTGCTACCTGGCTGTCCCAGAGTGGGAGAGGCGTTAGCTACGTTTCTACCATGCGTGGCTTCGTTGGGCAAACAAAAAGGGTTGGGCGGCGGCGCTCTTATAACCGAATGTTGACTTTCAGCTAACAACAATTCGTACCTAGAAGCGGCATAAGCGACGGCTGCCCTGGCTTGCTCCAACTGCGACGCGCGGAGTTCCGACTCCGCACGTAGTCTAACTAACCTATTGTCTTCAGCTCTTACGGCGTCATAATCAGTGGCGTCAATGACCCTAGGTGGCGTTTGTGCCCGCTCACCTTCTACTGAACCGGTTCTCGAACCACTACGCGGATTTACAACTTGATCGACAACGCCCGCGTGAACTACGTTGCCTACATTCGCGCCTAAACTGTTGGCGTCTAGAATTTTACCGTTATTGGCTAGAACGGGGTTCTCATCCTCACCGCTGTCTGACTCCTGCCTACTCCTCGACCTCGTTACTCGACCCTCCCCCTTACCTGTCATCCTAACCTTACCCCCTTAACACTAACAGTCCCTACCTGCCTAGCACTAACAGGCCCTATCTGCTCGCTCGGCGTACTACCGTATTGATGCCGATTGAGAATGGGAACGTAGGGAGGAAGGAGGTGATAGGTACCGTCTGGCAGAGGACCACTGTGCGATATAGGTGCTCGGGACGTGGTGGAACGCCACGCCCTTCAGCTTGCCAACCTGTGGCCAAACACCGCAAAGTATCAATACCAGCAAACGGCCGAGTTATAAAGACGCTCTGAAAAGAGCGCTGCAGTAACCACTCGGTATACCGCACTAAGACGTGTTATGAGCTCTGGTTGACACCGTTAGGCCAGAGCCACGCCACCTACCAGATTACAACGGGGATTGACATATACCCGGTTCTGATAGGATTTGCAGATGCTCGATGACCACGACGACTTGACGCTTCGATTTCGAAGTCTTCCTCGCTGGTGTGTCTTCCTCGCTGGTACGCCTTTTCTTGCTTCTTTATCCCTGTTGAGGGCTTTTCGGTCTTGAGGCTTCGTTATCCCTTTTGAGGGCTTTTCGTTCTTGAGGCTTCTTTATTCGTTAACCCTGTTGAGGGCTCTTCGTGCTTGAGCCTTCGTTATCCCTATTGAGGGCTCTTCTTGTTTCTGCTTTCTTTCTTCATTAACCCTGTTGAGGGCTTTTCTTGCTTGAGAGTTCTTTGTTCTTATTTCCTGGCAGCTTCTTCGTACGGCGCAGATTGTTCGAAGTTCACTTTCTTTAAGGCCAATCCAACAGCTTGATTGTTAGAAAGGAATCTTCTTTAAGGCCAATCTGTTCGCGCTGAACTGCTTGCTTCAAATGGCAGCTTCTCGTACGATGCTTGAAGATTGTTAGAGGATGTCTTCTTTAAAAGGGCCAATCTAATGCTTGATTGATAGAAGAATCTTCTTTAAAGCCAAATCTTCTGCTTGAACTGCTTGCTTCGTCAGGGATCCGGCTCGAAGGACCATTGAACGCCGCGGTGCCCCGTAGTTACATCACGGGAAGAGGGTTGCGACGTCTGGTGCCTGGCTTCAATAGCCTCGGACTAAGTGGGCTGACCTAGCGAGGTCGCTAGTCCGAACCGCGAAGTAGGTCGACGCGCCCACAAATTAGCATGTGTGGCCGTCGACTGTTTACTGCAGCAGCGGAGGCACGGTGCGAGCGTGACGGGAGCTCAGTTGTCGTCGCGCTCACACACAAGCGGGATCCACAGGCGGAAATAAAACTCCGATACTCTTGAGAAAGCTTGATGGCACGGCTGGTTGGTTGGAGCGAGATGGGTATATGTTGCTCTAGTGATAGTCGAGCTTGTTATGAGAACATTTTGCTTATACTCCACCTCATATATAAACCTTCCAACATTACCATAAAGTGAAACATCTTTATTTCAAATAAACAATCATTTCTTTACACAAATTCGTCTTAGGTTTCTTGCGTTTGCATTCCAGTACCGTCTTAATCTAGGTAAACCTAGGTCTTAAATTATGTTAATCTTGTACAGAATTACTTAGTGCATAATTGTTAATAGGCTAAATGAATACATTGCAAATAGTTTAGGCGAAATACCTATCTAAACACTGAACCTTTGTAGTTTTATATAAATTAATACTTTTGATTCCTTTGTTATATCTAACAGAGGTCGTAAGCACTATTCTCAGTTATTTCATTAGATTAATATCACACTGTAGATTATTGATGTAGTAAAGTTTACTGTATTAAGCTTAAGGCTTGTCTAATATTTATGAATTATGAGCATAGTGCAAGCGAAAACTACCATAATATGAGCTATGCAAAGGAAATGATTATAATACATGTTTCTAATTAGCTTGAAGAGCTTTACCTACCGTGGCATAGTGCCGCTTATGCAAATTTACTACAGAAAAAGGAGGCAAGTTATTAACTTTACTATCAAGCTTGTATGTAAACAACTCATGTATCTAGAATATAATTATGGTTACAAAATTAATGCAATTATATGCAGATTCTACTGAATATAAAGAAAAGCTTGCTAGAAGCTAGTGAAAGCTCTTACGGTTAAAACTTATGCTAAATCCTTAACTACGTTCGGCGCATTGCCGTTTTAAGCAGAATTAATTACGGATAAGCAAAGGTTGTTTTGTGATTCTACATGAATGTAAATTAAGTAAATTTAGAAAATATGGAAACAACCTTGTATGAAAACTAAATGAACCCAGCTTTGGTTATGTGACTGAAAGCTTTGCAAAGCGCACTCTGAAAGCTTTGCAGCCACCGGCTTTTCAGGCGGCCAGGCCAAAGTCACAATCAATGAGGAATATTTGAATCATGAGGCACACCTACCAAAGGTGTGACCTCTATAAATGGTACAACTTGGTCTACCTATTTATGTTTGGAGCTTAAAGCTCTTAACGGAGGCTTTTACCTACACGTTATTGTCAAGTCCGGGTATATTTGGATGGTTAGTAAACTAAACCAATCCGCTCATATAAGATGTTAACTGTAGGAGAAAGTATCTTGACATAAGTCTGAAACCTATGAACCAAAGAGAGCTGTTAAGATGGTAAAATAAAGAGTCAAAGCTATGTATTTGTCTTACAGACGGCTGCCTTGAACAGTCTCCCCCTAATACGTAAGCACAAGAAATATGCTAACCAAGGTAGCTTAATCGAACAAATATGAGTATAAATTTGTCAATCCAAATTTCGTTCTCACCTTTACAATACATGCGTGTACATCAACTTTCAGGTACTACTGAAACGCGCGCTGCAGTCATATTTACGTATCGATTAAAAACGAAATAAAATATCGCGCGCCGCGCTTACTACTTATTTTTCGTATTGTAGGTGGATCGAAATACTCCCATTCAAATCTACCCACCATACATTTTATGATTAGAACGAGACACAAGATAACAAGCGCCTGCTCGCTCAGTGCTCTTTTTAAATGTAGGTGGATTGAAACAGTCCCATTCACATCTACCCACCACATGTTTTATAATTAAAACGAGATGCATAATATCGAGCGCCTGCTTGCTCAATACGCTTTTTTCTTATGTGGGCGGATCGAAATGTTTCCATTCACATTTACCCACTACATGTGTTTATAATAGTAGATGGGAATAAGACTACGAAATTTACTAAATAATGACTGTCTTGAACAGTTAAGAACAGAGGAAACGAAGCCGTGGTACGCTATCATAGCTGCGTCTACTTAGGGACACTGTTTGCCTGAATCTTTTAAGCGCAAAGACAAATTGATCCAGTTTTTTGAAAATACAGTCTACATGAACTATTCAATTTAAATAATTGTCAATGTTAAAGCCTAAGAATTTAACAATGTATCTAATAACTAACTCTACATTCAAATTGACATAATTTATTTTTAAAGGCAATTGGTTAGCATTATAAGAATAAAATTACATAGCTTTTGTTTTTGTTATGTTAATCTTCATATTATTATTCTGAAACAATGTGATCGTGTCTGATAATGTCATATATACTTTTGATTCAAAGCTAGAGTCTCCCTTAATTTTTTTATTATAGGGGTTGTGTCATCTGCGAAGATAATGCACTCTTGGAAATCATTCATTGCGATTAAAAAATAGCAATGGTCCGAGAACACTTCCTTGAGGAACGCCAGTTTTATTGACTAAAACATCAAATCTATATTTTTTTCTTTAGGAGAGCAATTATTGTTCTTTCCGATAAGTATGTATATCTCTGTCAGTTGCTCTCTTCCCGCCAAATAACTTTCTATCCAGATATAATGTAAGTATATCGTCGATATCCATAATAAGAGGGAGGCGCATAGTGCGATACTGCGAGAGAGCGAGGGAGAGCCCGCGCGCCGTCTTGTGCTAACCATGCTGTTTTCGGCGCTCACAGATTAAGTAGGTTTGATGATATTTGGCCTATTTTAATGAACACCGTTTTACATTAATCCTAATGTGATTGGATTATATATCGTATTGTATTCGGCATTTGCTAATGATAAGATAATTTAGTAATTGTTTTGAAATGACTTGAAGCATTCCAACACTTAGGCTTCCATCATAGCCAGTTAGCTAACCATTTACACAAGATATACGCTCTACAATGGTCAGTGTAGCCTCTTTTTCGATGAGAGGGATTTCGGTTAGTTATAGATCTATCAATCCAAGAGCACTCTCCCCACTGCTCATTGCGTGTTGGTTTAGAAGGCAAAGAAATATGCCGAATGCCGAAAATCCTATTCAATTATCCCAAAAAAATACGAAGATACAACCGTTTTAATATTGCTTGATAGAGAGAGAAAACATTATTACGTTAAAACGATTATTTTCGTTCAAGCCACGGGTCTTGAACGAAAATAATCGTAAAAAAAATAATCGTAAAATCGTAGTAAATGATAATCGTTTCATGTGAAAGTGCGTTTTGCGGGAAAGGGACAAAATACCTCTTAAAACTTTGGACACTTATAATTTTGTGATTATTAATCCCCTGCTTTACTTTTTCCTCCATTTGACAATATTTTGAATCCTTTTCCGGGAATAAGAAATAATAGAAAATAAGAACCTTATAATTGGTATTCACCAAAATGGATGCCACTCAGCATATGCAACCAGCAATAAATTTCTGAAGGCGCTGGTTTTCAGGGCACCCGGAGAGAGATACCTACAGATAAAGCTCTTAAAATATTACTTATAATTGTAACTTATACGTAACCGACGTGTTATCGCAGTGATGCTTTACTAGCTCGTCCCCCACAAAACTCCATCTCTCCCAATGTCAACTTTTATGTCATCAACGGGAAACTTTTGTTATTCTAACACTGAAATTAATTTAAATCTATTGAAACTGTGCTCAGAACAACGTTGATAAAATGCTGTTTATACGGACAAAAGAAGTGTAAAGTGTCGTTATACCATCCCGTAAAGGATTAAAATGGCTCGCTTAACTGCGTTCACTGACATGGATATTTTCATTTGGATCGCATTAGAAAACCTTGTACTTAAGTCAGTGATCAGATTTAAATGGTATGCATCTAGTTGAAGCCATGTGTATACTCTCTGACAGCATAAGTACTGCGAGCAAGAGTAATAAGAGTAAAAAACGTTTGTATGGGCGAGTGTATTTTTTTGCAAAGTAGGTATCTAACGGCGTGACATTTTAAAGAATTTAAGTATGTAAAAAACTTTCATAAATTGCCTTCCCATTTGCACGAAATTCCCCCTTTCCTAGAATAAACTCGTATAAACTGGAATAATTTGAGATAAAATTTTGTTACTTACGTGATTATTTGGGAAAACTGTATCTCGCAAATGTAAAGGAAAATTGTGAAAGCTAGTTGCATAAAGTTTCATAAAATACTGCGCCGTTAGCCTGCGAATGTGAAATAACGTTTTGTATGGAAAGCGAACTACCTTCAATTCAACAATTTTCAATCTTCGCACAACTTGTTTTGCTAACTGTACCTACTCGCTGCAATAGCGTGCGCTTGGAAAACTACACGACACTAAAATTGACCTAATTGACAGTAAACTGATCCGCCATATTGAAAACTGCATAATAGTTTACTAACGTGGACACAATTTCTATCTGTTTCTTAGCCGCCATTTTAGTTTGTAAATTCCACGTTTTAAGTAGAGCTGCCATTGGAGATGCGCTAAGCTTTTTCCATCCAGATAACTTGCTTGATATCGTTCAAATTTATGAAAGACTGCGTCACCAATATAAAAGTGCCGTTGGCAAAAAGGCTAAATAATTTTAGCCCCTACACTACACCACCGGGATTCGACGAATGTTCGACCTGTCGCGACGTGTGTAGCAAAACAGTGCGCTGGAACAGGCGCGCTGTGCACTTTTTGGGATGGAGAAAAATTGTTAAACTCGCCACAGGTGTAGGAGCGTAGGAGGCCACGTGACCCTCAGGGTCGCGTAGAGAGCGCGCTCTGAAGGGACGCTTCGTGCCTTCGGCCCTACGCGGAGCTCGGCCTGCGGCCTCGCGTGCCTCTCCGCTCACCTTCGGGCCTTCGGCCCTCGGGTTCGCTTGTAAGACAGTCGGGGGTGGGGTGTCTGAGAGCGCGCTCTGAAGGGACGCTTCGTGCCTTCGGCCCTACGCGGAGCTCGGCCTGCGGCCTCGCGTGCCTCGCCGCACACCTTCGGGCCTTCGGCCCTCGGGTTCGCTTGTAAGACAGTCGGGGGTGGCGTGTCTGAGAGCGCGCACTGAAGGGACGCTTCGGGCCTTCGGCCCTACGCGGAGCTCGGCCTACGGCCTCGCCAACCTCGCTTGCCAGATGCCGGAATACAAAACCCTTATGGTGCGACTCCGTCCGTCTGTCTGTCTGTCTGCCACAAAGTGAAATATCTCACGAACTACTTAAGCTATCAATTTGAAATTTGGAATGGTATTCAATGAGAGTTATCCAAGTACATGGAAAATGAAAAATTTTAATATACATTTTAATTTCCTATGATAAATTAAGATGTATCACGCCACACAGGTTTGAAAACTATATTAATTTGTTTCATTTTCCTATACATTGATTACATAGAATTACTGTATTAAATGGAGAGGGCCTTGTTGGGAGTTTCTCTGCGTGATCGCATCAGAAATGAGGCTATCCGAAGCAAAACCAAGTTAACTCGGTTCGGCCAAGGTTCTCGAGTGGCGACCACGTACCGGAAGGCGCGGCGTGAGTAGGCCCGATAAGGTGGACTGATGACCTGGTAAAGGTGGGGGGAGTCCGTTGGATGCGGGTGGCGCAGGACCGGTCACTGTGGCACTCTTTGGGGGAGGCCTATGTCCAGCAGTGGACGTCTTTCAGCTGATATGATGATGATGATGATATATATTATATACATATATATATATATATTTATTATCTTGCAAGATTGAAATGATTATTAAATATTTTAATGCTGATATCAATCTACTATAACTTGATTATTTCGCGGTGATATAGCTATCACATTAGACTAATCCTAATAGAATTTAGCACCTTTTTCCACGGGCACTGCCGAGTGCTATATTTGCTTACTACTATCGTCATTCTTCGAACTCACCAGTGCCGCAGCGCCCATACACCGAGTTGCCTAAAATGTATTTTTAGGCAAGTATACAGTTATATACTCTAAACTCGTCCATAAGTTTCTTGTTACGGTTGCCCATAGAAAAAAATTACGTGCCTCCACTGGAACTTAATAAACATCTGTTAACTGAAATCTGTTTTGTCCCTTTCCCGCAAACAATGTCAGAGTGACATAAATACAAACAAATATAAATATAACGTCATTCCAACTGAAATAGGTTTGATGAACTTTTATGAATAAGCAAACTTGAGTAATAAAATATAACAAAAACTAAACAATTATATCAAATGCTAAAACTTGTACAATATAAAGTAATGTGTATGTGTATCATATTTTTTACATATTTGATGCTGTGTATTTGATCATGATGACACCAATTTTAATAACTAGCAATAAGCCCAACCAATTTTAATAAAACATATTGTCTGTTAAATGGTTAACTAAGCCGTTGATGTGTCCAATTTATGCAGATACTTCTGCCCGCGACTCCGTCCGTGTGGAACTTGTTTATATCGCAGCTCAATACAAATTCACCCCCTTGGGGGATGATTTCGAGGATAAAAACTATCCTAATATCACTCTCCATCTCTTCAACTATCTGCAATTAAAAAATCACGTTAATTCGTCGCTCCGTTTTTCTGTGAAAGACGGACAAACAAACAAACGCACACATACACTTTTCCATTTATAATATTAGTATGGATTTGTATTAATACTATTAATCGATGTGACAGGACTGACAGGCCGGCGAATCTTCAGCGTTTGAACCGCTCGGTTCTTACGTCATTGTCGGCTCTAAATTATTTCAGCAGAGGTAAAATATACCCGGGAAACTTTAATCAAAAAAGATTCAGTACCGGTATAGGTTTACCTAAGTCTTGATCAAAAGTGGACTGTGATATTCGTCTCTTTGAATAGTACGAGTATTCGTCCAGGCACGACTTAACAAGGTTACTCTTAGGGTTGCCAGATGAATTTTTCAACAATAATATTCGGCATTGCGGCCTCGGTGAGCCCGATTCGGAAGAAATGTCCCGAATTTTTAGCATTCAGTACCAAAAAGCAGTATAAGTACCTACCTTATGCGAACTTTACCAGTAATGAACTCGAAACAATCTATACCTACTAGTCCTACTAGTTAACAAAATAAACTAACACCTTAATTAAAATACACTTCAACTTTCTAAACTCTAGCTATCTATTAATACTAGAAAATAATCAACAACAGTGGAATCATATACGGTAGTTTATCGGCCTTCAGAATATCTAATGTCGTTTCGCATTTTATATTACCAAAATATAATTCATATGCTTGTCCCGAACTTTGATCCCAAGTGTCGAATGTTTAATGTTTTGGTCACGAAAATTAGGGAATCTGATCTGATTATCCTTGTTACATTACATTGTTAAATCTCGCCCAGTAAAGTGTCCCAAACAGTGTTTTTACGGTTGAATGTGTCCACTAGTCTAGGACGTCTTTCGGCTGATATGGGGATGCCGATAATGATGATAATCCCAGAGCCACGAAACGTCATAAATTGTGCAAGTTATCTACTGCTTTTCTACCAGAATTAAATACGTTTTCACAAAAGTGACACATAAGCAAATCTAGTGGAAAAGCCTGTTGTCGATATGCAAGGGATATTTTAGCTAGTATTTGCTGTAGTATAAAATCTACGACACACCGAAAGTTGATAACTGATAAGGCAAGGGCACGGCGCACTTCTATGATTTTTTTCATGTATATATATGTATGTCTAATGTACATGTGTATAGTCTGGACTCTGGACGTTATAATAGCATAGATACGAAAGGTTGCTATTCACAGCAATCTTATTGGCTGAATGACCAAGTCACGTGGTTTTGTTTGTTTACTTTCTTTTCAATACCTCAACGTCCAGACTATAACGATAGAAAATTAAGACGCTCTTTGTCTTCACCTTCAGCGCCATTTTGCAAATCAGAACGGCCCGCGAGCTGTGTCGCGGAAAGATAGACTATCCGTCTCTTCGAATTAGAACGCTTACATTGCTACGGATAGTCGTATGTAGCGTCCCGTGATAACCGTGGAGAAAAGACTCGATGGGCACTTCGTAAAGCGTTCAGTAGTAGCAGTACTCTGTCCCGTCCTTTCAATGCCGTTTATAAAACAGAATAAAACTGGCGCCCGCGCCCCGCGCTGTGCGCGTCGCGTCCTCGTCTTACATCTCCGTTTGTCCTGCCTTTGGAGTCATAACACAATCATTGACATTCTAGTGTCTTTTGAACTACATATTCAAACTATCTTGTCTACAATAGTACTTGTCCTAAATAGTGAGATTCAAACCCATACATTTATAGGCCCTTCACCGAGTCGGTTCGAGCGGTGCGTGCACGGTGCGGGGGGCGGGGGGAGTGTGTTCGTGTGACGCTAGAGCTATAGTCTACTCTGGCACTGCCACGTCTCCCGCACCGCACGAACCGACTCAGTGAAACGGTACTACAATTAATATCTAAGAATATAGTGCTAATACAAACTACTAACTCAACTCATCCGTATATTGATATCCAAGTGCCTATAGCTAATAAGATATGACATTTATTTATTGAGTTTTAAACTGGTATCTCCATCTTCATATACAATTCATTTTGATGTCAAACGTGATATATGACGAGTTATTACGGCTATGTACAAAGAGATATTATACCTACGTATTATTATTGCAATAATAGTTAACTTACATTTAAATAACAATGGCTGCCAGCTGAGTACTATATAGTAATGTATGTAAGGCCCGGGAGCCGGGTTGTTTCACGTGCGTGCACACTGAGCGCCCCGCTAACAGCGGAGGACACGGCTCGGCTACGCTACGGCTACAGAGTTCATTCACGCGCCCAAACTAAACCTGTTGCCTGTAAGCAGACTTATGAAAGGTCGGCGCTTGAAACGCTTTGGGAGAATTAACTGTCTTATTTTTATTTTATTATTTTATTTTATTTATTTTGTCTTGATGTGTCTGTCATGTCGTTGAGTCGTATTAACTGGTTAATTAACCAGTCGGCCTATTCTCATTTGCTCCCACCATTTTGTTGCCCCTGGGAACAAATGGGAATAAATATTCCCATCTGTTGCTACTGGGGACAACTGGGAAATAATCACACCCAGTTGTTGTCGCCCATTTTTATGTTTGACCAAAATAATGGTTAACCATAACTGGGAAAGAGTCATTCCCATTTGTCCCCAGTGGTATCAAATGGGAATGTTTTTTTCCCACTTGTCCCTAGTGGTAACAGGGATATTTGTTCCCAGGGGTAACAAAAAAGCGAGAACAATTGAGAATAGGCCAACCAGTCGATGTGACACGTTATGACAAGATTATGTCTCTGTTAAATCTCCCACAGTGCTCCAGACCCGTGACTTATCATAGATACTGCCATGATTAATGAAACAGAGATATGCGCGCACGCATCTTCATTTCTCGCATGCTTGAAAGCATTATGGTCAATTCGGACCCGGTAGCCTTGTATTCAGTATCAAAATATGCATGTGTGCTCGAAAACTATAGGTACAATATTATATTCTCTTCTTCTTCAACTTAAGAGCTCTGCTCTTGTCGGTGGAGTAACCACCATTCAGCTCTACGCTCTGCTTCGCTTTGAGCTCCTGGTACGACACTACATTGACCTTCTCCTTGACCTGGTCCATAAAAGCACGTCGCGGCCTTCCTCTGCCTCTTGCTAAGGACGATTGAAAATAGAAGAGGAAATATGTTGGGGCACCTGTTACGACATGACATTTACATAAAAACTATAATAGAGGGGGGGGAATATTATATTGTGTCGATTAAAATAAAACGCTATCATTTAGGCGCGCGGTTGTTTTATGCGATAAACGCTGCGATTCCATAGATACCTGCGATTACCGCATAGAAGGTATCTATGGAATCGCAGCGCGCCTTAGTCGCTCAGAAAACGAAATGAAATGGGAAGCGTGAGGCGTCTAGCTTTACGAAAGTTAGCTATAAATTAGTAAAATTGTATCGTTAAAAGAATTAATGGGGTTAGATTCCTTATAGGTGGAGTTCGGAGTAAAGCTACTGGTTATCTAAAATCTTATTATTATGACTAATTTACACGTAGAGTGGCGAGACAGCGCGGCAGAGTACTCGTCATAGTAAAGACGAAACAGTGACTCGCGGCTCATTTCAAGCTACAAGTTCAACACAGGTCATGGGTCAAATGATCAGTCAATATCGGTGAAGTCCATTGTATTGCCTGGTTTATAAAACGGGCCGTAAATACCGAATTAATTTTAAACTGTTTGTGTACGCGATCATCTGTCATTGGCAGCACAATTATTACCCTTGTAACGTAAAGGAGGTTAGACTGGGTTTGTTGGTGCCGTGCTCAAGCAATTTAAAAGGCACTGCCGTGTGCTCTCTTGCCGCTCGTCAAGTGTAATCGAGGCGTAACGCAGCGTCTCCCTGGCGTCGGTGTTGCGTTGCAACGCTGTATTGTGTAGTATGTAAAACTAAAGTCGACTATTTTAGTTGTGACTTTGGAATTGGCTGTTGTAAAGTGAGATTGATTATGATTTGTGGTGACGCGTTTTTTTTTTAATTACTTCAAAAAGGAGGAGGTTCTATGTTCCTCTATAAGTATATGTGTTTTTTTTGTAAAATATCTACCACATTTTTATTGCATTATTTATCAGATAGGTACTTACATAAATTTAATCATAAGAATTATGTTCCTTTAAAAGTATTCTTCAATGTAATATTTCGATTTAGTGAGATATCACTATCAGGAATCTTATAAATCGTCTATCTCAACCCTATTTCAGTCACTTGACAAGTATTCAAATGACACATGACAGTCAGTGACATTCATTGTCAAGTTCATGTAAGTAATGTTATTTTCTTTTAATGATTGTTTTTTAAAACCAGCTCATTGAATTAAGAGTTGATAACGATTGATATAGAAAGGCTAGACTAATAGTAAATAATCATATTTATTAAGATATTTATATTGTAAATTTTATATAACGTTGCCATTTGTTACAGTACTTATAAAATTATGGCTTAGAGTATTAGGTTTTGGGAATCGCGAATTTAAAAAATCTTAGAGCGCAAATGTGACCGTCCAAAAACGATTTATTAACTTCACAAGCCACTGTTTAAGCTGCTGTCTCTTTCGAACACAAACGTCAGTGGCAGACAAAACTAATTGTTACCCTATATACCAATGATGCAATGGCGAGCGATGTGGCCTAACTAGTAGGTAGGGACGCTACCTTCGAAGTTGACTGTCGCAGCCTCAAATCCCAGCAGGCAGCGAGCGCAAATATTTGTGTGTTCGGCATCAATATTTGTTTCTGAATCTCGGATGTTTTCTATGCAGTTTTGATATCCTTTAAATATATCGTTGTCTCGTACCCATCATCAACACAACACAACACAAACCTTAAAAGTAGGCGGCTTGCTCAGATGAATAAGAGCACATTGGCCACGACATGTTGTCGACTTATGAAATCAACCACAACAATGTCTGTTGTAGGGCCAGTACGCTTACCATGAGTTTGACAATGACGGCTTACGCTAACGAGTATCGAGTTTTCTATCTGTGCATCTCTATTGCACTTTGACAGTACGAGCGGGATGCACAGATAGAAAACTCGATACTCGTTAGCGTAAGCCGTCATTGTCAAACTCATGGTAAGCGTACAGGTATCTACAATAAATTACCCTCCGAATTGAAAGAAATAGACAATCTCAAATTTATAAATATAATGATATTTATGATCTAATTAGAAAAATTGAATTAATTTCACATATTAATTATTATAATTCATATTATTTTTGACATGTAAAATTTTATATTTTATTAATAAATGAGTATGAGTATTGAGGTTACTGTGACGCTGTACATAGTATCCGCAAAACCAAGTGGCGAGTCAGGCAATAAAAGTCAGTACTATTGTTGCACGGCCCGCTCCAAAAAGCAGGTGCGAACGAGATATCATGATGCAATGATTTATGACCTGACTGGCCACTTGGTTTTGCTGATACTATAGTTCAATTTGTGTATGTTATAATTGTTATAAAATTTGTTAGACAGGCGTCAATATTTAGTGCACTAGCATTCCACTGTTCTCGTGTAAACCTTAACTTATATTTACCAGTACTGGTACCTACCAGTACTTACAGCGCGCCAGTCCAGAGAGTTCGCTTAACTGCGCTTCCCGTTTCAATAACTAAGTTTAGTATCGATAGAAAATATTGTAATAGGGTAAAACACCTAGTGATTGACACCACAATTGCGCAGTGGCACAATTTGTTTTCCAGGATATAACACTGAACTGTGCTGATGATTGGAAAGAGTGACGAAAATAGGTATGTTTTACCTTCGTACAGAGATAGTCTAATTCTGGACTGATATAAATACCTAATCGTTTTCCTAGTCCATAGTTAATCTACGAGTGTTGTTTGCTCACATTACACACATTATGAAACATTTTGTTTCATTCAATTTGACTAAAATTAATGTTCTTTTTATAGTCTAGTATAACATAGGTCGTGTAATTTGTCGACTCTTAATTTATTTTAAACTTTTAGTAAACTGTTGTATTATTTGCCGGGGCTTTCAATACAATTGTGTTTTAGGCGGTCACATACGTTTCATATTTAATAATCATGCTGATTTTACGTAAATAGTCGCTTTAATTCAATATGAACTACGGGGTTATTAGATCGCCTGCATTGCCTAGGTATTAATGAATTATCCCGACGGTCGGGATCGTTTTTGATATAATTCGGACCAAATATCCAAGGGAACGGACGCCCACTTATCTTTGCCCAAGTCAAGTTGTGTTCAACTTTGAATGTAATAGTGTAGACAAAGCAATAATAGTCCGTAATGACTATTCAAATAAGACTTCATAATGCCTTTTTTGTATACACAGATTGCAATGTTATGTTTAATAGGCTTGTTCATGCTGTAGGGTAAGCGGTCCTATTGTTGACAGCTATTGACGGATCGTGTCGAATATTGTTGGGTGTCCACAATAGGGACGTTTACGCCATTCTGACCCGCTATGGCAAATTGTATTATGTATTGTCGTAATACATCCGAGAATTATACAGCGTGTTGTGGGTTATATTTACGTGTATATATCTAGAGATTAAGTTTTATGTTTTTTTTGACATAATAAATATAATATAATAATTGATTTGTTAACAATTGTTTTATTGTAATGTGTAGTTTACTCCACCCAGCCTAGCCAAATAATTCATTTAATAATGGATAGTCGCTAGGGAGTCCAAACCTGTCTAACAACACGAACATAACACGAAACACATGCGTGTTAATTAATTAACTGACTTCAAAAAAGGAGGAGGTTCTCAATTATTCAGAATCTAATCTAAAAGTAATTATAGCCTATGTCTATTCGCCAGATCACTTCTATATAGCTGCATTTACACGCTTGCGGTGGTTTGGCAAGCAAGGCAAGGTACGCTTACCATGAGTTTGACAATGACGGCTTGCGCTAACGAGTATCGAGTTTTCTATCTGTGCATCTCTATTGCACTTTGTCAGTACGAGCGGGATGCACAGATAGAAAACTCGATACTCGTTAGCGTAAGCCGTCATTGTCAAACTCATGGTAAGCGTACAGGTGCCTAATTAGTGCATTTACGCGCAACTTGAAATGTCGGGACAAAGTAACCGGATGATTTTCGACAAGACGCTTCGTATCTTGGAATGATACATTTTCTGATAAGATTAAGCACGTTGCCAGTAAGCATTAGACCCTCTTAAACTTCGCATATTTAAATGAAGATTCTCAACTAGCCCTTCTGGTCTGCTTTTTCCCTGACGCATTCTTAACACAACGCCCACATTCTGTTTTGCCCTATAGAACTCCATTATACCGATAGTGCATAGAAGAGATAATCAGTACGTTGGGACATTACATTACTTTGCTTAGTTATGTATGTAGTATTCTTAGATGAACAACTTGTGTACAATCTATTACAGACTGCTCTTTAAAAAGAATAAAATAAAAAAGCAAAATTAAAAATTTTGAAAGACCCACGACGGATTTAATTGTAAAATAATTAAATAAAATTGTGAAAACCCCCCGACCATAAAATAAATAAGCACAATAAGGTAAATATAAACAAAGGTTTTAAAAAACGGTTTATTAGTCTCCAGGTGTCATTACAAAACCAATAAAATCCGTCGGGGGTCGAATTTCAAAAATCCTTTCACCTGACCAGTACTATTACTTATTTTATGGTTGTGTATAGAATGGACCTTTTGGATGTCATAGGCAATACGCGGGCGAACCCGCGCGGCACAGCAAGTTGTGTATAAAATGAATAAATAGAACTGTTATAACTAGTGAACAAATGTTCAAGACGCATGCACACGCGATTAATGAAATTAATGAAGTTATCAAATGGTCCTCTAATCGCTTTAATCTCCATAAAACCGTTATCACCGGCAAATGGTTGAATCGTGTCGCGAACGAAGTAATCATACTAACCAATGCCATTACTTACCGATTTATATTGTGTTTACAATATACCTACAGTTCATTTTATTATACTCTAAAGCACCGAAAATGACGAGGCGAAATATAGGTAGTTTAGTTTAGAGGAGCATTTGTAGAGTAGTTTGTACCAATAAATAAGTATGACAAAAAGGCATGCTTTAAATTTTTCTTATACCTAGGTACCTACGACGTTACTAAGTTTTTTAGTATTTATATGAAGTTTATTAATCAGTATTACTTATTGGTAATAAGGGTTCCGGTATAAGTACTCTAATACATTCTTAATTCTAAAGAATTTTGGAGCATTTGTACCTATAATAAATTACAAAATGTAACTAAATAGTAGAATAAATAACATGCCTTTATTGACCCTATTTGAGTACAAGTTATTGTAGGAATGGTCAAGCTCACAATAGTAAATATTTCTGAAATATGTGCCTCTTTACTTCCATACTATAGGCACAGCTATAGGTACTTATCCTGTACTCCCGCTGTCCGAGTATCAAATTTATTGTTGTCAAAATATTTCTGATCACAGAGGAATATTAGGAACCATATATTTCCCTGCTGCAAGTGTAACATATCCACTATCCGGTATCCACTACAATATAAGTACCTACGTACTAGGTACACTTTCCAATGCGTCAAGGAATTAAATAAAAGTGCTGCCAACCCTTCCCTTCCTTTTCTGTGAATTCTCACGAGGCAAAGTGATTCAGAGGAGTATTCCCTCATAACTCATAAGGGCAAGTCCCACATACCCCCTTCAACGTCCACAGGTCCGAGGGACGCGTAAATGCATTTTCTCTGCGTCAACAAAAAAGGTGTTTAAATAAAAAGTGGTAATTTGGAAACATGGTAAGTTCTAATTATAGAATGAGCGGGTTTATCTGCTAATGTAACCGCCGTTAGGTAGGTAAATAAGATAATAACGCCTCAGATACTTACACTGGGTTTTGTTATGTAAATTAAACATCCTTTCATTCAAGAAAGTGGAAGATTGTTAAACAATTGATAGAATCACGCAAGTTAGCATATTACCTAAACTAGATCTGCGATTAAGAATACGGTACCTAGTACAGTCAGCGTCATATAGTTAATAGTAGCAGCCAAGGTAGCCAAATATTTCGGTACTTACACGTCTTTAACAATAACCGCTCGGCCACGACTTTGGTGTTAAGCGACCTGCGACCAGCGTTTTATCTGTTCATTGCGCGGTCGAGATGCGCAACGCACTGTGGTTAGTTGGGATCACGCGCAATGAACAGATAAAACGCAGGTCGCTTAAGACCAAAGTCGTGGCCGAGCGGTAAGGGTATGTTACGAAATAGTTGGCTAGTCTGGCTGCTGCTAACTATATGAGGCTGACGTACGATAGAAAATCAAACTACCGAAGATGGTATTAAGTAAGTATGTGGTAAGTACGTCTGAAACGCTACTCGCCGCCCCAGGCAGCAATATGTGACTGCTTAAATGAGACGGTGCAAGGAGGACTCACTGCTGGCCTAATATAGTAGCATGATATGTTTATCCTTATGTGATGTGATGTTCCACCCAGTACATATTTCGCCGTAAAACGTGTCGATAAAACTTATCGTTATCGTGCTAGCTGGGCTGCAACCGGGCCGGGATTCTTGTACCTAACTACCTATTACCACACCCTGTGCCCTCGCATCCCACGTGGCATACTGGTGTGGCATTCCATATCACGATTCATTGGAATTTTACAGATGGACACTGTCAAGGAAACAAGGGTTTTGGGTTTATACGAGTTTACGGTTCTACTTTTTTTTTCATATTCCAGGAGAAATATCACTGCTTCTAGCCAGTGATGTTTTCTTCAAAATTATACAAGATGGCAAAATAGAAGGTGGACCAGCGGATCCCATCCTGCTCAACACTCAGCTGGGATACATCGTGTCGTCTACCAGCGAAACTAGAAGTCTACCAGTCAAGATCGGGTTCAACGACTGTATGCATAGCAATGACTGAAGTGGTACTAGTTTGGCTGGTAGACGACACGATGTATCCCAGCTGAGTGTTGAGCAGGATGGGATCCGCTGGTCCACCTTCTATTTTGCCATCTTGTATAATTTTGAAGAAAACATCACTGGCTAGAAGCAGTGATATTTCTCCTGGAATATGAAACTCCTTGTCTGCTAACGCTACATTTTTAGGAATTACAAAGTTGCTCAAATCTATTTGTTTTTGAGGCAACTTTGATGTAATTTTTTGTATAACTGAACACGTGACGCTTAGTTTGAAATCGTGAACCGTTGACTCTATTGTCAGATTGATCCCTTTATTTGAGGTGTTGTTGTAAACGTCCCCTAATGTTCCTATATTTTTTCGGAGCTCATGTTGTGGCAACCCTAGCTGATTGGCGAATGCAGTTGTGCAAAATGACGTTTGAGAAGCACTGTCCAAGAGTGCCCCCACAGTGTGTCTCTTATTATTAGAATCAACTACTGTTACCTTGGCTGTGGGTAAAAGCACACAACTGCTGACAGGCTGAGGCTGAGCAACATGCATGCTTACTACAGGTTTCTCACATTCACCCTCTTGTACTCTCGGTGCAGGTTGGTCGACAGGCACATGTATCAAAGTGTTGTGAAGGCTGGAATGACAAATATTGCACTTAAAATTATACCTACACTTTTTGACATGAGAGGTAAGGCAGATTTGACACAACTTATGTTTCACAGCGAATTCATTCCTATGCTCTGGTTTGAGAGCAGTAAACTCGGGACATTTAAATAATTTATGGTCCCTAGAACAAAAGGAGCACTGCTGTTGAGACACTTGTGATCTTTCCATCTTGTTTACTGAAGCAAGATTCACCGACTTAGTTACTGGCTTGTGTACTTTGTCATTGACAACCGGGCTGGCCTCGAGCGAGGCAGCGCGTTTCTCCAGGAACTCTAATAACTCATCAACAGTAGCAACTGTTGTGGTATCCCTGTCACTGTGAAATAATCTGGCAGTGAATGGGTCAAGCTTGCGTATCAATATACATGACAATAATGCGTCCCACTCACCAACAGGCTGTTTAAGGTTTTCAACTGATTTGACGTGCTGTCTGACAGACGCTACAAAATCTCTCAGTTGCTGGGCTGTACCTCGATGCAAACCTTGTAGATCCAGTAGGCTGGTGACGTGGCTGTTAATAAGTAAGGCGGGGTTATCATACCTTTTGTCCAACAACTGTAGGGCCGGTTCGTATGACTCACCAACAATCGGCAGGCTATCAATTATATGTAATGGCTCTCCTTTTAAATACTTCTTTAAGAAACAAAGCCTTTGAATGTTTGAAATCCGGGTGTCTTCATGGACTACAGCACGGAACATTTCAATGAACGACTTGTAGCTGGATATGTCCTTTCCGTCATAAATGGGAATATCCAGAGATGGTAGATTTGCTATGCCTCGGGAACTTTCTGTTTGCTTGGAGTTGCCTGAACCGACCTTTGACTTTAACTGACGTTCGATATTCGCTAATGTACTCATGAAGCAGTCCTCGGTATCATCATCATCATCAATGCGAGCAAAACAGTACTAGTGCCCTTCACAAAGAAAAGGAAACTAGACAAGCTCGCCAAGCTAAAACTGAATGGACAGGAAATACCATACTCAAATGAGGTCAAGTACCTAGGAGTTACTTTTGACCAAAGGCTAACTTGGAACGCTCATTTGAATAACATAATACAGAAGGCAAAAATGGCCATGTGGACTTGCTGTCGAATGGCAGGAGCAAGATGGGGTATAAGGCCCAAAATTGCTATGTGGCTTTACACAGCGGTAGTGAGGCCTGTAATTACATACGCCTCTGCAGTCTGGTGTAACAAAACCAACCAAAAGACAGCCATCACAAAGTTAAGCAGTCTACAGCGTACAGCCTGCTTAACAGCAACAGGAGCTTTATGCTCAACTCCGGGAGCAGCCTTGGATGCACTGCTCGATCTAACGCCACTCCACCTGCAGGTGCAAAAGGAGGCGAAGCAGTGCATCTATAGGATATGCGCACTAACAAGGCCAAAATGGCGCTCGCAAGCGCTTACCAAACTTGAGGCCCTTGTTTTTGATAACAAAAAACTAAACATGCCCACTGACGACACTTACGAGGAATGCAAATTCACCAAACTGTATACAGTGGAAATACCTCCGAGAGACAAATGGATAAACGACCAAATGGACTTCAAGGAGGGAAGCCACATTTGGTATACAGATGGATCAAAAAAGGTGATGATGTTGGATGCGGTATCTACGGTGAGAGGCCAAAGCTCAAAGCTAGCGTCAGCATGGGGAAAGTGGCCTCAATCTTTCAGGCTGAACTCTTCGCAATAAATAAATGCGTAGAGATCAATCTGGAAAGAAACCTAAGAAACCAACACATCTACATCAACTCGGACAGCCAAGCTGCTCTGCTGGCACTAGAATCCCTAGAATCCTACTCGAAACTAGTCCAGAACTGTAAAAACAATTTAAATGCCCTGGCCAATACCAACAAAGTCATACTTAGATGGGTACCAGGACACTCCGACATAGTAGGAAATGAAGGGCGCAGACACAACCCTGGTCGGCCCAGAACCGTTCTGTGGTATCACAAAACGGAAAGCATATTCTCTTCTAAACAATACAGAAAAATCAGAGGCAATAAAGCTGTGGAAGTTCACCAAAGGACAAAAACAGGCTAAAGCCTTAATCAAAGGGTTCGATAATAAACTGTCTAAAGAGCTATTACAACTCAAAAGGCACAAAACCTGCGCAGTGACGAGAATCCTGATAGGTCACTGTAAACTAAACAAACACCTGTTTCAAATGGGTATGAAACAGGATGCAACTTGCAGGTTCTGCCAGGAGACAGAGGAAACAGCAACGCACATTCTCTGCTCCTGCGGAACACTCATGCAAAAAAGAAGTATCTACCTAGGGCGACACGTCGTGCACCCAGAAGAGGTACAACATATCACCGCCCAAAGAATCTGGAATTTCCTAGAGGCAACGGGTCTTAACGGTGAAATCTAATAATAAAAGGGCTGCCACAATAGATCACCTGCTGGTCGAAGCGGCAAACAAAGGCCCATAAACCAACAATAATAATAATAATCATCATCTTCTTCGCAGGGTTCGTCTAAGGCCAGCAAATTAATGATCGACTCTTTATATTTTGTATATGCTTCCGTTAAAATTTTTCTTCGTACCTCCAAATCTTCCGTTGTGAGATCTTTGTGTCGTGCTAACGCTCTTTCAACACGTTCAATAGAAGATTTGTATTGTTTTTTAGTCGCGAGCCATTTATTTTTCTCAAACTCCATATTGCATGTGCAGTTTGAAGTTGCACTACTGTATATGGATATGTCTGTGTCACTATCCAGTTCGAATTGACACTTTGACAATTTGCGTTTAATTAATTAATTACGAAGGAGGTTTAATGCGAGCTCGGGAGTAAATTGTAATTGTCAAAATTTGACATGCTTCAATCTTCTTATGGAACAATTTGGAGATTTTATTTTATATTTTATGTATTAATTTTGATATATTCACTCGAAATATCATCACACGCGAGAAATAACACTATAACTGAACATCTTTTTCGGCACCATGTCAAGGAAACAAGGGTTTTGGGTTTATACGATTAAATATATTACAGAGCGATACATTGACATAGAAGTATGAAAAGGAAGAGAAATAGAGTTGTCAATGATGTGTCAATGTCGTAGCATAGACAACTATTTCAAAGTATTTAACTATGTCTCCGACAGACACTGGACACAGCCCCTTTGATGCCGCTGTCATTCTGATGTTGACAAGTGGTATGCTTCCTTCTGTGAAATGTCGCGGTGACAAAACAAAATTGATAACACAAATTTATACTGAAAATGCCCTTACATACATTACATCACATCCAATATTCGACAGCTGTCATTTCAGTACAATTTCATTAAAGTTTGTCACACCTAATTTACACGTAATAAGTAAAGTCTATTTTTTTATTCCGTAGACTAAAATGACAACCACAAATGTCAAACGTAGAAATAATGTGACCAGCTATATACAAACAGTGCTGATCTTTGATATCGGTTTGTGAATAACCGATAAAATGTTGAATTAATTTTAGAATCAAAGTAAACAATAAATAAAATCTGCTCACTACTAATGTACATCACTATTTATAAGACGTAAAAAACTAGCAATACATGAAATGTCATTTTAGTCTACGGAATAAAAAAATAGACTATAGGTACCTAGGTATACATAAGAGTTAATTTGGACCATTAGATGGGCGATTTGGACAGTCCAAAGTCCAAGTTGGGACGTTTTACGGTAATCCCAAAAGCCAGGTTTAGACGAGAAGCGAGTGCTGGCTTGTTGTATGTAATGTAAGCACTGGCCTATTTTTCAACCCAGTGAGCCAGCACCGGCTTCGTCTAAAAAACGCTCACCGGACTGCGAGTACACCAGGCGCTGCATGAACCCAGCCATTGGCGAACCATCAGCACGTCTATCATGAGACTGCCTCGTCATAGGTACTGTCGATTTTTCTCGCACTATAGCTACCTCTTGTTCTAAGTGTTCTAATAAGAGAGAGACGGATAGCGCGAGAAATATCGAGAGAACTCGCGCGCCGTCCCGTGCAGCACTCCCCGACGGTGACAGCGGACCGATCCGGAGGGTGGACTGAGAATCGGCTCTCCGTCAAATACCTTCACATAGATGGAGCATTGTGTTGTTTCTTGGAACAGTTTTGAGGAAATCGAGATATCCATTGATCAATCATGTTGTGGCGCAACCGGAGAACTCAGTCACGATATCATATTCACTCAGCGACAATAAGATATTCAATATTCATAAGTACCTACATAACATAGTTAACACGTAAGTAGTACCTACAGTTACATATATGCAAGCACATGGCCTTAATCCAAAAAGGTGTAGGGGTAGGTTTTTACTAAAAACCTACTAATAACTTTTTAGTGCAATAGGCTATCTGCATCTGCTTATCTTTAATCGAAACGAAACAGTTGTTTAGAGAGGCTTAAATGTTATTCCAACCAGCCATATACAACGGAGGTAATACGATTAATTGTTTGTTAGTTAAAAATAAACTATAATATGTACCTACCTAGTTGTTACCTGATTGTTGCTACACCCTTCCGAGGTCCATAATGTATCTTAGTTTTAAGTACTTGGTTGCAAATAAATATCTTATATTACACGCGAAAAGACAAAAAAAATGACAGGCAGGACTCATTGATACTTAAAAATGGACCAAACATGAACTCAATCTGGTAACGCTTAGTAATTCCAAAAGCCTACCCCTAATAGAGCGCACGACAATTTTTTATCAGCGCCACTTTACTTCTAATCTGCAATCTTATAGCTTAATTTTGTCACGCACTGACTGACCAATCATCAAAACTTTAAGGCACTTCATTCTAGCAGACATATAATAGACATAAGAGTGTGTTTTAGCAAAGGTCAATTCAAATATCCCAAGATCGTGACTGGTAGCCGTAACGATGATCAAATAATATTTTATTACGTAAACATCGCCGGCCTTGCATCAGGAACAAAACGTCAAGGCACTTTCAACAACGTTTAGGTAATGCAATCAAAGATGCACGCCGAGTTAAGTATCGTCCTCGTAGCCAGCATCCCATTCCATTTGGAAGATTGGGCGACGCGAACGAGTTCTCCGTTTCGGCTCGCACCAAAATTCTTTCGTATGTCCGGAAGCTCTACTTTAGAGGTCGCACTTCTTAACCGATTCTATAGTATCCGCAAGTGGCGAGTCAGGCAGTAAAAGTCCGTTCCGTACTATTGTTGCACGGCCCGCTCCATAAGGCAGTACAGGGGCTGTTATTCGTTACACGTTACGTTAGGGCCTTCGCTCACGGCGACTTTTTGTAGTGATGCAGTCGCGATGCAGTCGCAAATGGCCCAACTTTATATTGCTGGTGTCGCGATGCAGTCGCGCGATTCAAAAACGCGCAACAGCATCGCTACAAAAAGTCGCCGTGGGCGAAGCCCCTTAATGCGCGGCTCACCCCGCCGGTCACCCGTCACGAAACTAGACTCTACGTACGCTTAGTTACCTCGCATCGCTGTGTCAAGATATATTTGTGGGTGTTGGGTGAGTGCTGACATGAACTTAAAACAAGTTACAGAATGGGGTGGATCCAAGGTTTATGATTATGACCTGACTCGCCACTTGGTTTTGCGGATACTACGTGGAATTTGGTGTGCAGCGTCTATCATGCGACGGTCGCGACATAATCTCGATTTTTCTCGCACTATATCTCTTGTTCTAACAAGAAAGAGACGGATAGTGCGAGAAAAATCGAGACAGCTCGCGGGCCGTCGCATAATAGTATAGTTGTGCTAGTTCAATAATTATGTACCTACTTACCCAGATTTCTAATGTCGATTCAGTTTTTCGCAATTCGAATAATTTACTTTAAAAACAAAGTTCAAAAAAAAACAAATACCGATTGAGAACCCCCTCTTTTTTTGAAGTAGGTTTAAAAAAGACAGGTTCGTGGGTTCTACAGCACGCTGCACGGCTGTCACAAGAGGGCGCGCGAGCTCTCTCGATTTTTCTCGTAGTATAAATAGTTACTAAAAATACGTCTCTAGCTTCCCTAAGTGGTATAATAAGAGAGAGACGGAAAGTGCGAGCAAAATCGAGAGAGGTCGCGCGCCCTCTTGTGACAGCCGTGCTGAGCCACTACGAGTATTTAGTCACATAATATATCTCGGTTTAGAATCACCAGCATTTTTAACCGACGAAAAAAACGGAGGAGGTTCTCAAGTCAACGCGTATATTTTTTTTTTATGTATGATAACGCATAACTTTTTACAGAGTAGTCCGATTTTGATAATTCTTTTTTTATTAGAAAGGGTATACCTCGAAGTTGGTCCCATATAAATTTTAAATAAAAATTTCAACCCTAAGGGTAGGAAAACAGGGGATGATTGTTTGTTCACTTACTGATTGATATGTATGACCACGCATGTGTGTGTGTGTGTGTGTGTGTGTGTGTGTGTGTGTGTGTGTGTGTGTGTGTGTGTGTATGTGTGTGTTGAATGAGCTTTCCACCTGTCAGTCTCTTGTGTGTAGACCTCTCAGTCTCTGCATTTCTGCTAAAGCTCGTTTATCGTGAGGTTTGTGTAATACCTTATTCGGCTCTAGGTCAGATAAAGCAATACCATCAAGTGTATTTACTCTACTCAGCGCCACATATGCCTGCCGCGGCTTCTGGCAACAATCACTGGATATTTTTGCACCAATTTTAGTCGTTCAGGGAATGGTATGCTGTCTCTATCATTTACATTGCGGCCATCCGCAATGAGTAAAGCTTTTATCATATCCGGCCAATTTAGACCATTGCACGAAAAGGTCATAAACCAGGTAGGAGGCCCTAGACTTCTTACCATAGCAATCAACTCCGAACAGCATCGTCTCCAGTAAGAAGCAGACCCTCGCACATTTCTCATAGTCGAAAATCGGTTGAAATTTGAGGTCTGGTTGTGGCATGCTAAGCCGAAAGCAGGACCAGTGTTTAATGAAATGCGAGAAAGCAAAAAGATCTTTAGATCTCGTTTAAAGTGGTGTCAGAAGAACGGAGAACAAATTAAATTAGATATTATCGCGAAGCATCACTCTAAACGAGATTTTAAGGGTTTGTAGAAGGCATTAATGATAACAAATGTATTGCCGACATGTTTCAACACCATTTCCAAGTCGAATTACCACTGGGGCTACCACAGTCAACGGGGGTGTCAGATGCTGGGTCTCGTGGTCAGGGGATGATCACCAGGTCTACGGCAAAAGATGTTATCAAAGCTATTAAAGGTATGACACGGGGTGAGTCTCCTGGGCACGATGGTCTTAGCATTGAGCACCTCCAGCATGCTGGCCCGCATCTGCCAAGAGTTCTGGCTATGTTGTACACATTCTGTGTAGGGCACTCGTACCTGCCGTCTCGGACGCGATGAAGACTGTGGTGGTGCCCATCGTGAAAAACAAAACAGGTGACAGTAGCGACAAAACCAACTACAGACCTATTTCACTAGCTACCATTATAGCCAAGGTGTTTGATAGTGTGCTTAACTCCCACATTGATAAATATCTGAAATTACACGATAATCAATTTGGATTTAAGCCGGGATAATCCACAGAAACTGCAATTGTGGCTCTTAAAATACTGTCAAGTACTACATGGACCGACAGACAAATGTATACGCATGCTACCTTGACCTATCTAAGGCGTTCGATATGGTTAATTACGACATCCTCTGGCAGAAATTGAATGACTCTGGCGTGCCAGCTGACCTGACTAGCTCTCTCAAATTCTGGTACCTTAACCAATCCAATGTCGTAAGATGGGCGGGGGCGTTTTCGGATGCATACAGGTTGAAGAGTGGAGTAAGACAAGGAGGACTAACCTCTCCTAAGCTCTTCAACCTGTATGTAAACGAACTTATAGAGGAGCTCAGCAGCGCCCGCATCGGTTGCCATATTGACAGAGTGTGCGTAAATAATATCAGTTACGCAGATGATATGGTGCTGCTGAGTGCCTCTCCATGCGGACTTAAGAAACTGATAGGCATCTGTGAACGGTACGCAATGAGTCACGGTCTGCAATACAATGTGTTGAAAAGCGAATGTATGGTCTTTAGGGTTAGGAATAAAAGTCCACAAGATGTTCCGCCGATAAAACTAAATGGGAAGGTACTGACTGTGGTATCACAGTTTAAGTATCTGGGGCATATTATGACGTCTGACCTTAAAGACGGTACTGACATTGAGCGGGAACGAAGAGCATTGTCTGTGAGAGCTAACATGATCGCTCGCAGGTTTGCTGGATGCTCGAGAAGGGTCAAGTTAACCCTATTCAGGGCCTACTGCACGTCCTTATATACCAGCGGCCTGTGGGCGAACTATACTCAGGCACAATACAGTGCTCTTCGTGTTCAATTTAATAACGCATTCAGGATGCTGATGGGGCTGCCCCGATATTGCAGCGCGTCAGGGATGTTTGCAGAAGCGAGGGTGGACTGTTTCCACACTACTATGCGCAAGCGATGTACATCCCTGGTGCGTAGTGTACGGGCCAGTGCCAACAGCATCCTGAAAATGGTCGCTGAACGTAAATATGGACTGTGTGTATATAAACCACTGCTGTATGGTGCACGCAAACACACATGTTAATTATGAGGTCACATGACATTTGACATTTTGAGATTTAAATGAATTATTAATGTAACTTGACATCCAGTGAATAATTATTATTTTTAAATTAGATTACTTCAGAAATATTTACAAATTTTTATTATTAGTTGACTGTAATGTGAATTTCAAACCGGCCTAAATCGTATTATTATTTATTACTATGTATTATCTCTTTAAATTAACTTTATGTGTGCTAACTATGAACTTTGTAATTACTAATATTAAGCTAAGTTTTACTAACAATAGTGATCCATGTTGGTCTTTGAATAAATGAATTGAATTGATAGTCAGATGCATATTGTGAATCAGTCCTTGGGGTGTGAGTTCTTAAATGTATTTTTCTCATTCGAGCAGCATTTCTTGTAGGCCTACCCATGTTGGTATATAAAGCCTCTTCTTTTAAAGAATTTATATTATACAACAAGCAATATAATTACATTAGGATTATAAAGCAATTAACAGTTTCAGTAAGGTAGGAAGCTATTTTAAAAGTAATCAAAAATATTGCATGTTACTAGAAATTAAGTTAGTAATTAACTAAAGTAAGCCACAGAAAATTGAAAAATAAAAACTTTTTAACAAAAAATTAAACCGCCGAAAAGGAACTGAAAAGCAAAAAATAATAAAACTTTTTTATTTAGTTTAATAACTAAATTCTTAAACTATTGTAAGTACTTATACCTAAGTAAGTATATAATTTTGTAATTATTTTGACTTTTTAATTACCTAACCTTAATAACTAAGTTCTTAAATTAATCTAAGTGTACCGAAGTAATTTTGAGTCGGCGCCAAACAATCAATGAACAAAGATTACTCCAAACAAGTACAAGTTAGACCAAATCAAATGAATAATGCAATGTGAAATCTCCAGACATAAACATTAACATTCCAAAAAATGCGCTCTCCGCACGACCACTCGCTACGACGTGTGCCCTCACGTGTGGCCCGTTCGGGTTGGTGTCTCGCTGACATTAACCATAACTTCGTGAACGCTCGGCATTCAAAATTCAAATATTTATTCTGTAAGCAGGCCTCAAGGGCTCTTTCACATGTCCGATCAAATCAAATAGGTATCAAATCAAATGGGTAATATATCATTGTCCTTTACATAATTAATTAATATGCTTGTTTGGCGCCGACTCAAAATTACTTCGGTACACTTAGATTAATTTAAGAACTTAGTTATTAAGGTTAGGTAATTAAAAAGTCAAAATAATTACAAAATTATATACTTACTTAGGTATAAGTACTTACAATAGTTTAAGAATTTAGTTATTAAACTAAATAAAAAAGTTTTATTATTTTTTGCTTTTCAGTTCCTTTTCGGCGGTTTAATTTTTTGTTAAAAAGTTTTTATTATCTGTCATTGTGAAATGTAAGTTAAAAGTTAGTAGGTTTCTCCGTTCCGAAATACACTCATTTGATTTTTTAAATGCTTTTCCAGTACTACATAGGAAAGAAACAGTAGCAGTCACGTCGTATAAATAAAGCGGTCAAGGAGGCGGCGCTAGACAGAGTCGGATGGAGGGAGCTATACTATCCTACTCCCACAAGAGTCTAACTCTTAAGGCCGAAACGAACTGACAGCGGTGGCGGACCGGCGCTTAGGCGGTACCGGTTGTAATGTTCGAGCTACTATGAAAGGGTCCGCATAGAAAACCGGCCGGGAAAAAAGCGTGGCGGAGGCGGTAGCGGCGCGGAGGCGGCGAAACGCGTGCACAGCAGATCTTAGGCGGCCGCGGCGCGGGGCGGTTTTGCGGCGGGAAGTTGTATTACGCAGTAGTCAATGCACCGGCGCGCACTGGCGGCGGCGGCGCGGCGCGGCGCGGAGGCTTGCTGAGAGCGGTGCGACAAGTTGTTTTTTTTTATAACTTTAGTTCAGATGTTATTAACTTTAACAATGTATACAACTGAAAAATTGATTTCCCAGGTGAAAGTTAGTATCCTGCTTAGTAATTTCCTGGTTTTAAGATGTCGTGTAATTCTTCAAAGCTGTTTTTAGTCATGTGAAAATAAGCGTAAAAATGATCTTCATAAGAAGCTCTTGGCATAAACGATGGGACTCTCCGAATATTTCTCTTTTGTTATTTATTTCATGGACCCACGTCCGTTTAGATTTCTTCTTTTTGTTTTGCCATAATTCAAGTAAGAGCAAAATCTCGTCATCGATATCTTTTTTTTTATATAAGGGGACAATCTTACACAAATCGACCTAGTCCCATAGTAAGCTCAGTAAGGCTTGTGTTATGGGTACTAGACGACGATATATATATAATAGAAATAAATACTTAAATACATAGAAAATATCCATGACTCAGAAACAAATATTCATGCTCATCACATAAATGTTTGCCCTTACCGGGATTCGAACTCAGGACCTCTTGCTTCGTAGGCAGGGTCACTACCAACTAGGCTAAAGCGGTCGTCATCTAAATCTGAGGATAACATTTTTGATCTTTCCGAATCTGTCAAATAAAGGAACTTACTGGAGTCGTGTCGTATCAGCAAATCAAAGGACTGGCGTACGAAAGAGAGACATGGAAAATACTCCACCGACAAGAGAATAACTCTTAAATGAATGATGATGACGAATCTGTCAACTGTCGATTACCGCTTGATATGTCACACACGCCGCCTCCGCGCCGCTATCCCGCGCGAATACCGGCCGGGATTTTGGTGCGACGTCCTCCGGACCGCATTCGCTTTACCGCAAACACGCCTCCGCACCGCACCGCGCCGCGCCGCTCTCTGTGCGTCTGCAGCTTTATAGGCCATGCCAAGATAAGCTAAGTGAATCTGCCCCCAGCGAGTTTTGGCTTGTACATATTTTATTTTTGATGATGTGACTTTCTCTTAGTAACAAGTATGCAAATTTGCAGCCCCCAAACTTTATAGTATTTTGATTAAAAAAAACTAAATACTTCGGGATAGATTGCGGGCGCTATATTTTCGCGCAGCTTCGCCTGGTTTCTATAAACTTACGAGCCGCACTGTGGATTTCAATAAATAAAAAAATATCTGCGTCTCTTCAGTATAATTTTCAATGGCAGGAGTTGTAAAGGGTAGAACCGTTCTCTTTCCCAGCTCAGATTGTACCCAGCGCCGGCTTCTTCAGCGACGACACCAGCGGTATATCTCCCGGGAGTCTGTCCCCTCCACTTCCCATCCCGAAGCTCATCAAACTTTGAGGGTTGAGGATGTCAAACATTTTCTCGAGCACCGGCCTTCCTGTGGTAAAAACTACCAAACACAACATTAGAATGAAGTATTTCATAGTTGTTTTCTTGGTTGAGAAAGTTAGTGTTTAATGCTTCTGGAAGTATGGTTTGGTTTTAATGCTTCAAAAGGAGCTATTTATATATTTAGTATGGCACGGATCAATTTGTTTGGTTTAATACCCATGAAATTACTAAGTGTTGCAACTATTATATTAAATGAAAAATAAATTCACAGCTGCAATTCCGTGTTTTGGAAAACTCAATTACAGTTCCATGTTCCAGTTTATATAATAAATTAAATATTATAATTTGTTATATAAAGTGGAACATGGAACTGTAATGCGTGTGTGTTGGAAGTTGTTATGACATTTTTTGTGTTATTGTTGCAGTAAACATACATAATGCATTAAAACTTACGTGTTGCAGGCATTAAAAAAATAGATTAAGTGAAGACTACTAGCTAATCAAGTGAAAAAAACGTCATATTCCGGTTTTAGGTATATATTTTACATTTCATTCTAATAAGTATTTTATACCATGCGCTTTAATACAGTGTGTCCCTGGATAAAGTGCTCAAACGAATAGGGGTGAAACAAGATGCAATTTTATCGTAATATTTGAAGCGATTTTGATAAGATTGAAGCGCTCATAGCCCAGCGGCGCCTGCGAGTCGGAAACGATAACGCAGGTTAAGCAAAGATGGCAGCGGTCAGCCTGTGGATGGGTGACCGCCTGATGTTTGAGTGGTTAATATAAATGAGCGCTTCCGTGCTTCGGAGGGCACGCTAAGCAGTTGATCCCGGTTGCTGTCTATGACAGTAATCGTTAAGCCGAGTTAGAGGCCTTCGGGCGGTTTAAGAACTTCTAACAGTCGAGTTGCCCACTCACTTGACAAAGGAAAGACAACTGTTACTCGCGTCCGCAGGAGCTACCTACCACAACCCTGCACGTGTCTCCTGGGTGGTACTAAAGAGTGACTAACTTTAAAGGCCGATTGAGTATTTTTTTTTTATATTCGAGTTAATACTATACAAATAATAAAGTTTAACAATATAGCTAAGCAGTGACCACAATAAAAACTTTATCAAAACTAATAGACTATTATCAACCAGGATACCAGCGCCTTCTAGCGTAGTGCACGAGAGCTATTAAGACTCCGTTAACAAGCCAAAGATGACGAAGTGCGTAACTTGCAAAAAGTTTTTATCGCCGAAAGGTGCCGCCACATGCGCAGTATGTCGCGGAGTGTATCACAGGGGCTGCGTCGGACTTGCAACTTCCGACAGTGTGGCAATCCCTAGGGACTGGGCGTGCCCTGAATGCGAAGCGAAGCGGGGGATGACTGGTGGTAGTGGGACCCCGTCAAAAGGCCCCGGTGAGATGCAGGCTCCGCCGACGACGATAACTGGGGCATTGTCCGCTAGCCCCGCGCCCATGCTAGGCAATGATACTCAGGTTACTGGGCTGCGTCGAGACCTGGATGAGTACATGTCCGAGCAGCGCGAGTTTCGCGAAGAGATACGGGCCACCTTGAGAAATCTGTCGGGCCGCATGGACGATATCGAGCGGCGGCTGGAGGCGGTAGAAAGGGGTGAGGCGGAGTCGGCGCCCCAGAGCTGCGTGGTCGAGTTGCAGCAGACGGTGGCTCGCCTCCAGGCGGAGCTGAGCGACCGTGACCAGGACGCGCTGCTTTCGGACCTGGATATAGGCCACGTATATACGCACGGTCTGTTAGGTGTCTGGCGAGTGGCGTACGCCTGAAGCCTCTAGGCGTACGAACCCACTCAGCCGACGCGATAAAGTCGCCCGTCGCCCCGCGACAAGGGTCGCCCCTCTGCGACAAGAGTCGCTCGCGACGCGACGTAAGGCGACGCGTCGGCCACATCATCATTGTTAGTCATAAAATTGGTTAGCCATAACGTTCAATGTCCCGGTGGTATGCAATTACATAATGTTACAGGCAATAATCTAGTTTGTAATAACTATTGTAAGGTATTTTTTCGCAAGTCATAATGATTGGTAGTCATCTGATTAGTTAGTCATATCATTCAATTTCACGGTGGTGTCACTCTTCATAATGTTAAAGCCCATAAACACACTCCCAGAAAATTAATAAAGTACATGTTTTTTTACTACCGAACGTTACTGAACGTGTTCTTTTAGACTGCTTTAGAACATACCCACATACCCATTAATTATAATTAATGTGGGTACTTTGGCAAAAATAAAGAGTGATGCAATTGAAAGATATTTATGCCGCTCACTGTTTTGTTTAGTGGTCAGAATACGTTAAAATAAGTATGTTTTGTTTTGAAACTTTTTTCTCTAAAATCACAAATGGCGGAAATATTTGACCCGAAAGTTAGGAAAAATATGTACTTGTCAACATTTCGATGAATGTTGTGTCATTGTTGGTTCTGGCGCTTCGCCGGCCGCTGCCGCAGCACGCTCGCTTCGCTCGCTCGGCTCGCGCGCTTAGGGTCACGGTACAACTAAGACTCCTCCTCGCTTCGCTCGTCGTCGTACCTACACCGACCTGCCTTAGAAGTCCAATACCTTGGCCATTTTTAATTTCAGAGAAAAAGTTTCTAAAAACATGCTTATTTAAACGTATTCTTTACGAAACAGTCATAAACCCTTCGCGTAGTACCCCTACCCTACCCCTAATATAATGCGTGTTTTTGGAGCCGTCTCTGTTTGAAGTCGTCACGCTCAGGTTTATCTCTATTTATGATTATATGGAATGGTATGGCAGTGGCATGGAAATTTTAAATTATTTTAATGTATTAGGCAGTGGCATGGAAATTTTAAATTATTTTAACGTATTACACTTACATCTAATTATAATATATGAATTGCAGAGTTTTGACTTATTTTATTTATTACTATCTACTATATACATACACAATCACCGACACATAGTTATTTTCATTTACTTATTATTTTATCACATATGTTTATTATTAGCGTGTTTCTCTGTTAATGATGATTAATAAGTCCATGAGAATAGGTTTGTTCAATGCAGGTTCTCTGGGCACGAAACACGATGACTTCATAGCGGCTACTTCCCGGCATGATCTTGATGTGCTGGCTATCAACGAGTCGTGGTTAAGAGCTGGGGAGGAGGGGAAAGCGCCTGCACTCCCTGGGTACAGGTTGCGCCATATCCCTAGGCCTACAGGCACAAGATCCCGCGGAGGAGGCGTTCAATGCTCGCACCTGGCCTCACCCCGTTGACCCTCTGCATAGACTCGTGGAACAAATGTGGATCACTTTGACCCTTAACGGAAAGAAACTGGCGATCGGAACGGCGTATCGCCCACCCTGGATGGATATAGATTTGTTTTTGGATGCTATTTCTGACACTATTGGCTCAATTCCTGACTATGACCATTTGATATTATTAGGCGATTTCAATATAAATGTATTAAATAATAATGACACTAGAAGTACTAAATTAAATAATTTCTTGACCTGTTTTCAATTGACACAATTAGTTACAGAACCCACGCATTTTACAAACACTAGCCAGACGCTGCTTGATGTAGTTTGTACGGATTTGCGTGCGAAAAATCTAAGCATACACCATATGGGTACGCTCTATGGGCACTGCCTTGTTGTTTGCGAATTCAACATTAAGCTTGAAAAACCTAAGCCATTTCAAATAACCTACAGGCCTATCAAGAACATTCTACGCGACTATCTAGATGCGGACTTGCGGTCTGTGAGGTGGGACCTGATGTCAAACCTGGGAAATGTAAATGATATGGTCGAAGCCTTCAACCAACACATATTTGACTTACATGCTCCTCTTAAAACTACACTAGTTAAGGGTTGTTCGTACCCCTGGATCACGGACACAGTCAAGCTCATGATGCGTTTGCGTGACAAAGCCGCAGCAGAGTTTCATAGAAGCCAGTCTGACAGTAAAAAACAATACTACAAAGACTTGAAATCTACTGTCAATAAAGCAATGTTCTATGAAAAATCTGCATACTTTGAATTGAACATAAACAGTAAGATTCATGATCCTAAGACACTATGGAATAACCTGAAGTCAACTATACTGCCTAAAAAAAACAGTGAACTACCTGCATCATTTGACAACCCAACTGTAATTAATAATCATTTTCCAAGTCTGCCCGGAACTTCAGAAGTTTCTATATAACAACTGACATACCTTGAGTACCACAGACACAGCGACTCCATATTTACATTACTTCCAATTAGTTCAGTCCAAATCAACAAAATAATTAAAAATCTGAAATCAAATGCTGAAGGTAGCGATGGTATTAATTTGAATATGCTTATGTTGACATTGCCCCACACTATTGATATTATAACTGACATAATAAATACTTCCATTTTGACATCAACTTTCCCCGACATCTGGAAGTTAGCGATTGTGCACCCATTGCCTAAAACTGCTAACCCATCTGAACTCAAAGACCTACGACCTATTAGTATTCTGCCTTGTATTTCTAAAATACTAGAAAAGGCTGTGGGCTCACAGCTTACTCATTACCTTGAGTCGAACAACATTCTGCCTAGTGTTCAATCAGGTTTCAGAAAAGGGAGGAGTACAATGACGGCTTTACTTGATGTCACTGACAATATTTTGTGTGCACAGGACAAGGGAATGTGTACACTGTTAGTACTCCTTGACTTTTCCCGCGCCTTTGACTGCCTTAACATTAATCTACTTTTATCAAAGTTGAGTTATTATGGCTTCGACATCAATGCTTTGAGATGGTTTGACAGTTATCTAAATAACCGTTGTCAATTTGTAAAAATTAATCTTAGTGATGGCTCCACGCGGTCTTCTGAACTAGCTTGCCTCGAGAGAGGAGTCCCTCAAGGGTTGGTGATTGGTCCGATCCTGTTCATTTTATACTTTGCTGATATAGGGTCACACATAACACACAGCAAGTACCACATCTATGCGGATGATGTACAAGTGTACATCTCATGCAAACCTTCCGAACTAGAGAGCACCATAGAAAATCTTAATGCAGACCTTTCAAGTATTTCTAACTGGGCTACAGAAAATGGGTTAATTCTTAACCCAAGTAAGACTAAATATATGGTTTTTGGCAGCAAACAACAGCTAGCTAGCACCAGTCCTTCAAATCACGTTATGGTTATGAATAAGCCTATTGAGCGGACGCATGAAGCACGCAACCTAGGTCTTTTGATGGATGGCAGCCTTCGTTATGAAAAACACATTGCCAATACAGTCAGAAGCTGTTTTTATAAACTCAAAGTACTGTACAAAATAAGACCATTTTTAAATGAGAGCCTACGAATACAGTTAGTGGAATCACTAGTTTTATCTAGACTTAATTATGTGGACACTGTTGTTGGTCCACGACTTCTTTCTAAAACAAAGAAACTCATCCAGCGTGTTCAGAATGCCTGCGCTCGCTTTTGTTTCAACATTCCGTTGAGGGCCCATGTCACCCCATTTCTAAACAAGAATAATATCTTGAAAATGCAACACCGCCGTAAGCTCCATTTGGCTTGTTTGCTTTTTGGGGTATTGAAGCACGAGGCGCCGGCGTATCTCTTCGAGAAACTCTCCTTTAATAACTCGTCTCGGGGTGGAAGACGTCAGCGCATAATATGTCTGGTGACTCCCCGACATGCTTCTGCTGCTTTCCGAGGAAGTTTCCGCTATGCAGCCACGAAGTGCTGGAACAATGTCCCGCCGCCGCTTAGAGGCTTGCTGGACGTTAACAGATTTAGAATTAATCTCAAAAAATTCATGCAAGAACATCAGCATAAACAGGAGAATCTGTGTCATGAAACTAGCTGCATTTAACACTCCCTCACCTGTTGGTTATGCCCCATCTGCAATTCATCCATTGCCATACGGTTGCCAAACGTAATTTAATGTGTACTTCAGTTTTTCAACGTAGTTTAACTTAATAATATTGTTTTTAAGCACAATATCATGCTGCTTTAATTGTTTGTTTGTTTTTTTTTTTTTTTAAATTCGTCCATTTGGACAGGCTAAGACCATGGGCCATACTGCCTAGTCTTCAGTAAGTATAATTTCATTTGATCGAATCCAGTAATAACGTCTTCAGTAGTTTCAAATCAGAAGTCTCTAGTCCAATAAATATGTCTTCAGTTATTTCCAATTCATATGAACAAATCTAGATATTAAGTCATCAGTATTATCAACATATGTGTCAAATCCAATAAATAAGTCTTCAGTTATTCCAATCCAATTCATGAAGTCAAATCCAGTAATAAAGTCTTAAGTATGTTCCAATAAAAACGTCAAATCCAATATTCAGCTCTTCAAAAAAGCTTACACCTCATCCAGACATTCCAAAAAGTCATTTGACCAACAAAATATAGGTACAATGCTTCAATAAAAATATATACAATTTTAAGCAAGTTTTAAATTTAGCATCATATTTACAGTATTATGTACAAAATTAAACAAAGGTAAATAAGTAGACGACTCCTTCAACAAATCAGTTACTGAAAGCGGGATTCGATTAGAAGCTCCATAAATCTCAAGCAACTCATCCATCAGCACTAGGCGCTGAATGCCAAAGGATGAGCAACTAAACAGAATGTGATCTATAGACTGACCCTCTTGCTTTTGACAATGATCGCAATAAGGGGAAGAGACAAAGTTTTTACGATGGAGATGAAAATTTAAACGACAATGACCAATGCGCATACGAGTAATTATGGTGTAAAACCTACGATGCATGTAAGTTTTAAACTTACAAAACCAAGGCTTACTATTAACTTGGTTATCTAACAAAGCATACAAATGAGCCTTATTCTCAACTTCTGTAAAATGATACCAATGTCTTCCCCAAAGAACAGTCATACGCTGTTTTAGATTACTTATAATATCAGAATATGGCAAGGTCACAGCTAAGTCCCTGCTGTCGGGAACCAGGGACAAGTCAGATGCATTAATGTGATATTTTTGCATGGCGATGGATGGCTGTGTGTTGTGCGTGCCTGAAGTATTGTGAGCTGATGGATAATAGAATGACTAGTGTCCCTACCTGATTGTTACCTTGTTTTAATTTAGTTTCACAGTGTATTAGGTTAAGTCTGTAATGCTGTGTAATATATTTACAATAAATAAATAAATAAATAAAATTAGCAATAGTTCTAGCTAGGTAGTCGGCGTTTTCATTACCAGAAACTCCTTTATGAGACGGAACCCATACAAAATCTATTTTAATACCAATTAAAGATAGTTCTAACCATAATTCTTTAATGGAAAAAAATAGATAGCAAGTGCTAGCATTCATTTTGTTACTCGATAAACTTATTAATACACTCATACTATCGCTTACTATGACCCATTCTTTACTATATTGATTATGTTCTTTAACATGTTTCAAAGCAAATAAGATGGCAGTTGCTTCAGCAGTAAAGATACTTGCATTTTTATTGATATTAAACCCAATACCTTTATTAATTTCAGGTTGATAAATTGCAAAGGAAACAGCATTATTATTTTTGGCACCATCCGTATAAATAAATTTACAATTAGACCATTCTGACAACAATAAATAAGCCTCCTCTTTGGAAGTTAGCTTTGAATCTATTACAATTTTTATATCGGGATATTTACTCTTAAAAGAGCCTGTGTAACAGGGAAGAAGGTCATTATCAAGATGTATATTTAACTCCTGCAAAGAGTGAAAGAAAGAAGTAAAATCCTGAAGAACATACATGTGCCTTTGAAAAGGCGCTGATTGGAAAGAAATCAAGTTGTGAAGAAGATCGTTCTTAGGCAAGCTGTATAACTTTAAAATAAATCTTTCTTTTAAATAACGAAATCTAATATGAATAGGAGGAAGATTCGATTCAATTTGCATAGCAGCGATGCGTGCATTTAAAACTAGCCCTAGTTTTAAATGCACCCAGTATTGTCCGCATACATTTGTTTTGTATTTTATCTAATGAATTTACAATTTTATCATCTCCAGCAAAACATAGAAAACCATATTCAAAATGACTTCGAACTAGAGACTTATACAATATTAACAAAATTTTGGGGTCTGCACCCCATGAAGTGGCGCACAGCGATTTTAACACATTGTATGCTTTGTTAGCTTTGGTTATAATACTGTCAGCATATTTTATCCAGGAAAGTTTTGAAGTAAATATAACACCTAAAAACTTTATTAGATCATATGAAATAGGCAGTGATATGTCATTGTACAAAACTGTGGGCAAACACATGCTTTTGCGACCAAAAATAAAAACTTTGGTTTTAGTCGAATTTACATCTAAGTTCAGATAAGCAAAGTATTTATGTAAGTTGATTAATGCCTCATTAATAGTCAAAGCTAATTGATTTAAATCAGATCCTGACACATAAACAACCAAATCATCTGCATACTGCAGATTTTTAACCTTTGTTCCTAGAATAAGATTTAGTCTCCTAATGTACAAAATAAAAATTAAAGGGGATAAGATACCTCCTTGACAAACCCCTAAAGAAGATAATCTTGGGCCATATAAGTGATTGTTAAATTTAACAAAAACCTTCCTGTTTGTTAAAAACATTTGTAAGAAATTTATTATTTTGCCAGGTAACCCTATCATTGACAGCTCTCTACATAAAACGGAAATATTGACACTGTTAAATGCACCTGCAATGTCAAAGAATACCGAAAGAAGATACTGATTATTATATATGCTGTTAAGTGCATCAAGTTGCAACTGACAAATACTCTCACGAGAAGACCGACCTTTACGAAAACCAAACTGATTGCAGGGTAACAGACCATTTTGTTCGACAAAAAATTCCAACCGTTGCTTTAGAAGCTGTTCAAAAACCTTTCCTACACAAGATGTGAGTGCTATAGGTCGATATGAGTCGGGTAACAATTTATCTTTATCAGGCTTTAAAATTGGGACCAAGCAATCTGTTTTCCAATCATCAGGAATTAAGTTTTCTTCCCACAGCTGATTTAATATGTTTAAAAAGGTCTTTAGATTTTGTGAACTTAAATTTTTCAGTAAAATATATGGTATTCCATCAACACCAAAGGATGTATCTCTTCTTGAAAATAGGGCAGATTTAAGCTCTTGCAAAGAAAACGGTTCAGTAAGATACTTATCATTATCATTTTCTGTGTGAACATAATTTAAAGACTCATTAAGCACAAAATCAGGAGTGTATTTCTTAAGAAAATCTGATATCCAACTATTATTACTAGCGTGTTTTGAAATGAATGTTTTATTAAATTTCCGCATGTAATTCCATATTAATGTCAAAGGAGTGCACCGGTTAAATGAGTTACACAGATTTATCCAACTATTACACCGTTCAGTCTTAAGAACAAGCTTTTTAAGAGCTCGAAGTCTTTTAAATTCTATATAATTCTCTTCACTAGGTTCACTTTTAAATTTTATATAAGCATTTTTTGAATTAAGTACAGCTTCTGAACACTTTTGATTCCACCAAGGCAGCCGGGGAAATTTCAAAGATTTTGGTGTACACGTATTAGAACTATTCAAAGACCTATGTCTAGGGATGGACTCTACAGCAGTAGATCGCAAAATATTACAAAACAGATTGAGCGCATCTATCGAAGACATATTTTCAAAATCAATATTAGCCAAACAAAAATCAACTGATTGCCTGTACATTTTCCAATTCACCTGTTTGTAATTTGGGTGAATGGGCAAATGTACATTATTACATATTGGGTTACTTTGTGAGCTATTTTCATTACCAACTATCATTTTTATCATTACAGGCAAATGATAACTGCTGCCAAGAGGACAATCCATAACAGACCAATCACATGAAAGTGCCAATGATGGAGAAACGAAAGTTAAATCCAGAGCATTAGGACGCCAAGAAGAAGAACCAGTTGTAGTAGTTTGACCATTATTTAAAAGAACCAAGTCATTGCCATCAATAATATCTAAGACATCTCTACCTCGAGGCAATGTATCAACAGAGCCCCATGACATATGATGAGAATTTAGATCGCCTCCAAAAAGCATTGGCTGCGGAATAGATTTTATCAAAGCATCAAATTTACTTTTATTAAATGGGGGATCAGAATTTGATGGACTATAAAAACTTACTACACTCAACTGCTTGTTCAATATCCATGGGTATTTATTCAATTAAATATTTACATATTATACAAAGAGTATGAATATAAAACTATGTACAATAACAAAAGTAGAAGAATCTAAAGCTAACTTAAAATTTAAACTATCTCTAAAAAGGGCCCCCGTGGCATCGTACCAAAGATGCTGGCAGCATTGCCTCGCTGAATAGCAATGCTAATCCGCTGTGCGAGGAAGCTGCCAGCTCTTTGGTCGCCTGTAGTGTCGACAAGCCTTTTGCTAAGCTCGTTGTACAGTCCTCGAGCACTTGGACCCCAAGGCCCAAGGGTCTCGACTCCAAATGCCATAAAATGGTATTGAGAGCCGAGACCCCTGTATTTTGTGGCCTTTTTTGTTTCAGCCGCCTCTGCTGCGCCGCCGGCCCTGGAAGTAGTTCGTGGAAGATGGGACGGTGCCAGCGTGTCAACACATGTAGCGTCCCACACTAACACTCGCCCCATCTTCCACGGAATCAGGGTCATCCCGTCCGGCCTCTTACCATCGTCTCTTGAGACACCGTTTGGTTCAAGTATTGATGGTGTGTTGACAGTGGCAAGAGTACGGCGGATAATGTCGTTTAAGGCGGCATGTCTCGAGAGGCGGCCTGCGCTCATTTGGCACGACAAGCCGTGGTGTCCCAACTCGTCGACGAAAGTGCCACAGGGGCACTTGTGAGGGGTACATACCTTCACACCTAGTCTCAAGCTTACGGCCAGTCTTAAGGTGTCAGGGTTCAGAAAAGTACCAGTGGGAGGGGAGGGAAAAGCGTGTAACCACTGGCCGGATTCCCGTTCAGCCACTGCCAGTAGTCGTGCGCGGTTAGAACCAGAACTAGAATTTAAATAGGATGTATAATCAATTTTGCACAACATGTCGTCCCAGCTCCGTTGGATATGTAATTTTGCAGGAGGATCTTGACCGGGACAAGTCATCTGCCAAGCATTTCTAGCCTCCGCCAGGCATGCCGTCTCGTAGTTTGATGGACAAAAAGCCCTCAGGATTTTTCCTACGAGAACGGAAGTGCCATGGACGGAGGATAGAAAAGCTGGTAAAGCGACACTGGAAATTTTGCGCGTGCCTAGTCCACCAAACCTGATGGGTAAGGACGCCTGGGCCCAACACTGCTCGCTGAGCTGTATATTTAAAATTGATTCGAGGCTTGATTTAATCAAGAAGTCAATTGATACCAGGGAATTTTGATGTTTAAAAAAAGGACCAGAGCGAAGCAAATATGTAAATTTCGGAACGAAAAGACAAAATTTTAAGATTGTTAAAGCGTAGTGTGAATTTATTAGAAGTAGGCGCTCGGCGCAGTTTTTGAATTTTGATATAGCGTTTGTGATGATATTGGGGACGGCTTGCTCATATATTGGTGACCCAAGAAGGCTGAGGGACTCTTTGTCGACCACTTTTATATTAGGAGTGGCTGCTCTGAATTTCTGAACGACATCTGTTTGGTCGTAGTTCAGAAACAGTTCGCACTTGTTAAAATTGAGTTCTAAACCCATTGATATAAACTTGTTTTTAATATCCAAAAGGTCTGTGAGTACTGTATCCGCATCTCCACCGAGAGTTCCGTCATCCAAATACCATACATTGAATTTAGATTTTAAATTTTGAACTATCGGATTGATTGCTAAACTGAATATGGCTGGACCCAGAGGGTCGCCTTGCTGACAGCCAACTTCTGACGAAAGTTCGTTGTGTTTGTACATTAATTTAGAAGGGTCCGCGTAACAGTGTAATAGATAATTATATAATTCCGGAATGTGATTTCTCACTTCTGAAAGCAGAATGTCCCTGTTTACCGAATTAAAAGCATTTTTTACATCAATTTTGAGGAGTACCTCACACTGGTCGTTGTTTAAACAGGTACGCAGGGCATGGACGGCTGCTTCGCATCCTCCTTTTGTACCAAAACCAAGTTGCACTGGTTCAAATTGCTTTTGAAGTTTTGACGAAACGTACCGAACGGAGATTTTTGAAGCAAGACGCCGAAAAGTTGAGCCAACAGCTATGGGTCTTATTCCTCCGTCTTTTTTTGTCAGGGCTATCAAATTCGCTCCGTATAGGATCGGTACAAAAACAGGGTTTACGTTACCGGAAAACATTAAATTTATCAATTTTGTAATAGAAATTAGTAAACGTTTGCCTGCATCACCGACGCAGTGTGAGGTTAAGTCCTTGAGGTGTTGAGGAGAGATGCCGTCAAGGCCTGCCGCTGATCCGGTTTTGAAACAAAGGATCGCATTCATGGTATCTTTTTCTTGTACATGTAGGCAGACGTCAGGCCCTGTAGGCGGATCTAAAAAGTAAGGTGTGGTTGGAGCTGGGGGATGCTTGGAACGTAAGGTCGTAAGGGTTTCAGACGTGTCCGCAGACAGCACGTCACTAGAAAAGAGAATTCGCGCGGCGCCTTTCAAATCACCATCACAGATCTTGCCCTCTACATTTTTTTTTAAATTGAATTTGCTAGGAACCGTAGTGTGGTTGTTTAAAGTAGGATGGTGGCTGAGGGGGTCGGCACAATTGTTTTTTATTTTACGAGTTAAACTTGCTTGGTTATCTGGTTTAGCATGAAGTGTAGAAAATGAGAAACAGAGAAGATTTTTCCAAGAATCGGGGCTATTTACATCTACGCAGGAGTTGATGACATCGGATAGGCGGCTAGCTACGGCGATTCTCGCTCCGCGGGGTATTCTTTTCACTATAGGGATGGAGTTTTTAAGGTGGCTAAGATAGAGATGAAAGTTATTTAAACTGTCATTTTGTGGCACTGTCGAAGTACTGGGCTGTGGGCTAGCTGCTGGGCATGTGGCGGTATATAATGGGTTTGTAGGTTTGTGACATTTTCCAACGTGAATACGCAAGCCGTGGATCGAAAGGAAAGACTTGTGACATTGGGTACAGGGGTGATTTTGGGGAAACGTGCCGTCTGCAGATGGTATAGAGGTATGCATCCATTCAAAATAAACGACGAAATAAATGTAAAACTTACGGTTGGTAGAAGAACACTATACACAATATTTACAAAAGAAACATTTGAGAATAAAAACACAAACTAATAAAAGATACTTGACTAAAAATAAATGTCAATCGTGACACTGAGCACTGTCACGTCACTCCGGGGCGCAGCCCCTGGGCGCATGCATAATAATATGTAAATACTTCTTTCTTGATTGTTCTTGGATAGGTACCAATTAAAGGCCGGTCTGCCGGAGCGCTATGTATGGCGCTTTCCACACGCTCTGACAAAATAGGATGAAAAGACCTGGGTTGACAGCTGATATATATGTGCAAAAGATGTGCAAGGTTTACTATGGTCGGGGTCGGTATTTTTACAAGCTTTCTATTATCTTGCAGCTTGCATAACTCAGACGGATCAACATAAAATATTAAATCAATATTAAGTTTAAATTCGAAAAACAATGTCCGCCATCCTTTCTCCTTATTATTTCTTTAATCGAATTTCAATATTTAATCGTCAATTCGATATTGTCATTGCACGTTCAGATATTACCGATGTACTTATATTATCCCTCTATAACTGCTTGTTGTTTATAATTATTTGTACACAGATATTTTGTAGAGCATTGTCAAAATAAGTTTTAATATTAGAATATACTATATTGTTATGAATAAGTATTGCTACACCATTATGTTTATTACCACAGTCATTTCTAATGACATTGTATCCTTTAATTGAAAATTTTTGATGTTGTTTTAACCAGGTTTCAGAAATTATTGCTATGTGAATGTTATTTTCATATAAGAATGATGGGTGTCAATATATTTTGAGCCAAGCTGCGGAAATGCAACGTCACAAAACAAATCGGAATATTTAGCACTACGTGATTTAAACTTATTTTCCTCAATTTTCTGTTTTTTAATTGGACATGCAGCAGATATAGCCACGTGATCCCCACCACAGTTTGCGCATTGTGTTTTAACCTTATTACAATTTTTGAAATTATGAGATTCAGCACAAATTGAACATACTTCATTATTTTTACAATACTTTGCTATATGACCAAATTTCATGCAACGAAGGCATTGCTTTACCGGAGGAATATAGATTCCTACTTCGTGCCTCCAATGGTCAAGTGTTACATATTCAGGCAACTGTACAGAGGCAAAAGTCACGGCAACCGTCTGAGTTGGAACCATTGAGACGATACCCAGCGTGTCTTTTACCCGCCGCATAAACCGTCTTACGCTTATCACCTTTTTACTGGAAGCTATTAATTGGAAAATCTTCTGGTTCGAATAATCAATCGGCACTGAAGTGAGAACACCCGTAACCTCGGTCTCAGATGCTGGGATTGAAGCATTCATGTGAATTTCATTTAATAATTTTTCATTTTTTAGGAAGACATTGGCGTGATTTGGGAGATCGAACATAATCCCAACTTTGTATGCATTAATTGTTCTTAGATGCATCACGCCCGACACGCGATGCTTTCGGATTGCATTGGACACAGCAAGTCTATCTTTGTCAGAAAATTTGTGGTCATCCTCTCTGTGATTCAGAAAAACAATAAATTCTTTCTTAGCTGAATTTTCGTCGTACAACCTGTAATAACTTTTGGCCCTGAAAGGAGTATACTTCTCTTTGTCATCTTCTTTAGTCTTCTTTTTTGCAGGTATGCGCTCCGAGGGCGCACCTGTATCCGCATCAGAACTACTTTCAGATTGAAGATCTGGCTCCGGCTCCAAGCCCTCCAACCGAGAACGCTTTCCCGTACGCTTCCCCATGACTGGGGAAGCGCACCAAACCGATAACCAAATCAACTATGAATTTAAATTAAAATTAAGACTAAATATGTACAAATTAACACCTAAAATTAATTTACAATAAAATATTTTATCAAGCGCGCCTATCACTTTCAACGTTCCCGCCAAAAAAAACTTAGTTTAGATACAGATAATTATTTCTACTATGGTGTTTAGTTTTTTTTTTTTTTTTTAATTCATCCATTCGGACAGGCTAAGACCATGGGCCATACTGCCTAGTCTTCAGTAAGTATAATTTCATTTGATCGAATCCAGTAATAACGTCTTCAGTAGTTTCAAATCAGAAGTCTCTAGTCCAATAAATATGTCTTCAGTTATTTCCAATTCATATGAACAAATCTAGATATTAAGTCATCAGTATTATCAACATATGTGTCAAATCCAAAAAATAAGTCTTCAGTTATTCCAATCCAATTCATGAAGTCAAATCCAGTAATAAAGTCTTGAGTATGTTCCAATAAAAACGTCAAATCCAATATTCAGCTCTTCAAAAAAGCTTACACCTCATCCAGACATTCCAAAAAGTCATTTGACCAACAAAATATAGGTACAATGCTTCAATAAAAATATATACAATTTTAAGCAAGTTTTAAATTTAGCATCATATTTACAGCATACACACAGTATTATGTACAAAATTAAACAGAGGTAAATAAGTAGACGACTCCTTCAACAAATCAGTTACTGAAAGCGGGATTCGATTAGAAGCTCCATAAATCTCAAGCAACTCATCCATCAGCACTAGGCGCTGAATGCCAAAGGATGAGCAACTAAACAGAATGTGATCTATAGACTGACCCTCTTGCTTTTGACAATGATCGCAATAAGGGGAAGAGACAAAGTTTTTACGATGGAGATGAAAATTTAAACGACAATGACCAATGCGCATACGAGTAATTATGGTGTAAAACCTATGATGCATGTAAGTTTTAAACTTACAAAACCAAGGCTTACTATTAACTTGGTTATCTAACAAAGCATACAAATGAGCCTTATTCTCAACTTCTGTAAAATGATACCAATGTCTTCCCCAAAGAACAGTCATACGCTGTTTTAGATTACTTATAATATCAGAATATGGCAAGGTCACAGCTAAGTCCCTGCTGTCGGGAACCAGGGTCAAGTCAGATGCATTAGCAATAGTTCTAGCTAGGTAGTCGGCGTTTTCATTACCAGAAACTCCTTTATGTGACGGAACCCATACAAAATCTATTTTAATACCAATTAAAGATAGTTCTAACCATAATTCTTTAATGGAAAAAATTAGATAGCAAGTGCTAGCATTCATTTTGTTACTCGATAAACTTATTAATACACTCATACTATCGCTTACTATGACCCATTCTTTACTATATTGATTATGTTCTTTAACATGTTTCAAAGCAAATAAGATGGCAGTTGCTTCAGCAGTAAAGATACTTGCATTTTTATTGATATTAAACCCAATACCTTTATTAATTTCAGGTTGATAAATTGCAAAGGAAACAGCATTATTATTTTTGGCACCATCCGTATAAATAAATTTACAATTAGACCATTCTGACAACAATAAATAAGCCTCCTCTTTGGAAGTTAGCTTTGAATCTATTACAATTTTTATATCGGGATATTTACTCTTAAAAGAGCCTGTGTAACAGGGAAGAAGGTCATTATCAAGATGTATATTTAACTCCTGCAAAGAGTGAAAGAAAGAAGTAAAATCCTGAAGAACATAAATGTGCCTTTGAAAAGGCGCTGATTGGAAAGAAATCAAGTTGTGAAGAAGATCGTTCTTAGGCAAGCTGTATAACTTTAAAATAAATCTTTCTTTTAAATAACGAAATCTAATATGAATAGGAGGAAGATTCGATTCAATTTGCATAGCAGCGATGCGTGCATTTAAAACTAGTCCTAGTTTTAAATGCACCCAGTATTGTCCGCATACATTTGTTTTGTATTTTTAACCGACGAAAAAAACGGAGGAGGTTCTCAAGTCAACGCGTATATTTTTTTTTTTATGTATGAACGCATAACTTTTTACAGAGTAGTCCGATTTTGATAATTCTTTTTTTATTAGAAAGGGTATACCTCGAAGTTGGTCCCATATAAATTTTAAATAAAAATTTCAACCCTAAGGGTAGGAAAACAGGGGATGATTGTTTGTTCACTTACTGATTGATATGTATGACCACGCATGTGTGTGTGTGTGTGTGTGTGTGTGTGTGTGTGTGTGTGTGTATGTGTGTGTTGAATGAGCTTTACACCTGTCAGTCTCTTGTGTGTAGACCTCTCAGTCTCTGCATTTCTGCTAAAGCTCGTTTATCGTGAGGTTTGTGTAATACCTTATTCGGCTCTAGGTCAGATAAAGCAATACCATCAAGTGTATTTACTCTACTCAGATATTATCGCGAAGCATCACTCTAAACGAGATTTTAAGGGTTTGTAGAAGGCATTAATGATAACAAATGTATTGCCGACATGTTTCAACACCATTTCCAAGTCGAATTACCACTGGGGCTACCACAGTCAACGGGGGTGTCAGATGCTGGGTCTCGTGGTCAGGGGATGATCACCAGGTCTACGGCAAAAGATGTTATCAAAGCTATTAAAGGTATGACACGGGGTGAGTCTCCTGGGCACGATGGTCTTAGCATTGAGCACCTCCAGCATGCTGGCCCGCATCTGCCAAGAGTTCTGGCTATGTTGTACACATTCTGTGTAGGGCACTCGTACCTGCCGTCTCGGACGCGATGAAGACTGTGGTGGTGCCCATCGTGAAAAACAAAACAGGTGACAGTAGCGACAAAACCAACTACAGACCTATTTCACTAGCTACCATTATAGCCAAGGTGTTTGATAGTGTGCTTAACTCCCACATTGATAAATATCTGAAATTACACGATAATCAATTTGGATTTAAGCCGGGATAATCCACAGAAACTGCAATTGTGGCTCTTAAAATACTGTCAAGTACTACATGGACCGACAGACAAATGTATACGCATGCTACCTTGACCTATCTAAGGCGTTCGATATGGTTAATTACGACATCCTCTGGCAGAAATTGAATGACTCTGGCGTGCCAGCTGACCTGACTAGCTCTCTCAAATTCTGGTACCTTAACCAATCCAATGTCGTAAGATGGGCGGGGGCGTTTTCGGATGCATACAGGTTGAAGAGTGGAGTAAGACAAGGAGGACTAACCTCTCCTAAGCTCTTCAACCTGTATGTAAACGAACTTATAGAGGAGCTCAGTAGCGCCCGCATCGGTTGCCATATTGACAGAGTGTGCGTAAATAATATCAGTTACGCAGATGATATGGTGCTGCTGAGTGCCTCTCCATGCGGACTTACGAAACTGATAGGCATCTGTGAACGGTACGCAATGAGTCACGGTCTGCAATACAATGTGTTGAAAAGCGAATGTATGGTCTTTAGGGTTAGGAATAAAAGTCCACAGGATGTTCCGCCGATAAAACTAAATGGGAAGGTACTGACTGTGGTATCACAATTTAAGTATCTGAGGCATATTATGACGTCTGACCTTAAAGACGGTACTGACATTGAGCGGGAACGAAGAGCATTGTCTGTGAGAGCTAACATGATCGCTCGCAGGTTTGCTGGATGCTCGAGAAGGGTCAAGTTAACCCTATTCAGGGCCTACTGCACGTCCTTATATACCAGCGGCCTGTGGGCGAACTATACTCAGGCACAATACAGTGCTCTTCGTGTTCAATTTAATAACGCATTCAGGATGCTGATGGGGCTGCCCCGATATTGCAGCGCGTCAGGGATGTTTGCAGAAGCGAGGGTGGACTGTTTCCACACTACTATGCGCAAGCGATGTACATCCCTGGTGCGTAGTGTACGGGCTAGTGCCAACAGCATCCTGAAAATGGTCGCTGAACGTAAATATGGACTGTGTGTATATAAACCACTGCTGTATGGTGCACGCAAACACACATGTTAATTATGAGGTCACATGACATTTGACATTTTGAGATTTAAATGAATTATTAATGTAACTTGACATCCAGTGAATAATTATTATTTTTAAATTAGATTACTTCAGAAATATTTACAAATTTTTATTATTAGTTGACTGTAATGTGAATTTCAAACCGGCCTAAATCGTATTATAATTTATTACTATGTATTATCTCTTTAAATTAACTTTATGTGTGCTAACTATGAACTTTGTAATTACTAATATTAAGCTAAGTTTTACCATGTTTTACTAACAATAGTGATCCATGTTGGTCTTTGAATAAATGAATTGAATTGATAGTCAGATGCATATTGTCAATCAGTCCTTGGGGTGTGAGTTCTTAAATGTATTTTTCTCATTCGAGCAGCATTTCTTGTAGGCCTACCCATGTTGGTATATAAAGCCTCTTCTTTTAAAGAATTTATATTATACAACAAGCAATATAATTACATTAGGATTATAAAGCAATTAACAGTTTCAGTAAGGTAGGAAGCTATTTTAAAAGTAATCAAAAATATTGCATGTTACTAGAAATTAAGTTAGTAATTAACTAAAGTAAGCCACAGAAAATTTAAAAATAAAAACTTTTTAACAAAAAATTAAACCGCCGAAAAGGAACTGAAAAGCAAAAAATAATAAAACTTTTTTATTTAGTTTAATAACTAAATTCTTAAACTATTGTAAGTACTTATACCTAAGTAAGTATATAATTTTGTAATTATTTTGACTTTTTAATTACCTAACCTTAATAACTAAGTTCTTAAATTAATCTAAGTGTACCGAAGTAGTCCTAGTTTTAAATGCACCCAGTATTGTCCGCATACATTTGTTTTGTATTTTATCTAATGAATTTACAATTTTATCATCTCCAGCAAAACATAGAAAACCATATTCAAAATGACTTCGAACTAGAGACTTATACAATATTAACAAAATTTTGGGGTCTGCACCCCATGAAGTGGCGCACAGCGATTTTAACACATTGTATGCTTTGTTAGCTTTGGTTATAATACTGTCAGCATATTTTATCCAGGAAAGTTTTGAAGTAAATATAACACCTAAAAACTTTATTAGATCATATGAAATAGGCAGTGATATGTCATTGTACAAAACTGTGGGCAAACACATGCTTTTGCGACCAAAAATAAAAACTTTGGTTTTAGTCGAATTTACATCTAAGTTCAGATAAGCAAAGTATTTATGTAAGTTGATTAATGCCTCATTAATAGTCAAAGCTAATTGATTTAAATCAGATCCTGACACATAAACAACCAAATCATCTGCATACTGCAGATTTTTAACCTTTGTTCCTAGAATAAGATTTAGTCTCCTAATGTACAAAATAAAAATTAAAGGGGATAAGATACCTCCTTGACAAACCCCTAAAGAAGATAATCTTGGGCCATATAAGTGATTGTTAAATTTAACAAAAACCTTCCTGTTTGTTAAAAACATTTGTAAGAAATTTATTATTTTGCCAGGTAACCCTATCATTGACAGCTCTCTACATAAAACGGAAATATTGACACTGTTAAATGCACCTGCAATGTCAAAGAATACCGAAAGAAGATACTGATTATTATATATGCTGTTAAGTGCATCAAGTTGCAACTGACAAATACTCTCACGAGAAGACCGACCTTTACGAAAACCAAACTGATTGCAGGGTAACAGACCATTTTGTTCGACAAAAAATTCCAACCGTTGCTTTAGAAGCTGTTCAAAAACCTTTCCTACACAAGATGTGAGTGCTATAGGTCGATATGAGTCGGGTAACAATTTATCTTTATCAGGCTTTAAAATTGGGACCAAGCAATCTGTTTTCCAATCATCAGGAATTAAGTTTTCTTCCCACAGCTGATTTAATATGTTTAAAAAGGTCTTTAGATTTTGTGAACTTAAATTTTTCAGTAAAATATATGGTATTCCATCAACACCAAAGGATGTATCTCTTCTTGAAAATAGGGCAGATTTAAGCTCTTGCAAAGAAAACGGTTCAGTAAGATACTTATCATTATCATTTTCTGTGTGAACATAATTTAAAGACTCATTAAGCACAAAATCAGGAGTGTATTTCTTAAGAAAATCTGATATCCAACTATTATTACTAGCGTGTTTTGAAATGAATGATTTATTAAATTTCCGCATGTAATTCCATATTAATGTCAAAGGAGTGCACCGGTTAAACGAGTTACACAGATTTATCCAACTATTACGCCATTCAGTCTTAAGAACAAGCTTTTTAAGGGCTCGAAGTCTTTTAAATTCTATATAATTCTCTTCACTAGGTTCACTTTTAAATTTTATATAAGCATGTTTTGAATTAAGTACAGCTTCTGAACACTTTTGATTCCACCAAGGCAGCCAGGGAAATTTCAAAGATTTTGGTGTACACGTATTAGAACTATTCAAAGACCTATGTCTAGGGATGGACTCTACAGCAGTAGATCGCAAAATATTACAAAACAGATTGAGCGCATCTATCGAAGACATATTTTCAAAATCAATATTAGCCAAACAAAAATCAACTGATTGCCTGTACATTTTCCAATTCACCTGTTTGTAATTTGGGTGAATGGGCAAATGTACATTATTACATATTGGATTACTTTGTGAGCTATTTTCATTACCAACTATCATTTTTATCATTACAGGCAAATGATAACTGCTGCCAAGAGGACAATCCATAACAGACCAATCACATGAAAGTGCCAATGATGGAGAAACGAAAGTTAAATCCAGAGCATTAGGACGCCAAGAAGAAGAACCAGTTGTAGTAGTTTGACCATTATTTAAAAGAACCAAGTCATTGCCATCAATAATATCTAAGACATCTCTACCTCGAGGCAATGTATCAACACAGCCCCATGACATATGATGAGCGTTTAGATCGCCTCCGAAAAGCATTGGCTGCGGAATAGATTTTATCAAAGCATCAAATTTACTTTTAATAAATGGGGGATCAGAATTTGATGGACTATAAAAACTTACTACACTCAACTGCTTGTTGTTTATAATTATTTGTACACAGATATTTTGTAGAGCATTGTCAAAATAAGTTTTAATATTAGAATATACTATATTGTTATGAATAAGTATTGCTACACCATTATGTTTATTACCACAGTCATTTCTAATGACATTGTATCCTTTAATTGAAAATTTTTGATGTTGTTTTAACCAGGTTTCAGAAATTATTGCTATGTGAATGTTATTTTCATATAAGAATCTAGTAAAGATTAGCCTATTGCTTATTATACTCTGAGCATTCCACTGCACTATGTTCAATATGTCCATAAAGAAAAAAATTAAGGTTGTTTCCTGAAAGTGTTTTTAAGTGTTTCTTTTATATTGTTAGAATTTATTGGCGTTTCTTTATCAGCACAAATTTTAACTATAGCTTCCACAAGTAGATTCATAAATCTGTCAGATTTGGTCAGATTACTTAGATGGGTGTCAATATATTTTGAGCCGAGCTGCGGAAATGCAACGTTACAAAACAAATCGGAATATTTAGCACTACGTGATTTTAACTTATTTTCCTCAATTTTCTGTTTTTTAATTGGACATGCAGCAGATATAGCCACGTGATCCCCACCACAGTTTGCGCATTGTGTTTTAACCTTATTACAATTTTTGAAATTATGAGGTTCAGCACAAATTGAACATACTTCATTATTTTTACAATACTTTGCTATATGACCAAATTTCATGCAACGAAGGCATTGCTTTACTGGAGGAATATAGATCCCTACTTCGTGCCTCCAATGGTCAAGTGTTACATATTCAGGCAACTGTACAGAGGCAAAAGTCACGGCAACCGTCTGAGTTGGAACCATTGAGACGATACCCAGCGTGTCTTTTACCCGCCGCATAAACCGTCTTACGCTTATCACCTTTTTACTGGAAGCTATTAATTGGAAAATCTTCTGGTTCGAATAATCAATCGGCACTGAAGTGAGAACACCCGTAACCTCGGTCTCAGATGCTGGGATTGAAGCATTCATGTGAATTTCATTTAATAATTTTTCATTTTTTAGGAAGACATTGGCGTGATTTGGGAGATCGAACATAATCCCAACTTTGTATGCATTAATTGTTCTTAGATGCATCACGCCCGACACGCGATGCTTTCGGATTGCATTGGACACAGCAAGTCTATCTTTGTCAGAAAATTTGTGGTCATCCTCTCTGTGATTCAGAAAAACAATAAATTCTTTCTTAGCTGAATTTTCGTCGTACAACCTGTAATAACTTTTGGCCCTGAAAGGAGTATACTTCTCTTTGTCATCTTCTTTAGTCTTCTTTTTTGCAGGTATGCGCTCCGAGGGCGCACCTGTATCCGCATCAGAACTACTTTCAGATTGAAGATCTGGCTCCGGCTCCAAGCCCTCCAACCGAGAACGCTTTCCCGTACGCTTCCCCATGACTGGGGAAGCGCACCAAACCGATAACCAAATCAACTATGAATTTAAATTAAAATTAAGACTAAATATGTACAAATTAACACCTAAAATTAATTTACAATAAAATATTTTATCAAGCGCGCCTATCACTTTCAACGTTCCCGCCAAAAAAAAAAACCTATGGTGTTTAGTCTGTTTTCTGTTTGTTGGCGCTAGTAGTACTGTTCGCGTATGGGCTGCGTTCACTTTTACCATTAAGGCCCATACGCACGTAGCGGTTTGTTGGGATGCAACTTTTTGCAGGCCAACAAACCATTACTACTACAACTATTTATTTTTTAATTTAATTATTTATAAGTTTTAATTTTAGTTGAGACGGTATTTTTCCTTTTATTAATTTTTGTTTGTTACTTTCCGTGTCCTCACCAAATGGACCCTGCGGAAGACCAGCGCTGGCTGCAAAGCTAGTACATGCTGAGCTGGGTCCATTTCGTGGCAAAAATGTGTTTTATTTTTTATTATTATTTCTTTTTATTATTTCTTTTAATCGATGTTGTGTTTGTCACGAATAAATGTTTTGATTTGATTTGAAAATAATGTATGCCATACGATTAAATAAATAAATCGTAATATTACGTAATTACAACATTCAAAATTAGCGGTCAAACAAAGACATTACGTTTAGGTACGCTTAATTACTCATTGGTCGTCGCTTAGGTAGAAAACCTTAACGAGGTTTATGTACATATAATTTTTGAAATGACAAGGACAAATAGGAATGACAAGTTTTAATCAATCAGTTGTTACGAATAATTTGCCACTACTAAACCCAACCCAACTAAAAAAGATGCCACGTTTAAGTGAGTTTTCGCAAGACATTGCCACAATCCACTTTTACTATGGTATGTCACGATGGAACGCAAGAGCGGGCACTGTTCAATAAAGATTACAATCCGACAATTTGGTAAAAATACGACATAATTGTAGAATTGTCAAGTAATAACCGTTTAATAAAGCTACAAAATTGTAATTGTAATACAGTGACATATTTGAAAATTGTAACGCTGGTAAACCCTGTTCAATATAACTTACAATTGTAAAAAAGTACCTGTCGTTTTCACCGACATTTGTCAGCTACAAATTTGTCGTGGTAAATTACAATTTACAATTAATTGACAGTGTATTTACTTAAGAGCAATATGGAGGGTACAATTGAATTTCCTCGTTACTTTTGTCTACGTCAGAAAACAATTTATGAGTAAGACTGTCGGCAAAATGGATAGTGTGAAAAAAATAACTATATTGTCGCTTATTTATGAAAATAATGATGTGCTGTTTGGAAAATTTAGTGACAAACTAACCCATAAAATGAAAATAAACAAGTGGAAAAATTCTAAATTTGGTCCACTTACCACCATTTTACTCTATTTATTGTATCAAAATAGTAGCCGTTAATTTCCAAACGTCTGACAGACGGTGTGGTTGCTTGTCACAATTGTATTACAATTCTACAATATTTGGTAAACTTTCGCCTGTCAAGTGTAATTTTTTATTGAACAGAAATATGTAAAATTGTCGCTACAATTCGACAATTTTGTAACTTTCTGAAATTTACAAATTTGTAGTTGGTAAATTATATTGAACAGAAATATGTAGAATTGTCACCTGTCTTCGACAATTACAATTTACAATTTGTAACGTTTATTGAACAGGGCCCTGCTCGTACATCATACTTGGCTGCATTCCCAAACAGGAGACCGGTGTCGTCTGCTCGTAATTTTCAAGAAGTTCACAGAAGATTGTCAAACACTGGACTTGGATTGGTTCGAGTACGTCGCGAGCAGGCAGCAGTAGTAATCGACACATCAGTTGAATAAGCCGTACTTAGCAGTTTATTTGGTAATCCGAGAACCAGTATTCGACTCTTGGCTTTGTATCATGGGACAGGCATGACACCACTAGTTTATTTCCTTTGGGGCACTATGAAGCAGAGAGTTTATAGCGTCCCTATTAATTCGGAAGACCGAACTGCGAGACAAAATTGTAGAATGTTACACATTCTACAATTTACTTACATTAAAAGTAATCCAGACATGATTCGTCGTCCCACTAAACAAATAATACTACGTTCAGGATTGTGTCTGCAAGAGCGGGGCGGTCATTTTGAGCATTTAATAGAATAAAATAGAATAGAATAGAAAACGTTTATTCGTGACAACACAACACAAAAGAAAAATAAAAAACAGTAAAAGTGGACATGAAAAAAAAGGGTGCTGCACGAAATGGTCCCATCTCAGCGTTATGCTGGCAGGAACGCCAGCGCTGATCTTCCGATGGAACCATCAAGTGATTTCCCAGCCAGTAACACATAATTAAACAAAAGAGAGAAAAAAAAACACGAAAAGTAAAACAATAATAAAAATAAAAATGAAATAACAATTACTAACAAATAGTAGGAAGAGAAGAGCATAAGAAAAATGGACAGGTTAGAAAATATCATGCAATGCCAAGCCACTTAGGCATATTTATGGTGAGTTTATGTATGATAAATAATACTATTACGTTAGAGGCAGCTTGTCTCCAACCTTAACATTTCCTGCCCTTTTTGATGGCTGAAAAGGAATTTTTTCGACTGCATTTTAAATGTGGCGATATGTTTCAGGCTTCTCACTAGGGGCGGTATGTTATTCCAGCACTTTGTGGCCGCATACCGGAAGCTACCGCGGAAGGCGGCTGATGTGTGCCGAGGGACCAAGAGCTCTAACCCACAGCGGCGCACCCTACGCTCCGACTGACTAGATGACCATGTTAACTTCTCAGAAAGATACTGAGGCGCATTATGTTTTAACACATTAAAAAGTAGACAAGCCAGGTGAAGTTTGCGCCGATGTTGCATTTTTAAAAAATTGTTAGTGTTTAAAAAGGGTGTGACATGGGCTCTCAGCGGAACATCAAATCAGTAACTAGTGCATTAGGTTCAATTAAGAATTAGTTAAATAAATACTTATTAAACTACTAAATTGTTTACTTTTTATTTAGTCACATCCCTACACCCCCTTCTCTTTACATTCTCTTTATGGTTTTCTACCTGAGCGACGACCTATTTAAGCGTAAACGCAATGTCTTTGTTTGACCGCTAATTATGAATGTTGTAATAACGTTAACGATGTGATTTTTTTTAAATGAGAGGTGATTAGATAAACATAATTTTTTGATAATAATACCTTTAGGTCATATGGGCTTTATTTTGAACAAATCGAGGAATTTGAACAAAAATAGAAAAAAGGACATGTTTATTTGTTCAAATACAGTTTTTTTTGTAATTACGAGTTTTTTTCCGCCCTCTTTTATTTAAATAACATGACTTGGCCTTTGTGTTTATAATACAGTTAGTTTAAAGTCAATGCGACTAGATATCATGCGTTATTTCGATGGGGTCAACAATATTAAATGTTTTTTTTTAATCGTAAAAAAATGCCTAGATTTTTTTAATTATTTTTTTCATCGATAAAATTGCATCATGTTTCACCCCTATTTGTTTTTGCACTTTATCCAGGGACATACTGTATAATTATTACTACCATTTAAATTGTAAGCAAATATTATTTAAATTAAAAGCGCGCACATATTTCGTAAACTGTGTAATTTAATACATATGTAGGTAATCCATTCGTTTAGATGGTGTTTTTTTAATTTTTAGAAAGTGGCGTGCATATTTAAAACTTCATATTTCGTGCATAATGAAATGTCGAATTTTATTTAAAATAGATACTTGTTATATTTCCAGCAATGTTGCATGTAAGTTGTACCTACATTTTTTTAACGAAATCAATTAATACCTACCAATCCAGTACAAAAAAAGTTCTGCCAAATGTTTTTCTGCCAATTCATTTAGCTTGTACAATTTTTTGAAGAAGTGGTGCCATCTTTGTGCCCTAAGGGGTGAAACTTCCGCTGCTGCGGGTCATATCACTCAGTTTGGTGCCTACTAGCTACCCCTGTGCCAAGCGGCTTGCTTTCATCATAAACTGCAGCATTTTGTTCATAACAAGTAGGACTGTTTATTATTCTCTAACTAATACCGAATTTGTGCGCAAACTCAGCTCTTGTGAGATCAACAAGTGGCGCCACCTAGGGCTCTGGTGCGTGAAAGGTGGTACCTCAACCCTCTGCTTTATTATTAATTACCAAGTTATTTTCTAAATGTCAATAAATACTACGTACGTAGTTATTAATGTAATCGAATCGAATGAAGACAAATCCTCTTAGTTCGAATAGCTAATATTGCTTTGACATAAAGTTCCCGTGTCGTGCACCAGTGTAATGTCGAGGACTAGCAAAGAGGTATTTAAATGTCGGTGAAAAATTAGTTTGTACGCAATTTTCGAAATTATACTCACCCGCTTAGGTACTTACAATTTTTTTTCATCCCTGAGTACCTACCTATGTTTTTATCTATATATCTTTGGGGGAGGCCGATGTCCACCAGTAGACGTCTCTCGGATGATGAATCCAGATTGATCTATTTTAGCGGACGAATATATTTTATCTTCCGAGCATTTTTCGGCTCTCCTCTTGTTTAGATGCAGAGGGCCTATCGCGAAACGAAAGCGAACTTCTTTCTTGTATCTCCCTCTGTGTCGCTCTACTCGCACTTGCTAGTTAGAGCGCCAGATAGGGAGATACACCAACGAAGTTCGTTTTTGTATCGCGGTAGCCCCTCAGTCCCATGTGGAGATAGTCACATCAACCTACAGAGAAGCAACTATAGCTGGCATGAGAACAATACCTGCATATAGGTGAAATGATTGCAGGTTTCATTCTTACGTACTTAGTTGCTTAAAGATAAAAACATTTATTTGTCCAAAATCGGTTACAGGATGTTACAGAATGGGGTTGGCAACTGTCAAATGTTTGACTAGATGGCGCCATCATAGGTTTTACCTAATCACTAGCCTTTTTTTATGGAATTTGGCTTAAGCGGCTTGAATCTAAACAAGCAAATTCCGAAAAAAAAACAAGAATTTGTCAGTTTTGGTAGGACTGACCAAGTGGTTATATTCTCTTTGGGACTGACGGTAAAACCTATGCTGGCGCCATCTGCAAATACCTTCGCCCGGCCAACACCATTATGGCCAAGCTATGTGGCATCTTAAGGCTTACAAATTGGTGAGCATGCATGTTTAAGCTTCTCTGTCAGTTGTGACAAATTCCATTTGTAGTGTGCAATTTTTCATTGCACGCACGCCAAGACAGTTAAGTAAGGGTCTCCCCACACCTATCGACGCGGAATCATCGTTAGCTGATCAAAAAACTGTTTATGTCCACGCAATAAGAGCGAAAAAGACGTCGATCGGATCGGCCGACGCGAAGCGACGTCCATCGACGGGATAGCGAACATAACACGAGAAGTATGGTGCAAAACACTCGGTGGAAGCCGATTCCGCGTCGATAGGTGTTGGGAGACCTTTACTGATCATCCTGCATTTATATAGAACTTTATTACAATGCATATAATGTGCACTGTTGGTCAGTTAGCTGTGTCCTCGATAATAGTACCTAAACAAGGATTACACAGAAATTCACAGCATAGTTGACCTACAGTAAAATGTATGCCAAACTGCATAACAGTTTGTTGGCGAACAGCAGTCAATGACTAGGATAGGATGAAATAAAACATGCAATACACATAAGTATCAATAGTTTATTACATAAATTATAGCCAAGCTTACATTTTCTCTTCTAACTGTATTAAAGATTTAAAAACTGCCTAAGCTAACTATAACCACCGCGCCGTACATATATTCTATCCGTTTACTCGTAATACGACTTTTAGTACAATTGGAAACTCACTAGATGGCGTTCAACACTAATGTTACTATTGTTACAGCATTGTAATTGCAAATGCAACACCTTGACAAAGTTTCTGTATAGCCTGTCACCAAAAAGCTGTCTCTCTTGCACTTCGCGGAATAAAAAAAGATTAAAAACATTCAAGGCTTTGGAACATAGGCAGAGCGGGCGAGTTTACAGTCGACATTACGTCCTTTTCTAAATACGTATATAAATGTGAAAGAGAGCTACTTATGTCGACCATAAACCTACGAGTGTATTGCTACGCTATGTAAGGAAAAAGTTTACAATTGTTTTAAAATATCTTATTTCGAGTGGACACGACAAGATATGACAACATCATGATTTGTATGAGACAATTGTCAGTTAATAGTATTGTTATAGCTAGTAATTAAACACATTATAAAATAAAGACCACATTAGATATATACAGTATTTTTTATAATCACTGAAAAGGCGCAAAATACAATATAGAATTATCTTTTTAACCCCCGACGAAAAAAGAGGGGTGTTATAAGTTAAACGTGTCTGTCTGTGGTATCGTAGCTCCCAAACTGATGGACCGATTTGAATGCCGTGTTTTTTGAGTCATAGATAATTTTATCCAGAGTGTTCTTAGCCATGTTTTTTCAAAATCTGTTTAGCCGTTTTTGAGATATTGGACTTTGAAATGAAAATGTCGGGGATTTTTCAACTTCAAGTTGTAGTTATTATTAGTCAGTTAAGAACGTTAAGAATACAACAGTTGCTTATAGTTTATAAGTTGGCATTGACACTCAAGAACCCTCATAGTCGTCGCAAGCCCACAATGCCAAGAACGTCTATATTTGTCATGGCGTAAACTGTTAAAAAGCAAGCAGTTGTCGACACGTTAACACCTCGTGACATCTTTAAATGTTACCTATTGGATTTCATTCATCATTAACAAATCAAGTATCCCAACGAACCTATGAGTATCATAACCGACATATTCATTCGACAGGCAAACACAGTTTCTGTCCTAATCGAGATTAACCGTAAGTCGAATGTTATGGGCTAATCTCAATCAAAACTTCTTTTACGTCACGCTGCGCGTACGGGAAAACTCGCATTGTGGCCAGGTGATGATGTAAAATTTTGTACTCAACACGGGCGGTAATTCGTAAAGCCCCAGAGCGCATATTTATGCAAACAAACACCTGCGATCTTGGGCATTCACGAATTCACCGCCCTAGTTACGTAATGTACTAATATTGGCACCCTTAGGTAACTAGCATGGGTCTTTCACATTTTTTTCTCTTTCCCTAAGCGCATGCAAGACGATTTTCTTTCAAGCTCTAACCCTGCGGATGTAATTTAGACTTGAGTCACTTCAGTCAGCTGCAAAAATATCTACGCTCCTGATGCGCTCAATAATATCTTCACACCAATTATATTACAAACAACCTAGGCGCTATCATGACTCTCGAAGTCCTTGTTTCTCCAACCCTGTTGCTCGAGTAATATAAGTACGAAAGAGACAAAAATATCCAAACGTCAAAATGGGATTTTCGTTGTTAATTAAGGCTCAGAGCCGGTGTTCAGACGCATCCAGGTCCAGCTGAAGACCCATGTGCATTAAAAACTTGTACTGTGCGTAGACCAGTCAATAAATCTGCCACCATAGTCATGTCCTTTCTAATGCCCCAAAATCGTGCAATGCTACAAAGAACCAAAACGAAGTTGAACTCAGACAACAGACATCATTATTGGTTTTCAAACTTTGTAGAAAAGCTTAAGTTGATATTCTGGGAATGAAACTAACTTTTAGTCTCAGAAACTAAGATGTTGTTCTCTCAGATAAGTAAAAATAAATGAGAGCTAAAGTTAAAGGAAAAATAATTTAAAATACTGTACTAGATGGCGTTGTCGTTGTCACTTCGATCATAGAAAATATAGGCATTTGCGTAAAGTTTGCTTCGTATTGAAATTACTGGCAATCCCACAGCAGCACACACTACACTACGTTCGTACACATATATGCCATCTAAAGTGGGTTGCTGTAGTTCGTAGCGTGTGGCGCAGAGGACTAGCACCTGAACGCCAAGCCCGTATTTCCACAATATATTTGTATTCCAACTATTTATCTGCTCGTGATAAAGGCAAGACAACGACCAAGAAATAAAGCACTCATGAGCAGTGAATTCCAAGTTTCTCCCAAGAGAGCATAGCTCATTCACACAACAACAGCCCAACACGATACGGGGCCGCGCGTGCTTTCATACAAAGTCAGTGACTGTCTTTACGTAACAGACTTTTAGCCCTAAAACGCGACACATTCCTCAGTGCGCTATATAAAAAAAATCTTATGGAATAACCCTAACATCACTCTATGTGTATACTTTACTTGGTGTTGCTACTTTCGACATAAACTACGTTAGCTTAAGCGATGTTAAAACAATATTTTTCGTAATTATGGCTCTGTATGTATCACATGAAACTGAAATTGTTTTAACAGCAATTTTCTTAGCCGTTCCAGGAAGCAATATAACTTTACAACATGTTTCGTAAAGATCTAGTTAGGGACAACAATACAAAAGTGTTGACTTAGCATTGTCAAATGCAGTTTTTTCTTTCTTTTGATCGATTAGGGCCTCTCACAGACTGGAGCGGACTGCGGTGGCGGTCAATATTAAATTTGACAGATAATGACAAGTTTATAGTGAGTTGATACTGTACTGTCCGCCGCGACAAGGCCGCGCCAGTGTGATGCAGGCTTAAATTAGACACCCTAATTTTGACAGATCTAATTACTGATGTGACAGGGTGTATGTTTAAGGCTGGTTCTGTAACTAAAATACCAAGAAAATCACTGTCAATTATTGTGACATCAATATATAATATAAGAAATAAAAATACAGCCGACCCTGACTTGCACGGATCGTTCTAGAAATAAAAATAGAGCCTAAAATAGTAAAGAAATAAGTTTCGATCGTTAATACCATATCAGTCATGCTAGTGCCGTCTGTAAACTGCCATAAATACAGTTTAAAACCTACACTATCTTCAATATGTTTAATGTGATAATGATAACATCACAATTTAAACAAACCATTTACACGAAGATTTTTTTGTTTTGACCTTTGCTAAAATAAAGTAGGTATACATGACCCGTGATCACGTGTATCGTTAACAATTAACATTTTTTTATCTTACTTTAAAGGTATAATAAGATGAAAAAAATATTATATCAAAAAAAGGTACTTGAATTTTTTGTGTTTGTTCTAGACGCGAGCAAGTCATGGCATGGCACACATTGTAATAAAATGTCGCTCGCTTATTGCATTTTGCGTATTATTATCAGAGTTACAATTTACATTCTTACATTTACGTTACAGCCATTTACACAACATTCACGGGCGGAACCTTGAAAATGGAAGCCAAAATATTTAAACATACTAAACACGTGTTCAGTCCGGTCCGGACCTCTAGTAGTTGAGAAAAATAACATTATCAAAAAGATGAAGCTATTGATTACTGAACAATTCCGTCGAATCGCGCGTGAATCAGAAAAAAAACAAAAAAAGAAAGAACAACAAAAGAAGAATTAAAGTCCGTGACCGTACCCGCGAGTATTTGCTTACTTGGGAAATATTATGATGCGAGTATGAACTTTTCTTCCATTTTCAAACCCCCGCCGACCGTCCTAATCAGCGTCAAATATATTCCATCGTATTTAATGGACATTCATTATTCCTACGTATCTTACATCCGTAACGCCCTATGTATCAAAAATCTTAATATATATTTTTCAATTTATACTAGCTAATCTTTTAAAAATATTGGATCATAAATAACTTGATTTCGACCCTCTAACATATATTATAATCTAATGATTGCGCTTTATGTATGTTGGTGTCATGAAAATGGAGGCTACATCTACTTTATAAAATATGTACATATTGGTGTCTATGATACTGAGAACGGGGGGAAACAGAGAGGTAAGTTTTATGAGTAGTGTTATTATCAAATGAAAATTCGTAGTCTCAATAGATGGCGCTGTAATTGCCAAACGACAAGGCCAACTTGTGAGACTGAAAATTAACATTTTCTTTTACTTAGACTATTAATTTTACTCTCCATGGGAAAAGGTACGAATTGAGGGCAGCTCAGTATCAGTACTGCGATTTGACGTAGATCACTACGCGATAGAGCCATGTACATCTCTTGCTTAGACTATGCTAAACAGCATTCGATTTTCAACCATATCCAGTTATAAATATCGGAAAATAAATTCGGTCAAGTCCGATTCGCCTGGCATGCTTTCAGATAGGTACGCATGATAAAAACGGGAAATGAATGTAAAGATAATAAATAAGTATACAATACAAGAACCAACATAAAAGGAATACTATTCGTTTCTTAAAATACAAGACGAAATACTAGTATCACGGGATATAAAAAGTCTTATTTATTAGTTCCAAATTCAAACCGATCAATACTTAGTGGCCAAATACCTTACCGTGGTAATAGAGCACGTACGAAAACGGTTCTCAATACAAAATAGGAACGTAGGAGCAGCATTGTCAACGACCTCCCCTTCTTTTAAGTTTTATCGTTCGATTTAGGCCTTTATTAGAAACAAACAGAGACGTGTTCTACAAAACAATTAGCAACGCTGCAGAATTTGAAATGTCATGGAGCTAACATTTTAATCGCATTGGTGTCATTTTGTAAACGAACGGATAGACAGAAAGCGTTGTTTATTTAATAGAACTACACATGTGCAATGCCAAGTTATTATAAAGTCATCTATTTTTAGCCAAGAAATATAAATAGAAAAACATTTACCAATAGAGAGGAAGAGGCAATTTTAAAGAAATTGCATCGTAGTTTTTGCCACATGCAATGTTTATGCAAACTACAGTCAGTACAAAAGTAGATAAGCGGGTCAAGTGCTCAAAATGACCTATATACTCGTATTTTGAGCACTTGACCCGCGTAGTTACTTTTGCTGCTGACTGTATAAACTGCTTTTTGCAAAATGGATGTTAAGATTTACCTTTTTTTTAAAGAATTGGTATCTGTTAAACTATTTTGAACTTTCCGATATTTTCTCCGTCTCAGTTCTTTTATTTTGCTGTAATATAATGGACAAAGTTGCTATCGATATTTCCCTGTGCACTCACGTAGTTTTGCCGTTCAGTGACTTAATGCGATCATACGCATTACCAACTCGATCCGTCCATCAAGATAGCAACTAACTGGAACACTAGTTAGACGTATTATGCAGACATGAATGGGTAAGACTCTCGCTATTGGAAATGTCTTACTGGACGGATAAAGGGAATTCGGAGAGGAAATCCATCAGGTTAAACTTGTAATACTGATTAAACTTTCTTCTATGCAACCTCCCTATTATATGTATATACACCATGCGCGGGGCTAAAATCGTAAGAATAATTAAAGCGCCATCTACCGGCAGCAACAAATGTTAGCCCACATTTCACTATTTCGTTGACGCGGGAAGGCTGTCCTTACAATATTTTTAGGTGTATACAATTAATGTTTGTATGTGCATTATGGATAAGGTCGCATACACTCTGTGGAACCATCAATAATATTTAGTTTTTGAAAATAGCTGGCCGAAGACTAGAAGTGAATTCCCGTATTGGAAATGGAAGACGTCAATATAATAAAAATAAAGTAAATAGGTAAATAAGTAGGTAGTACATGTATGTGGTGAATTAAGGGACTTCTGAGTGGAAATACTTTCGATTGGGGTATGGATGAAGGGATACTTATGTACCTATGAGTTAATTATTGCTTTCGACTGGAACAGTTGAAGTGCGATTGGATTTAAAATTGCTTTCTTCAGACTACACAGATAGGTCCATGTATATAAATATGTATGTCACTATAACATCTGTAGTTGAATTCCCAGCACTATAGCTGCCAGGACTACGGTAAGGCTAAATACGGTGGTGGACTATACAAATCATACATGGAATTATCTGTGCAGTTCTTTTTTAATATAATTCTTTATAGATAGATTTATTGTTTAATTATTGCTATATCATTGTATTTAGTATAATAAAAATTTGAGACAATCATATTATTTACAGGATAAAGTATTAAAAAAGACAATTGAAATAATAGAACATTTAGGTGTGCTGTTTCATTGGTCCGTTTGCGACAGGTGATATCGTCACGTTGTACGTGAATTAGACATGAATAGATGTTTCACGTTCCTACGGTATTCTGTCAATTTCAGTGACACCGGATCAATGCCATCGCGCCATTAGTATTAAACACCAAATAATACGCGACGTAATCTCAGAGAAATATAAAAGTACATAAAAAGTCTTGTTCACAAAGTATGACAGTCTTTATAGCTGTACAAGGTTCATCAACTCTTAGTTGTAATAATTTGTCCATGCGTGGGGACTGGGGACATCGATGTTCTCAGAGAAACTATCTTGTTCAAGAGATTAGCCATAAAAACAGCGAAACATATTCCCACGACAATAGCTTAAAGAGTGGACGTTACCATTGCAACGGGCTACAAGTAAAAATTGATTGACCTTCATGAGTTTTGTTTCAACATTTCTTCTCAAATGTAAAACGGTCAGAAGGTCTGGTGACAGCAACTAAAGTTAAATATGCTTGTAAAAGACTCATTTCAAATATTACGCCCGTTCGTGACATCACAACAAACAATAATAGTAGATATAAAGTTTACAAGCATAGCTTATTTCGATCTGGAGTTTATATCCCAAAAAACAACTTAATTTTTTCTGTAACAACTACGTCAAGAAATCCATTCTTAATAGGTATTTCCTGGTCACCGAAAAATGTTTTCGTAATACATAAAAATAACTGGCAGTGAAAGAAAATCACAGACTTGTGTTTTTTTTCTAAAGTGTCACCATAGTTCTGGCAATATTTAACAGATAGTCAGTAACTAGCGAGCTTAGATATAGTGACATATTGAGCATTCTTATTGCATATTTCCAGGGCAGTCTGTTAAAAACAACAATAGTGTAACGACAATCGACGTCACAAACATGTACACATTGAAAAGCTTTGAGGAAGGCAAGAGAAGTGTTATTGACAAAGAAACCAATCAATTTCCATAATTACATGGTTTTGAAAATCCAACGTCATCTACTGATGCGGTACAATGTGCGTTTAATTTTATCCATTATATATTATAAGGACAGGGACCAGTGGAAATCCAGGGGGGAGGCCTTTGCCCAGCAGTGGGACACTCCAACAGGCTAGCAAAAAAATTAAAATTATAAGAAATTAATAACCGATCTGATACTGAGAGAAAGAATATAATGGCAAAATAAACCATCTTCGTCTGTAGCTCCCGGCAGGACTCGAACCTGCGATATCTCTATTAACGCTACCTATAGTGCTTTGACCACTATGCTACGAGCGCAGTGACGATGTCGCGTATCTTTCAACTATATTTCCGCTACGAATAGCGACCTCTCGAGCGAGCGAGGCGCGAGCGTTAAGAAGGTTAAATTAATAACCGGCCACAATATACAGGATAAGGAAAAAAAAAGACCCATAGGTCGGGTGGAATTCAATATTATGCCGAAATCAAAAATACAGGACGCCTATCACCGGACGGCGCGCGAGTTGTGTCGCGGCGAGATAGACTATTTGTCTCTTTCTAATTAGAACGCTTAGAACAGGGGCTTTCAAAGTGGGCGCGATCACATTTTAAGGGGGGCGCGGGGCCTCGGGAAATCCTTTCGCAAAAACTAGTGCCTCGCCGATACTTGGGATTAAGTACTCAGCTGACCCTAGACTCCTAAGAGCCGTGGCGCTAACGGCAACGCTAGGAAGATGATGATGATTTGGCTAGCTAACCCATTCACTTCCGTTTCCTTGCATCGAAGCGAAGGGGGCGTGGGAACTTCATTTTAGGCAGCAGGGGGCGTGCCTAAAAAAAGTTTGGGAACCCCTGGCTTAGAAAGAGATGGATAGCCTATGTCGCCGTGACACAGAGGAAAAAACACTCATTTAAATAAATTGTTACTGAGGTAAGGGCGCCGCACTGACCAGACCACTATTAGTGCTGACATAAACTATGGAGGTACATGACGTCGATTGTTTAAAACATAGAGTATACGTCTATGTCATAGGTCTAGGTTTCGATTATATGCAAAACGGTGTTAGCGTGTATGTATACTATTAGTTTGTTAATATTTATACTTCAACCATCTTTTAAAAAAAATGTGTTTGCTTATACTATCTGCAAACTTTTTCTTCTTGTTGTTCTCACTCGTTACCAAGGCAGTATATGTCTAAGATTTAGTTAGAATATTTTAAGTTTGGTGAAATCATACAAAATGATACCAAGGAAGTTCATGTAGTATTCGCTTTTGCAAAAACTACGGCAATTGATTTAAACTAGCAAACTGACCCCGGTCTCCGACGAAGCTTGGCCAGGACACTTGGCAATGGCGAACACTTTCATCCTGATGTCACAGTAATTCGATTGTCAACAAGCCCTCAAATCAATGATCACAATCACGGCGTGCTATTAATCATTCTGGAGTTGCAAAAGCGTCCATAGGCGATGTTGTCAGCTTAGTACTGGTAAGCATGCTTGCCAGCATCGTAGTAAAGTAAGTCTAGAAACAATAGCTCTCCAAAAAAGAGAGCCTTTCGTCAATGAATTACGTGGGGGAAAGTCGCCGTGAGTCATTGCCACGTTCCCGCATACAGGAAACGCTACGATGACGAAAATCTGAATAACTATACCTTTATGGCAGCAAGAGGAAAAAGTTGATGGTAGTCAGATATTTTTACCGTTACATTAAATTTAGACTTCTCGTGACACTACCACGCAAACACCGCAAGGATAAACAAATTATACATCGACGTAAGTTACGCTGGGGTCTACTTTTGAGGTACCTATATTCTGAGGGCAACAGACACGAGGCTTCAGTGATGTCCACTGCCGCTGTTACCTAAAGCTGGCTACTCACACACCTGCTGCAGGAGCAATATCGGAATTAGACCCGTAATTGCCTCCTTAATTGTAATGTGTAGTGTCAGCTAACAGGGGCAACAATGTCCCTACTTGCCTATAGCAGGCGTGTGAGCAGCCAGCTTTACCGATACGTCCACAAATTGTACTAGATTTCAAGATATACAGACACTTGGTACTTTAATGTGTTAATATATTTGTGAGCTGAAACACGATTTGCCATAGATTATAATGTTTGAGTGAAGAACTTAACTTTAGTTTAGGCCACTAAATTATTATCATACCAGAGAAATACTTAGCACTTAACTTTAGTTTAGGCCACTTAATTATTATCATACCAGAGAAATACTTGGCAGCTTTGCCAGTCAGTGAAGAGAAAAATGAAACAGATTGAACCATTTAAGAAAAATAATAGATGTGACCCTTGCCATAACGGTTAGACAATCCTCGGCAATTTTGATTGACGTTTTTAAATTTTTATTTAAATTTATAAAAGGATGAGAGACCTGTATTGTGTATGTCTCATTGACGACATAACAATAGATTCCAAAAAAAATGTAAAAATCAATATAATTATATAATTCACTCAATCGTATCGATGTATATAAATATTTAAATACTCAAACTGTATATCTTTCAATCCAGTGTATGTCCGAAACGGACACGGCATACATAAATCGCATAGCATTAAAAAAAACATCGCAGCAGCCTAGAGTTACCAGAGCAATACCGATAGAGGACGCCAGTCAAAACAATATAACAAAAATCTCATAATTATACTTTCGAAATTTAAATCCCATTTATATTTATTTTATTTCTTATGGAACGCTGGCCTTAGATTTATGAATAAATTAATAAAAACTGAAAACAAAAGATGAACAATTCGAAATGTCGTAAAAATAATAAATTATAAGATAAGTGAAGCGTAAATGGTATTTATTTGCATCTAATCGTAACACTGACTGATAAGATCGAACAAAATAAATTCAATCTAATATCTTATTCATATTATGAGTCAGAAACTGTATTAAAAATGATACTCATCAAAATCATAAAGATCAATCATATAGTGCAATTGAAAATAGTTACAAACGGAGAAAAAGTAAAACCAAATAATATTGGGTTAGTCTAAAATAATAGCAAAATAGAGAATCGAACGAAATGAACGTATTATAAATGTGATGATTGTTTCTCGAATTTTTGTGTCATACCTCAATATACTATGTCAATACTCGACACTGGTGCCCCCTACAGGTATCATTCGCACAATTCGACAAGCCGAGAAAGCCTTAACCTAGTTGGCAGTATTATATTATCACTAATAACTATTTACAGCTGATATATAAACTATACGACTATGGGTAAGGGCGTTAAAGACCCTTTTCAGTGTTTAAAATTAATTAATCAGCAATGGAACGAGGCTGATTCTTATTCAAGACCACGTCATGGCTATAATTTAAGCGGTCGCCGCAGGCTGTGGACGCTTGCAACTGCACATGCGCGTTGCCGATTTAATTTTGTAATGTTATCTGTGTATACTTACTACGGAAATGCAGTTTCTGGTTAATGAATTATAGAATATTGTGTTGAGGTCTAAAACACCCTTGCCCTGCGCTCGTCTCACGAGGCAGACGGAGCCGACACAAGAATACGTTTACCCTGCCACCACACACATATAAATGTGTCGTGAATACCGCATATCGCATAAATATTCAATTCAGCTGCCTTTAAAAAAAGTTACAGAAGGCGGACTTACACATTCATTTAGAATTTGCGCTTATCAAAAAATATTTACAAAATTAAATGCACACGGCAAGTTACGTTAAGTACTCGATTTTGATCACATAATATAGTAAATAAGTCATATCGTCTACGGGGATTACACTACTTACATTTAACACCTTTATACTATGTCCCGATATCAAAAACCATGAATATACATATATGAACATCAAAATGTGTACCGCAAAATTCTCTACCTACGCGCAACATGTTCCTCACAACACAAGCTCTAACTCGTATTGTACTTCGCTACTCGTAAAATAATTCTACAATTAATAAGTAAAAATGTAAATAAAAGATCACAAAAAGAGTTCAGTCAGAGAGTCTCTTGATATAGCTCTAAAATAAGTATGGCTCTGCTTCGTTGTGGTAAAGACGGTCGATGCCAACGTAGGCCGATAGGAAGCAAAAATAAATACAGCAAAATAGTTAAATTCTCTTAGCATATCACCCTAGGTCTACGAGAGTTAGAAAAATATACAAAATGCTTTTCCGAAGTCCGAGATCACTCCACTTTGCACTCACACAAGGAACCCATACGGGCCGCTCACACGGATCTGGGCGCGCATGTTCTGAACACTGTTCATTATCTTCTTCTGGTGGCCCACGAGGGTCACACCGAGCGAAGCCAACTGGTGCACCGTCAGGTCCACCACTGCGTCCATGTCGGCTATACCTGCCGCACGGAACTTCTCGATATACCGCGACATTTTAATGCACTCCAACCACTCTTCGACGGAGGAGAACTGGATCATGTCCGGCGTGTCCCCAGCGAGAGGATCCGCCGAGCGGTTCTGTGCGATTTTCCGCAGCGTGTCGGGACAGCGGATCAGCTTGTCGAGCGTTTTCACGATGCTCGAAAATGTGGGCCGATGAGTTCGTTCCTTCTGCCAGCAGTCCAACATCAGCTGGTACACGGCTTCAGGGCAGTCCATCGGCGCGGGTAGACGATAACCCTTCTCTATAGACTTTATGACGTCCTGGTTACTCCAGTTCCAATACGGGCGCTCGCCGAAGCTCATGACCTCCCAGCAAACTATGCCCATAGACCACACGTCACTGGCGGATGTGAATTTCCTAAACGCTATGGCTTCTGGGGCCGTCCATCGGACCGGAATCTTGCCACCTCTGGTGGTGTATGCGCCATCAGCGGTGGATTCAATTTCGCGCGAAAGCCCAAAGTCTGCGATTTTGCAAACTAATTGCGAATTGACAAGGACATTGCGCGCGGCGAGGTCGCGATGTATATAGTTCATCTCGGACAGATACTGCATACCAGTGGCGATACCGCGCAGCATTCCTACTAGCTGCAGCACGCGGAATTTCCCGTCATTCGCGCGCAAGAAGGTATCCAGGGAGCCGTTTTCCATGAACTCTGTTATGATCATGATAGGGTTACATTTCGTGACGACGCCTTGAAGGAAAATTACGTTGGGGTGTTCGAACTGCCCCATGATAGACGCCTCGGCGAGGAAGTCCCGCCTGGCTCTTTCGGTGGAGCCTGGCTTAAGAGTCTTAATAGCTACATCTATTTCTTGTCCACAGCTGGCCGGAAGCTTGAGCTTGCCTCGGCATACATCTCCGAACTCTCCGCCTCCTATAATCGCCTCTATCGTGATGCAGGAGGCGTCGATCTCGCGCGCGAATTCCCTTACTGCCTGGTTGGGGTCTTCGTAAGTGTGAGGGTCTATGTAGGTTCTAGAGCCTGTGCCAGCGAAGAGAGGGGTTGTGGCGTTGCTGCTCGTCTTTGCTGGTCGCTCAGGGCCGGTGTAGACCTCGCCGTTCCTGTAGTTTAACGCGTTGCAATCGTTGGGCTGTTTCTTATCACATTCGTCATCTGCTCTGGAGCGTAAGAACAAGACAGTAGCTATGATAGCGATGACAGAGAGTACCACCACAGCAACCATGATGCCAGCGACTAATCTGACTTGCGCGCCCTCTTCGTCTCCGACAAAACTCGTCTCCGGAGTCACCGCGCCCGTCCTAGTGTACACCACATTGCTGAACTCCCCCCAACCCCTCCTCATTTTAGCTCTGACTCTGATGCCATACTCTGTATCCCTTTTCAGGCCTGTTATAATCACATGAGGCTCTTTAGTGAGTTTAAGTGTTGTGTTTCCACTTTTCTCTGAATTGTCTTTGGGGAAGCATTTGACCTCATAGCTTTCTATTGTGTCGTCTGGATCAGAGGAATCTATTGGTGGTGAGTTCCAAGCAATAGATAACTTATCACTCTCAGCGTTTAAAACTCTTAGTTTGGTAACTACACTGACTGAAGCTTCGGTGATGGCAGTGATTTCAGCCTTCTTCGGTGGTTCACCGGTCTGCTCAGTGATTCCATTCTCAGCAAATACTTGGAATTTATACTCAGTCACTGGTTCTAAATTGCTAATGGTCACTTTTGTGGAATTGAGGGAAGTGGCAGCGGGCCTGTACTCAACATTGGGCCCACAGTTGGTACAGTAGACCCGATAAGTGACATCATTACGTCCTCCATTCTTGTGTGGCGGTTTCCAAGTGAGAGATATAGAAAACTGGTCTGCAATTAAAACTGTTAGATTATCTGGGGCTGAAGGTGGTTGAGTGCAGGGGATGTTCTTTGGATCCTTCTTAGCCCTATAAAAGCCGGGCACACACTTGCATTCTACTGATGCGTAAGCTAGGGTTTCGGAGTAGTCTGGGCATGGTGCACAGGGGTCATCTCCAGTGTAAGATTTGAATTTGCCAGGTTGGCACTCAGTGCATTCTTGGTTGTGGTGATTTGGTTCGTACCCGCCCCGACATTTGCACGAGCCGCTTGGCAGTGTCCACTTGCCATCACCTTTGCACAGATATACAGGGGCTGCCTCACCTGGAGCTATCTCAGCATTCTCCACACACGTCCCGTTGGCTTGCTCAATAACAGTCACTTCTCGACCTGTGGGTGTTGCCGGGAATCTTGCAAAGTTTATAGTGGTATCCGGACAAGTTATGTAGTAGACTTTGACAGCAAGTAGAGATATGCAAGCACCTTTGTCTCTGAATGCAAAATAGACACCCCGCTTAGTCACAGCAATGCTTTTTACCTCAGTGTTAATGTCTACCTCCGAGTTGGTATTGAAGCGGCCCTCGCCTGCCGCGATGGGGCCGACCAGCTTGTAGCTCTCGGGCTCCCAGGGGGGCTGCTCGCGCGTCGCGACGTCAAATTCATAGTACAAGAGGCTGAAGGTCTCCTTGCAGCTCAACGCGTTCCCGGGGAACAGCGAGCAGTCCCGAATGGTGAACTTTATCTCGATGTAGATCCGATTCGCGTTCCGTCGCTCGATGAACGGCGTCCAGAGCCAGTTGTTGACGTTGTGGTGCGCCACATCGCACACCACGTACGAACGCCAGTTAATCTGCTTCTCGAAGTTCGTGTAGGACTCCTCGAGCCAGCCGGGCGTGCTCGCCTGCGGCCCGTATGGGAACCGCGTCCAGGACAGCGTCGCCTCCGTCGTCGTGTCCAGCAGCATCACCTGCTCCCCGCGCGCCCCCCACGCCGCCACAACTATCACCCACAAACTAATCATCGTGTCATAATAACACGACGCGACGTCCACAATCTACAGTCACCAACCACTACATAATGTCTCGACACTTCACTAGAAAGGCCCCGTCATTTTGCCCTCCCAATGGAGGATGGGTCGCGATTTAACACACGCCGCGGCCCGATGCGAGCGCTAGAATACCCGCGGAGCGCTATCATTTACGGATGATCACGAATTACGTTGTTTTATGTGAGGATTTCGCATTTTTAATTTATATTGATCCCAAGTTTCACTCTCTTGACATGGATAGACGCGCAGCAGTTTTCCGTGTTGCCTGCCCGCTGAGCACGGGGCCAGTGTTGCCAGCGCCACAACAATCCGATGCACAGATAATACTCATTTCGCTAAACCTGCGCAGATCGGAAACGCCTCCTACGCATGTGCGTCGTTATGCTTGCGTTGGCTAACCTGTATTTTGCTGGTTTTCACACAATTTATACCAATGAAATGTAAATAGAGCTATTCGTGATACATTGCGCGCTGCTAGACTGGACGTTCCTTTGTTCTCTTGTTGATATTTGGAATACTCCTTTCACTTTATTTATGGTTGCTGACCTCAAGCAGCGCTAAGGAGCATTCAAAGCATCAATAATGTCTCGTACGACATTCAGATTGACCAGCATTTTTCCATGAAACTACCTACCAAATAATTACCACATTTTTTGTGTCATGGAATTCGTTTTGCGCAAAATATTTGTGAATGATGTTTTTTAAGGTTCAGCTATCAACGTGAATCATCATTTTATAATAATTCACTTCGGAATCTTGTAATTCGCGGAAACTATTAGATATGGCTAACGATACGAATTTTATGTCTGATTATATTTGCCGGAAGCTGACTAAGTAACCCTCATTAACTGGAAATAACTAGTTTTATGACTACTAGAGTAGACCTTAATATATTTTCACATAAATTGACATAAAATTAAAATCTTTCAAATACTTTTAGCTTCGACTTTCACCCTTTACGACTCTGGAACACTTCCAGGTCATTAAACTTAAGAGGTTGTATACTAGACATTAAATACTAAAGGCGGCAATAAAAAAAGCCTCATACCCTAAACAAATAGCTGTGACCTGTAGCATTATTTAAGGTTGATGGGAGACAATAAAACGCCCATGTTTTTATAGATATATATTTGTTGAACACAACTAAAGCAAATGAATAGGAACTTTTAAGTTAGAATTGACCTCAATTCAGTTCAGATTACAGATTCCCCTCTTGCACGCTGTTACTAAGGGGCATCTGTCTGTCCGTCTGTCACCAGGTTGTATCTCATAAATTGTTTTTACATTTAGTAGTGTGAACAAAATGGCGGACATATGAATACCCCAATCAACGAGATGTCTTGCATTAATACACTGTACAAACTTAAGAGGCCGCAGTAAGCTCGGCTGAATTTCACCTTCCCATACAAACGTAGTTACGCTCTCATTTTAAAACTACGTGTTGGATTGCGACGAAACTTTGCATATACAATGACATGAGGTATATCTATGTTTGTAATTAGTTTATATGGTTCCAATTTATAAAACAAAGTAAATACAGCAAAAACTGTTTTGTATGAAAATCTTAAATTCGCTGTATCTTTTTTATTATGGTATCTGAAGCTACGTAAACTAATTTCAGACATAGATATACCTCATTTCATTGAACATGCAAAGTTTCGTTACAATCCAACACGTAGTTTTAAAATGAGAGCGTAACTACGTTTGTATGGAGAATCGAGCTTACTGCGGACTCTTAAACTACCAAATACATTTCATTCTTTCTTTCATATTGGACAAGGATGAACATTTTATAATATACTACTCAAAAGAAAATACAAGTATGGATATCGTTACGTGAAAATTATTTAACACATATCAATTAGGTACTTAATGTCCTATAATTAACAATAAAATAGAAAAATGTATACGGCCCTTATTTTATTTTGAGGAGTATATTATGTTTCGTTTCATTGTTTTACTCTGTACCTTCTACAAGACAATTAAATGCTTTCCGCTACTTCGCTACTGACACTATTATGTACCCAAGCTGCATAATGAATATATAGATATCCTACATGTAAAAACAGCAAATGCTGATTCTGCCAATGTAAAACAATAATCAAGCTACATCACATAACATCAGTCATTTCAGCAAACCCTTTCCGACAATCAAGTTATATTAACATAGTTATAGTAGTAAGTACTTTTTTAAACACAATATTGCAAATAATATAAGTACGAATCTTGAAAAGAAACATTATTACTTTGATTATGTTACGTCAATGCCTGGACGATAAAATATACTTACAAATATTCAGGGGACAATCTTACACAAATCAAACTAGCCCCATTAAAAGCTCATTTAGGCTTGTGTTACGGGTACTAGACGACGATATATATAATAGATATATAAATTATATAATCAAGTACTGTCCAAGTAATAGGTTTCAAATATATCACCCATAGTTACACACAACCAATATAAAATCGGATACAATAGTTTTGATACTTTTGCATTTAAAAGACTTATGTTTAGTGAAAAAACATTAAGTTACAGATTTTATTATTGATTACAAAAATAACAATGGTTGTGCAAAATTTGATGTCATTTTTAATAAATAGCCTTACATATAAAATATAGTATACTATATTAGACATATAAATATACATTTTAAGCTTATTAGTATTCAATATGTTGGTATAATATTCCAATAACAGTAGTTACAATTTAAATTGACTCTCATATAAATATATTTTATGATATATTTAAACTACCATGAGCCGCGTAAATATAGTCACTGCAGAAACACTCCTGAAGAGTTTGAAACATGTCGCCCATGAAATTCACATGTGACTCATAATATAATTCACAGAATAACGTGTTTAAGACTTGTGACCAAAATGCAAACATGAAATATTTTATAAATATATGTATAACGAGAATTTACTACTTCTAATATCACTCAGAATGCTGTCCTCAAACAACTCATTGAAACAGCGAGCAATTCTTGGAAAATAAATAAACACAGTAATCTTTCATAGGATGTGGATGGATGGACCAAAAAACGTGTACTCTATTTATTTATTAATAATACTTACAAAGTATAGGTAAAACTAACTGTATTGACAGGTTATGGGACACGTACCAGGTCCCAAACCTGGGAGTTATTACCATGTATAAACAGTAAAAATGTACTTTTCAACATTCTCTCCTATAAGAATATTTCAAAGTGATTGAAGGTTTTCGTATTGACTATTTCAATATGTTTTGTGACAATACAACAAACGGTTAATACACTTATTGCACACAAATCCATGATAGGTATGATATTCAGAGCAATGACGCGTAATTTAATGTCGGAGAGGCAACTGGATGGCTCGCGGTATTTTAGCTCCCGAAGTGTTGTAGAACCGCCCTGTGCAACCCGAACTGACCCAACTGTGACTGATTCGAAAATAGGAGGGGGTGCTAAAAAAACATCGTCGCAAAGCAACCGATTGAAACGCGGTAGCCTGAAAGTGTGTACGGAGTCTGACCGGAGACGAGTAAGCGAGCGAAGAAAAAAAAATGGCAGGCAACCGCTTTAAAATGGGTATGCTCGTACTTCATCACATACATACACTGTAAAAAAATGCCATCCGTCCCGGCCGGTCGGTTATCGTCAGAGTTGGAAGCCGGAAAAATGCACTTAAAATCTTTGAAATCGGATGGCATTTGTTTTTCGAGCCTTGTATGATGTGATAAATGATATGCCCAAATGCCATCCCTCTCCCATGAAATTTCATCCCGATGTGGCGACCCTTAAAATTCGTCAAATTTCAATACGCGCAATAAAAGGTTTTGCAATCAATTGCCACGGACAATTTTCGCGTGGGAGGCACGGTGCGGGGTCTCTAGTTGCTGTAAAATTCACCGGTATTTACTTCTTCTTACTTCATACATATGTATACAGGGTGTCCCAAAGGTACTTAAAAGCCGTGTGGCAAAGTTTTGGGACACCCTGTGTATCTACTAGAAAGCGGAGAATAAGGTGTAAGTACTAGTGATATGAATAATGTAATGTAGGGTAGTAAAACATATGTTATTATATAAATGTCGGTATGCCGAGAAGTCTGTCTATTTCGGCAGTCGGGTAGCCACATAGTGGTGCCTACCCACAGGCCAACAGTTTTACATACTACACAATACAGCGTTGCAACGCAACACCGACGCCATAGTGGAAGCCCCTCAAGCCCAATTTCATAAGAAAACCGCAAATCGATGTACAGTTTAGTCGTTTGGCACACGCATACTAGAGGTCAAAACAATTAAAAAAATTTTTTTTCAGAAACCTATCGTGTGTAGTATCATATGAAAGGGCTTTTTGAGGCGATTCTAAAAATATGCCACATCATTACATTTTAGCCATATTTTTTTAATTAAAACAAAAATAATTTTCTAAACATACCAAGTTTGAGCTCCTCCAGACACGATATCACAGAATAAGTAATAGTACAAGTACAGAAATTGCACTTCCTAGCAAAAACGACGTTTAGGCATAAGAAACGTGCCTACTCTGTGCATCTCTGTCTATCGTATAACTTGTATTCATTCACACACAGCACGTGTAGCGCTAGGGCTGTCACGCCAAGAATACATCAATGAAGGCAAAAAATGCTCACCATGTCGCTTGAGTAAAGTGAACCGATATTAATTTAGTACATGCTTACTTCACATACAATGTATGTCAGCGTCATTATGAATAACACCACACATAAATAAAATTGATCTGCCACTTCTCTATTCTCTATTAACTAATTCAATTTAACTTTTGAAGTTTTAAGGACAGCATGGAGGGCTTTCTGTGTTCATGTTGACCCATGAAAAGGCGCACTTTCAGGGCAAGTGCATTGTAATAGTTATTTACGATACAAGTGCCGAAAATAGGAAATTCGCAACGAGTGGTGATAAATTAAAACACGACCGAAGGGAGCACGTGTATCGTACAACGTTTTACTGTACATATGGCTCTTTAAAGTTTCAACACATGCACGGAAAGTGCTCTTTTCCGCACTAGTGCGGGAAAGTAGCACCATATGTACTGTAATAGTACATTACGTAACTAGGGCGGTGAATTCGTGAATGCCCCAGATCGCAGGTGTTTGTGGCCCGAACCGAAGGTGAGGGTCATAAATATGCGCTCTGGGGCTTTACGAATTACCGCCCGTGTTAAGTACAAAGTTTTACGTCTTCACCTGGCCACAATGCGCGTTTTCCCGTACGCGCAGCGTGCAGTAAAACTCGCATTATGGCCAGGTGTGACGTAAAATATATTTTCAAACCAGTCTTTCATTTTGAAGTAAATTGCAGTAGGTATCCCGTTAAAAGTATAGGTAATAATAAGTAACATGCATTTGTATTGTTTTTGTACATTGTACTGTACCTAACATCTTCATAATGTAAAGTAGGTACCCTAAAGTAGGTACCTAATAAAAAAATAAACTTATCGCTCACAATTTGCGGGCAGATTAAAAAAAGATAATCCAACGTCCTTTTGGGCATTTTTTAAACAGCCATAAACTGAGCAGCTGTGGCGGTTTGTTGATTTTTACATGTTTTAAAAAAATATGTTACTTATAATTATAAAATAACACGTTGTTACGTTCGTTCGTCGCGTTCAAGTCGGCGGCGGCGGCATGTCTCAACACGTACGTGTGCTCGCTCGCGCGTTGCCGGCCCTCGACTGACTTGGAACCTGAGGTTCCGCGACCGCTAGGTTATTAACGCGCCGCGCCCCACCTACTGCAAGCCCCCTGACGATATGGCTGTTTTTTTTAAAATTCAATATACCGCAAATGATACGTGATATCCTCATATCAAACCTCAAAAAAGCAATTTTGAAAATAATTGCATTAAGTATTTTCTTTTATTTTTCGATATTATCAAATAAAAAAATTCAAAAAAAAACCATATGATATTATTTCTAAATTGCTTTCTTGGGGTTAGATATAAAGATATAACGGATCATTTGTGATACATTATATCTTGATATCCTTATCCTTATATTGATACCTTGATATTTTGTGACAAAAACTAACCAAACTATACCAACTGATGAAAAAGCGCAGTTAAAGGGTTAAAGAGGTATTTCCCGTTGGATATATGGATACTACGTATCATTTTATGATTAATAAGTAACGTATCTGCAGTACAGTTCCATAAGTCACGTAAAATAGGTATTCAAGTAGAACTGTGTCCCTTGGTGATATTGAAAAATTAAAAAAAAAAACTTAATGCAATCCTTTTCAAAACTGCTTTTTTTAAGGTTAGATATGAGGATATCACGTATCATTTGTGATATATTGAATTTTAAAAAAATCAGCCATATCGTGTCTGGAGGAGCCCAAACTTGGTATGTTTCGAAAATTATTTTTGTTTCAATTAAAAAAATATGGCTAAAATGTAATGATGTGGTATATTTTTAGAATCGCCTCAAAAAGCCCTTTCATATGATACTACACACGATAGGTTTCTGAAAAAAAAATTTTTTTTTCCCATACAAAAAGAAAAATGTTTTGGCACTCCCCCCCTAAGGGAATTTTTTTTAGGAACTGCGAGTCAAAAAATTGTTTTGCCCTATAGTATGTGTGTGCCAAACGGCTAAACTGTACATCGATTTGCGGTTTTTTTAAGCGTAGGGCTACCACTAGCTGCAAGTGAACCAATGTCCAAAATTATCTGATAAAATAGCCTCAACGGAATGACGCGTTTTATTGTATCTCCTGCAATTGTGGTATAGTGTGGTGGAGGCAAGGGAAGTGACAACCGATAAGAAAAGTATTTTTACTCAACCTAAAAAAGAAGTTTCTTAATTTGTTGGATTCTTTTCTTTTTATGTATGTACCCAATTACTTGAAAACGCTTAGACTGATTTAGAAAATTATGTATTAGTTTTAAAGGCTATACTTCCCAGGTGGTCCCATGGTCTCTGAAGGGGTCTGATGAAATAGGAGCAGATACTGAATACAAGTTGGGTAAACCTTAGCTGTAGTAAATAATCAATAGAAATGATGCATACGATGGGAAGGTAATCAAAATGATCAAGCCTTATAATGTTCTGTTCTAATAAACAAGTGTGCGGCTCTAACTATACACTCGACTACAACCGCTTGGCCACGACTTTGGTCTCAAGCGACCTGCGACCAGCGTTTTATCTGTTCATTGCGCGTGATCCCAACTAACCACAGTGCGTTGCGCATCTCGACCGCGCAATGAACAGATAAAACGCTGGTCGCAGGTCGCTTAAGACCAAAGTCGTGGCCGAGCAGCAAAAATGTTTTCATGTATGACAATGAAATCTGAGATATTGTGGTTGACTGTAACTAATTAGCAACTTCATCTATCCTTTCTCTCTTTCCTTTCTTATAGTCTGTGCCAAGTTAATAATGCCAATTTTATTGCATGGCTTTGGTACTGACAATGTATGAAACTTAAACATTCCTCACAACCAACATAGATGGTAATACACACATACAATCACACATTCAACAATAAAGTGACATGATCTATGTACAGATTTTTTTGAACATCTTGTTGAATATTAACAGGAATGTTCAGCAATAATTGACAATTTAATTACTAGAACTAGGTATAGGTACTTAATCTGTATGAATTTCACATTTAATCTGTAATTTTTTATCTAAAATTACAATTGTGTTTATGGAATAATGGAATGGGCATCTCCTTGTGCTTAGTTAAGGGGCTACCCGAGGTTTCCATCTATTTTAGTCAAGTTTTGAATCGTATCTCCTTCTTTTGCACTACAGATAGAAGTATGAATCAAACGGTTATCGATTCTTCAATCTTTTATCTCCATTTTGGTCTACCGGATTTTGAAACAAATGAATACTTAATGTTGTATGATTTTTTTAAAGATTGTCTAAAAAAACACTAATTTCGTATCTCTATTGACGTAAAAGATCTAACATATACGAAATCTACATATTTGGGTTCGTCTGTGACGTCTCTAAAAACTGGTCTAGGGTTTTCATTATAAACCAATTAACACAAAAGTTATGGCCAGAAAACGGGTTTTTTGACCTAAAATGGTTCAACTTTGATGCCAAATATCTCGAAAACGATGAATTTTGAAGTAAATATGGGATACTATATTGCTTAAAGCCGTTGTTGTTAATATAGTAAGCTAAAAAAAACATAAGAAAACTAAGGGATTCAGATCGAAGGTCATTGGCGTATGGGAGCCCCTTAATAACAAAATTTATCCCAAGTCACTTTATCATCAAAGACCACTTAAATCTAGTTGCGGACTCAGAGGATCAGCTTGTCCTGTTGAATGGCCGAGCCGAGAGCCTCCAAGTCCTTGAACACATGCTTCCAGGCTGGTGGTGTCTCAGTTACCTCCGCAGCAACCAGCACAGAGTGCCAGCCCGCAGCTCGCGCTCCTACGTAGTCCTTCTCGAAATCATCCCCAATGTGGAGACATTCTTTAGGGGTTACTGCAGATTTGGACTGTTTCATAGCGAGGCGGAATATTTCTTTGTCCGGCTTACTAAAGCCAGCATCATAGGAGGTTAGGATGAAATCAAAATGGTTGCTAAAACTAACGTTATCTAATACCTCACGGAGCCGAGGGTCGTAGTTGGAGATGACGCCGATTGAAATTCCTTTGTCACGGATGAGATTCAGCAGTTTTTCTCCACCATCAGCACGCTTCCAGCATTTGGACGTCTTGAAGTCGTCTATGAGCTTGTCAGCGATGCTGTTGACATCAGCAGAAGATGGCACGAGCCCCGCGAAGGACGCGTTAACTATTTTTCTCCACCACTCTACCCACGCAATGCTGTCCTTGCCGAAATTCGGATGTTCTTTACAGAGTGATTTGAAGCTGCCGAGCATTTGCTTTTTAACGTGTTGCGCGTCCACGGTGAAGCCGAAATCCTGCGCCACTGCTGCATAATACTGCCAGGGAGGTAGACGAAACTTCAGTATTGTATTAGTAGCATCTAATGTGACCAATTTTATACCCCGCAGGCTCATCTTGAACTTTCAGCCGGTACTGCTAACGTTTGCTGCTATAGTAGTTCTTAATTTCTTCATCGTGCGCAGAGACTTCTCTGTCTTCTATCTATTTTAATGGCGACATTTTTGAATAACAGAAACGAAGAATACATAAAAAAATAGGACGGTAGTTAGTTAGTTAATAATGAAGTGGCAGCCTCAGGGGCCTTTGCCAAAGACAGTTTTGATTTGACATTTGACGTCTGATTTGACGTTTAACATATATTACAAAATATATAAAAAACGGACAAACTGCACAGAAGCAAGTTAGTTTTATATAGAAAAATACCGGACAAAAATGCAAATTTTACTGTTAAGTTCATTCTATACACATAAAATAAACTACTTAACTACAATCTAATGTTATTACAACTAAAAAAATCACATAAAATGGCGATGAATGGGGTGAAAACTAAACGAAGTAAAGATTTAGAGTTAACAGGGCGAGGAATATAGGGAGGAAGAATATCATATAAAGAGGAAGATAATCTACAGCATTCGAAAAGAATATGGTCTAAAGTACCCTCATCCAAACCACATTCACACAGCGAGGAATCTCTGACTCGGATTTTGTGCAAAAATACGGGAGTACACGAATGACCCAAGCGCAGCCTGCAAATTGTGGACGTTACTTTTTTGCTTGCCTCACGGAATCGAAAGAACCAAGGTCTTACAGGAACTCTGTCCTGGAGATCGGCGTAATGCATACCTTTAAACTGACTAGATCAATAGGACGGTACAAGGTACAAAAATAAAAACATCTTTTTTTTGTTGTTTCCTTGTGAGGCTAAGGTCAGTATATTATATATTTCTCTATGGCTAAGGTTTTAATAAGTTTCCAGCCATACAGCACACAGCTTTCAAAAATAAAAAAAAATGTGACAAAAATGCACCAAAAATGTTTATAAAAGGATAGAAGTGATAACGATACTTTGTCTTTCTTAATTCAATTATGTGATAATAATGTTATTTTTTTATATATACCTGTCTCTGTATCTAAATTTAATAACTAAAAATAATTTATCTGAAAAAACACCTAAAAGTCGTGGTTCACACGGTTGCTCGCTTATTGAAAACGTCTTTAAACTGTCAGTACCATCAAAGTACCAAGTACCATTATCAGACCAAACCAAGTTATAGTTATTATATTTTCGTCTCAAATTTCTGTAGTTTTTATCAGTATTGTTGATTAATCGTAAACTACAAGTTAAATAAGCTAAAGACATCAGTGTTTAATAAATCATGCCGTACATCAGTTCAGGTATTCTAGCTTTCTATAAAATTAATCTCAGATTTACAGAAGTTCTATAAAAAAGAGGCCACGTCAGTGATTGATAATATTATGATACATTTACGTTTAGACTCTAGTTTCACTTTGACCTTCGTTTTTTTCAGTCAATCACTAAACTTTCCTACTCATAGGGTAGCTAATATCTTGTATCCTCCCCAGCATAGTCGAAAAAACATATCTACAAACATTCAAGTAACATGGGACGTTGTTTCGTGTTGATATGCAATTCTGACGTCATATTGCAGCAGGCCACGGTCTGAGTGGGTGCATTGCCATCAGGAAACACTGAAATTGAGCCTGTTTACTAGTTTTTAACATACATTCTTTGGTAATGTACGTTAAAACCCATAATAATGTACTACATGCAATCATAGTGCAATTTTCCAGCTATTGGTTTAATGATGAGGGATTATTTTAACTAGCTTGTTTTTATCTCATTGCCTACCTTGACCTAAAACAATGAAGCATAGCAAGTTGCAAAATCCTTTGTTTTAGTTACAGTTCAAATTGATTATAGAGCTGCTGGATAGAATATAGCCTTTATCCGTCAAGAAATTCCATTGTTTATTTTATTGTTTATGTTTATTCAAATAGGCTTTGACCTAGCACTTTTGCAAGTCAAAAACTGATTCTATCTTTATATAATACCTAGTTTAGTTACATTTGGTGGTGGTACCAGGTGGTGGTCATGCAGAAGCTTCCAGGCATCTTTGTCTTCTATGTATTGGTTAATTGTGTAATAAGCTTTCTTTAGCAAAGTAGATATTACATGACTCTTGAATTTACCTTCTGTGAGCCCCGTGATTTCCTTAGGAATTTTATTATAAAACCGTATAGTTTCCTAAGAAAGTTTTTTTATTTGTTTTAGATAGCCTGAATTTAGGCACAGCTATTTTATCTTTGTTCCTAGTATTATAATTATGAGTATCAATATTTAATTTATATTTATATAAGTTTTTACGCACAAGCATGATGTTTTCATAAATATACAAGGAAGGGGGTCAGTATGTCAAGGAATAGGGTCAGTATGTTTATCTCCTTGAAGAGTTCTCTTATGGAGTCCCGAGGACGCATCTCATATATGGCACGAATCACACGCTTTTGCAATATAAATATTGTCTTGATGTCCCCAGTCACACCCCACAACAGGATTCCATATCGCATTAGACTATGAAAATATGCAAAGTAGACTAATCTCCCTGTAGCTACAGCGAGTATCTCGAGTATCAGCGTAGTATCTGTAAGTCGATACATAGTCAAAATAATTCTTGAATGTGAATAAAAAGTGGTTCTGGAGATTACCTACACATACCAACTTACATAGCTACAATCTTACAGACTGTTCCTCTTTATTTTATGTGTTCACCGAATTATGCCATAGTGGTACCTGACCCCTACTACCAAAAACCCAAAAACGTAACAAAAAAGACAGGGATTTCCTCAATAACTCTGACATGTTGGTATCGAGTGTACAAACAGTTGGAACACTGAGAAATATCAATAAGCTTTTCATTTTTCAGAAATATGGTGAAGGCCCCTGGTATTCCCAGAAAATATTGTAGAGACACAAAGTTGGGCATTTGAAAAAGAAATCTGCCTAAAGTTTCACCACAGATACCTAATATCATATTATACCTGTATTTTCAGACGGGCAGGTGGGCAAGAGGCCATTCAGCCTCTACGGCATCCTGTGGGCCATACTCAACTTCTTTTACCTCTTGTAAGTGCCATTTTATATTTAATAATTTACAGTTGAAAATAGCAGTTACACTAGATGTTTTCACAGTGCCTGTCAACATGTTTCTAGCTGGTTACTTAACTAGTCTACATAAAATCAAATATGATAGGAAATAGAGTACAGTTTGTTTTGTTTTAAATAAATGCAACTGTTCTAACTTAGAATGGTATGAAGTCAGTTGAAGAGAAAGATGCCTTCTAATAAGCCTTTGGCCGTGACAGAGGATAAAATTCTTTACTAGTACAAGGTTTCTTAGACAATTTACTAAAGAAATAAAGTTAACCGACTTTAAATGAGTAGCCAAATCACTTTAAGTGTGCCTATAAAATTAGAGTTTCCTCAATTTCTCCAAGATTTCCTGACCACTTGATGACCGTGGGACCACCTGGAAAAGATACCCTGAAAGAATTTTCCAAATCAGTCATGGCGTTTTCAAGCAATCGGGGAACATACATAAAACGATTCAGACGAATTTAGTAACTCCTCTTTTTTGAATACATACATACATACATACATTCACGCCTTTATCCCTAAAAGGGGAAGGCAGAGCACATGAAACTTATGTTCCAGTGCCACTTTTACCATAAATGTGGGTATAAAAGATCAACAAAATGTGATATTGCAGTTACAGGTTGCTAGCTCATCGCCCACATCACACTTTAACCCTGCTCCCTTAGTCGACTTTTACGACACCCACGGGAAGAAAGGGGGTGGTGAAATTCTAACCCCATACCACACGGGGGGGTTCTTTTTTGAAGTTGGTTAAAAATGTACAGCAAATATGTCTGCACTGAGGTCAAGTTTCTGTGAAGTATCGGCAGCATACACTCTTTCACCGTAATAAGTATGTAATCCACCAGAGATGTGTGCAGATGTTTGTGGTGAGGTAGGGCACAGCAAAATGTCATCCCGTTCGAATGTGGAGCAGCCCAACTGGGGAAGTACCTCCTTCCAGAACTGGTTGCTCTGTGTAGTGTTTTGTTCCTGGAGGTGAGCAAGGTCGCCACGTCGCCAGAGCTCTCGAGGATGCGTTGTGTTGAGTGCGAGGGAATTTGTTTCGTCAGCTGTCAACACGGCGAATCCTCAAACATATCAAGGGTCGGCAACGCCCATGTTACTACTTTGAAGATGCATGCGTCTGTATGCTGCGGTGTCCGCTTACCATCAGGCGGGCCGTACGCTTGTTTGCCACCGTCGTTGTATAAAAAAAAGATGTGATTTTATATAAGTAATTTGACACCTTGTATGCTCGACAGCAAGGTGTCAAATATAATTTATAAAAAACAGTCCTCATCTCATCTCAGAAAGACATTCATTATGATTATCAACTACACAACCTTAGCATGATTCTTTTCCCAGGTAATTTATGTAAAATTTTACTTACTAATAACTTATTATAGCCCTTAAGCTTGTCACTACATGCACCATGTTTCTAGCCCTTTGGCAGTTCATCAAAGTCAAAGGTTTACTCTTCAATTTAGGCATATTACATGCACCTATGTGTGCGGCCGGCTCATCGCGCGCACAATTTAAATTCAAGATTGTTACCCGACCGCCGAAGGATAGGAGGATTTATTTCGTGCGTATGTATGTATGTGTATGTTCTATTCTTTGGCATGCCCTGCAGCCTGAGTTTGACGGATTTCGGCATATGAGGTGTCGTTGGATTCCTCTTAATCGTGGGAATGCATAGGCTATAATATACGAAAACAGACGGACAAAGTCACACCATAAGGGTTCCTTTTTTGCCTTTTTCGTACCGAACCCTAAAAAGCAGATGGGTTTTTTTAAAGATCTTTTAATTATAATAATTGCAGTTGGCAGACGTTGATCAACTCGAACTACAACAAGCACGGGGAGAAGTACTCGCGTGACTACAGGAGCCCGGGCAGCGGGTATGTAGCACCCCATGCAGTAAACACTATCATACACAGCCTTAGTATGTAACACCGCATGTAGTAAACACTATCATACACAGCCTTAGTATGTAACACCGCATGTAGTAAACACTATCATACTCTTCCTTAGTATGTAACACCCTATGCAGTAAACACTATCATACACAGCCTTAGTATGTAACACCCTATGCAGTAAACACTATCATACACTCCCTTAGTATGTAGCACCCCATGCAGTAAACACTATCATACACAGCCTTAGTATGTAACACCGCATGTAGTAAACACTATCATACACAGCCTTAGTATGTAACACCGCATGTAGTAAACACTATCATACTCTTCCTTAGTATGTAACACCCTATGCAGTAAACACTATCATACACAGCCTTAGTATGTAACACCCTATGCAGTAAACATTATCATACACTCGCTTAGTATGTAGCACCCCATGCAGTAAACACTATCATACACAGCCTTAGTATGTAACACCGCATGTAGTAAACACTATCATACTCTTCCTTAGTATGTAACACCCTATGCAGTAAACACTATCATACACTCCCTTAGTATGTAACACCGCATGCAGTAAACACTATCATACTCTTCCTTAGTATGTAACACCGCATGCAGTAAACACTATCATACTCTTCCTTGGTATGTAACACCCTATGCAGTACTATCATACACTCCCTTAGTATGTAACACCACATGCAGTAAACACTCATACACTCCCTTAGTATGTAACACCGCATGTAGTAAACACTTTTAGTTATTGGCTACTAAATAACAGCATGCGAGTTGTCTGGGGGCACGGCAGTGCCCCCGCCAAGTCGAGCAAAACAGCGAGCGGCACGGCCGTACCATCCTTTTCTCGAAGCAGTTCAGGCCATTTCGACCCCCCTATAACGTGTCGTGGTCGGCCTTATCACGCGATACGTGACAAGATAGGAGCGTCGTCTCGTTCTATCGAACGGTGTCAGGCGGCGACGGACGCTCTATCTACGGTCACTTATCGTGTGATAATGCCGACCATGATGCGGGTCTGGTATTGACGCGATCTCTGCCAGTCTGGTCACGCTTGTCGATGCGTGGGAGACACCGCTTGTAGCGGAAAGCGCCTACGGGCAAATAAAATAATAAATATTCGGGGACAATCTTGCACAAATCGACCTAGTCCCAAACCAAGCAAAGGTGTACTTTGGGTAGGTACTAGACGACAATATAAACATATTTATGTAGATTAATAATTACTTAATTATTTTTGTATAAGCAGTAACACTGCTAACAAAAGTATACATTTTTAAATTAAAGTAAAAAATCCTAAGGATTTGTAGGAAGGAATTGATTGAGAGATTTGGTGACCGAACCAGATTGTCCGATAGCTCAGTTGGATAGTAGCGACGGGCCATGAATGCCTGGGGTTGCCGGTTCGAATACGGGTCAGAGCATTATTTTTTTAAATTTTTCCTTCACTTTAAAAATTAATAATTACTTAATACGAACATATCCAACACACAAATAAATGCCCTTACCGAGATTTGAACCCGGGACGTATGAAAGTTTTCCGTTGCGACACGAAAATTAACCATAGAATTCTATGGATAATTTTTGTGGCGCAATAGAACTTTGTTCGCTTTTTCAGTTTGAATGGCTCACCACCGACTACCAGGCTAAGGGCGGGTTGCACCGACTTACGATTACAGACCGATCAACGATAAATATCATTTCGAAGGTGATAACGGATAGGTACAACTGTCCCATCCTTTGTCATTGGGTGGCACAGATCAGGACAGTAGTAATAAGATATATAAAATAGCCGTGATCTGTGTCACACCGCGTTTTGATTTGTATGGATTTGATGTTTTTGAATTTGAATTTTATTTCATCTTTTTATTTATGTGTAACTAACATAGATATAAGTTCCTACTGTAACTAACCCTGTAATAACTTGACTAGGCTCAGCGGAAAGAAAGTAACTCAAGCGTTCTCAAGGCATGGGTTGTGTTGGACCACCCTCGGAGGTAGGCAACTGTCAAAATTTATAATTAGCACAGGGCGCCAGACAATTACCAATACTCAAGCTGAATGACCATGCTTAAATAAAACAAGCCTTGTTCAAACCAAGAAGTATATTTTTCACACTTTAATAAAAGGGTACTGTCACACTCAGTCTAGGAAAGTCTTCCTTTGTCACCACATTTCACTATAAGTGTCTAAGACGCACATCATTTAAAGTTTATATACCAAAAGTATCAATACATTACCAGCTATCACAGCTACTTATCTGCAGCCAGGATAAGCCGAGGCGCTACTCCAACGCCACAGTTGCGATGGTCCGCAGCACACCGAGATGGGTATACCACGTACCCAATGGCGGTGGACTACCGGCAGGCCTTCCTTCACATACACGTTGGAGTCTGCACGTGTCGTACAGCTCGAGATATATTAAAGAGTTGAAGAGGGACCATTCTTCTGGTACAAAGTTATCTAGGCATTATAGACCAGCGGTCATGAGTTGAACCTAATGTAGAAACCTGATTTTAAAACCTAAAGTAGGAACCGGATTTTAAAACCTAAAGTAGGAACCCTGTGAACAAAAAAATGTTCAGGTGATAAACTTGGAATTTACGATGGAGCTTTTTAGTCTTTATATTTAAAAATAAAAGGTTAAACTTACCGCTACATGGCGGGTTCAATTATAAAAGGTTAGGTTTGCCACGTAGGCGATAGTAGGTGGATACTGCTGTGGACAAAAGAACACACGAGCATTATTATATGAGGCCCTTAAAACACGGAATACAACCTTTTTTATTAGGTTGGAAGAACAAAAAAAACCGTGTATAAAGCTTACCATCATTGTGTTGTGTTTAAAAGGGGGCTTCCGCGAACTACATGTTCACATTTTCGTCCCTCGCCGATAACGACTAAAAACAGAAACGAAAGGCGTAAGTTACAATGGACAGGAGGATGCAAAGCAGCTCCAAGACCATGTCACTTACCCCGAAATTGGTGATTCACGGTTAGAAGTGCATTTTCTCTACAATCACTAGCCGATACCAGAAGGAAATGCTCTGTAATGCCCTTCAGCAAAAGGTCGCGACATAAAAAAATTTATTAAACGTTCCGTTTCACATCCATTTCGCATTCCAATTGGAAAAGAACAAGAATTATATTACTTAAGTTTTTACTCGTGAGAGTCGACGATTCCCTACGAACTCAAAGATATGCTTATATTGGCGTGGAATAACCCAACAAGCAAGCAAAGAGAATACACGAGTCCTTCAGGAGACACAACTACCGAACGACATCCACCTGTAACGAAACGTTAATATGTTCGTGGCAACATCAAGACAGAACATAGACTTTCTAAGGATTCTTTGGCGGGAACTTGAAAAAAGTAGTTGTGATTTTTTGTAGCGTTGCTCTATATGTTCAGGAGATCATTTTTATAAAGTGTGTGACAATCCGACAGCGTTGTGTTGCGCGAATTGCAGTGGACCCCATTTGGCCATTTCAAAAGCCTGTCCAATAAAACTGAAGAAAATAATGGAAAAGAAAACAAATATCACATACGCGACTGCCGCTGAAACTCGAAAAGTTGAGTTTCCGCCTCTGAAGATATTGGAAAATACTACAAAACCCCAATCACATAAGGTAGCTCCTCCCACTCCTGCACAAGTAGAAATCCCCAAATTTGACCTTAAACAAGAACTTTTACAAAACTCAAATTTAATGGATGCCCTAGTCCGCACTCTCGTTGATTTAGGCAACAAGACAGATAATACTCCAATTAATAGTAATTTTATTAAAGATTTATTAATTAAAAACATTAAATAATGGATCCATCACACATACGTATTGCTCAATTTAATATTCAGTCAGTTACTAACAAAAAACCGTTGCTAATAAAATTTTTGAAACTACATAATATTGACATTTGTCTTCTAAATGAAACTTGGTTAAAACCAACATCAGTATTTAGAATTCCTAATTACAATATTTTTTCTCGTTATGCTGCAAATGGACATGGCGGAGTTGCTATACTTGTTAAAAACATATACAAGCATCATTTCATGCAAACTACATTTTATGAAGAAATTCAAAATATATCAGTTACAATTACGACCGATAGAGGGCCTCTAACAGTATTATGTGTGTATTGTCCTCCAACAAGTGCGCGCATACGATTAAATAGATTAAAAAACATAATTGAAAATTTACCGACTCCTATTATAGTTTCAGGCGACTTCAATGCTCATCATATTGCATTTGGTTGTGCAACGACAAAATCCCGTGGTAGCACCTTGTTTGATATAGTAAACGACTTAGATCTTTGTATTTTAAACGACGGTAGGCCAACTACGGTTACTTATCCGAATAGGAATCCTTCCGCAATTGATGTTAGTTTCAGTAGCACTAGTAACCCTAGTAAAAAGTAGCACAACAAAAAAGCTGGCAACCCTACCCTAGCCATGTAAACACGTATCATACGAACGTCTGCTTATTTAATAGAAAAATATTGGAAAACTCGTATTAAACTCAGTGAAAGTACAATGGAAACATAACCTAAGTAACATACCTTCAGTTATCGCATTCCGAAACCGAACTTAACGCCTATATCAAGCAAATAACACATAGGTAAGCTGTTGTTTTCGTCGTTGAACTTGAACTTCACTTGAATTTTTGAAAACTAACGGGAAAGTGGAAGTTTGTTTAGAAGTCAGTAAACAGTATCACATAGTATAAACAGGTGGTCTTTTAGAACCTATTGGTTGTTACAATGACATTTGACAGCTGTCCACCCCTGCCAACCAAGGAAAAATAAATATGTGTTGCTACTACAAAGAACTGGCTGACAGCGTGACAGCGTATCGATTACTACTGGACAACTAGCGCCATCTATCGACTGCTTTTTGACAACGGCAACGTGAACAACTAGTTTAATATTACTATTTGGTTTAAAACTTAATAATTTGTGTTACATAACAATAAACGAGCACAAAAATGACTCCATTACAATCAAATAAAACGACTGCATGTTATAAATGTAAGATGACTATAAAAACAAAGGACTTTATGAAATGCTCAAATTGTTGTAAATGTTTTGACCTAAATTGCGCTGGAAAAAATTTACCAAGTAAATTTCGATCGATGACAAATGAGGACAAAATATTTTGGAAATGTATATGTTGTCAGACAAAATCTTCGAAAGCAGAAACGAAGACATTGAATAAACCAAAAAGTAATACCACAAATAGCAAATCCCCGGACAACATCACTAGAAGGAAATGTAATGTTCCTAAAATATCGAGTTCTCAAGATAATATCTCTCAAGTTTTCACAGATAACGATATTATGAGTTCCACACTTAGAGATCTAAGCACATACGAAAGCCCACGAAGTCTCCCAAGCACATCTACTTTAGAGTCTTCACAAATAGTTGCCCTAAAGATGCAAATAGAAGATCTCACACTTGAACTATCGAGCGCCCATGAGGAAATTCAGAACTTAAATACTGAGAATACTTGCTTGCAGAAACAAGTTGACGACTACAAAAAAAAGATTAGTATATATAGCACACTACTGAAGGACAATACTCCTTCGAAATCGCTCCATTTGTCCAATAACACATTAAAGGACTCAGCGACAGACGCAAATATGGAATCTGAAAATAAAATAAAGGAACTAGACAAAGAGGTGAATAAACTAAATAATACAATCAAAACATTACAACGAAAAATTAGTAATTTATTGTCAACTAATAAAACAATCAAACGGAAATCTGATGCACTAATAAATAAAGAAATAACTCTTTCCCGCATTCAGCAGTCTACCAAAGCCTTGGAAAAAACTGTTCAACGCCTAGAACAAAAGATTGTTGAAACTTCATCTTCTGAAAAAAGCTACTCAGCATCAACAAAAAATCAAACGGTATGTGAACAGAGTACCATTCCTAAAAGAAAGAACACAGCAGACACTGTAAATAGACCACACAAGCCGAAACTGCTGCTTCTTTCGGACTTCCACGGTGCAGAATTACTTCTACCACTTTCTAAGATGAGAAGGAATGACTATGACTTCTCTGCAGACATAATACAGCACGGAACAACTGAGCGAGTGTTGCAAAATGTGCAAGATAAAATAATTCATTTTAAAAAAAGTGACTGTCTAATCATAATGTGCGGAGGCAGCGATTACAACGCCACGCCACTAAAGACTGTATTAAGGTTTTTAGAAGATACTGTGAAAAAAATCTATACATACTAATGTTATAATCTGTGACATACCCTATTCGATAAACTATTCCTCTGAACACTATAACAATTTTGTAAATAAGCTCAACTCTGCAATGCATAGTAAATTTACAAACTTGTCACATGTATGGCTTCAACCTAGTACTATTTATTTCGGAAAAACTGATTTCCAAAATAATGGCAATATACTTAACTACAGGGGAAAATACAAGTTAGCGCAATGTCTAAACAAAATATTAAGATGTGTAAACGAAGCATTCTATAATAATAATAGTAATAATTGTACTTTTTTATAAATAACCACCGTCAGATGTCAAATAATCCGTGTATTAATAGGAATGCAAAAAATGAACTCGTTACCTACAGTAATATATATGTTCTTCATCAAAATATAAATGGAATTATAAACAAAGCAAACATATTGTGTGTTCATTTACAAGAGTTCATGGAAACTGGAAAACAAATCGACGCTATCTGTATAACAGAGCATAATATGAAGTCGGGTGACGAGGTACATTTGACCATTCCAAAATATAGATTAGCATCTTGCTTCACTAGAGAAAATAGGAATGGGGGATCTTGCATATTAATACGAAATGGCCTAAAATTCAATATTTTAAACGAAGTCAACAAAACCTCAATCTCAAATGTTATGGAGTGCACATGCATTGAATTGACTGATCATGGTATTATTTTACTCTGTATCTATAGAATCCCTAATAACTGTTCAAGGGCAATCAATCTTTTTCTAAATAAACTAGAATATATATTAAATAAAATTTGTTATACCAGGAAAAAGATAATAGTATGTGGCGATTTCAACATTGATACCCTCAAAAGAAATACGCACTGTAAGGATTTTGAAAATCTCTTACTTAGCTATAACTTGAAATTAGGTATATCTCAACCGACCCGACTGTGTAGTGGAACATGTATTGATAATATTATCCACAATATCAGAGGAAGCAAGACAGAAGTATTGGAACTTGCTCTCTCGGACCACACAGCACAATTACTTAAATGTCCGGTAAAGAAAACTTGTTCTCTCACTCATTGGTATATAAAAAAAGTAGATGTGTGATGAAAATATTAAGAAATTTATAAATTGTATCGACAATCTAAATTTTTATGATGTTTTTGCTACAAATGACCCAAATGAAGCGTTTAATAGTTTTATCACATCATTTACATTATTCTACAGGCTGTGTTTTCCAATTAAGAAAGTAAAAATTACTAATACCTGTAAGCCTAAATGGATTACAAAAGGGATCAGACTCTGCTGTAGACGAAAAAGACAAATGTTGTGGAAATATAGACTGTCATCAGATCCTGATAGTAAGATGTTATTTAAATGTTATTCCAAGCGACTGGCAAAAATAATTAATTTGACCCAAAGGGCACAGAATGACCATTATATAAATACATCCAATAATAAGACAAAAGCAACTTGGAAAATTATTAATAATTCTAAAGCTAAGCAGCCTGTAGAAAACATTGAACAAATAACATTTAATGGTAATGTTATAACACACCCAAAACGCATTGCAGAAGCTTTTAATAATTATTACATTGACCAAGTATATCGATTTAATCAGTCTAGTGACAACCAAAATTACAATAGAATGAATACAATGACATCCAATAGCAATTCAATGTTTATGCAACCCACTACTCCGGATGACATACAATTAATAATACAGGGCCTTAAAAGTACGAATAGTGTCGGTTATGATGGGATCCATACAAAAATCATAAAAAGAGCATGTCAAGTTCTTTCTCCTGTACTCAGCTATATTATTAACCTATGTATAGAACATGGCACATTTCCTGCATATCTTAAGATTTCTGTTATAAGACCCCTTCACAAAAAAGATGACAAAAATAACATTGCTAATTATAGGCCCATTGCGTTGTTATCTATATTTTCTAAAATCATTGAAAAAGTTATATACAATCGTTTATATACATACTTCGAGTGTCAAAATTTGTTTTGTGTTGAACAAAAAGGATTTCGTAAGAAAAAAACCATCAACATGGCTATATTTGATTTGCTGCAAAGTGTAATAATAAATATGGATAAAAAAGTCCCTGTGTGTGCTTTATACATGGACATGTCTAAAGCATTTGACTTTGTTGATCATAATATTCTTGTAGACAAACTGTATACTTATGGAATACGTGGCAATGTTTATAGTTTAATAAAATCCTACTTAAGTAATCGACAACAAATGACACAAATAAAAAGATTGTCTTTAGAAACAAAAACAGAATTAATCTACACATCTAGTCGCAGAGACGTTCTCTACGGAGTGCCACAGGGAAGTGTATTAGGGCCTTTATTGTTTTTGATTTACATAAATGATTTACCAAGAGCTATCGAACATCCCATGGTTCTCTTCGCTGACGATAGTACAGTGGTATTCGCAGCAAAAAATTTAGAAACATATGAAGAAGACATAAATAAAACATTAGACATTATTATACAATGGTTGACAACGAATAATTTGAAAATTAATCTGGATAAGACGAATATAATGACATTTAGACAAAAATTGCAGCCAACTAGTTTAAATATAGCTTATAAAGGACATAGAATAAATGAAACTAATGTTAGTCGTTTTTTAGGGCTTAGCGTAGATAATAAGTTGACGTGGAAAAACCACATTGACATTATATGTAAAAAACTTAGTTCATTTTCATATGCCTTATACAATCTTAAAAAAGTGTCCAATCAGGCATCTTTACTAACGGCGTACCACGCATATGTTACATCCACATTGAGATATGGTATCCTTTTTTGGGGTAATTCCACAAATCGGGAAAATGCATTTAAAGCCCAAAAAAAATGTCTGCGTTCAATCTGTGGAATCAAACAGCGTGACTCATGCAAACCACACTTTATTAGGTTAAAAATACTCACATTACCTTGTTTGTACATATATGAAATAGTAAATTTTGTGATCCAAAATCGAAACCAATTTGGTAAATACAAAAGTGCCCGCCTTCAGAATAAATTAAAAGCAATTTCAAGTAGTACAGCGTTATTGCAAAAAAGCATAATTGGAATGGCCCACAAGATTTTTAATAAACTACCACAGACTATTGTTGGAACTGGTGAATATGATGTTGATATGAAACTATTAAAAGAATTTCTATTAAAAAAAGCTTATTACTCAATTAATCAATTTTTAGCTGACATATGTACTTAATTCCAATTACTCTATTCTTTATATTTTTAATAATGCTGACTACATCATATTTTATATTTCATTTTAACCATTTTTAACGGACTTTTAACTTAAATTTGTATTTATATATATATATTGTGATATGTTGACTACCTAATGTAAATTATTTGTGAAGCATGCTGCATGCAGAAGCATGTTACAAAAATATAACTATATTTGTATGCCGCAAGGCGCCACATAGTGATACTGGAAAAATGTAATACCTAATAACTACCTATGTTGGACAAATAAATCTTTGAATCTTTGAATCTTTGAATCTTTAGTATAGCACCCCTGTGCGAGTGGCAAGTTCATGATGATCCGATGGGCAGTTATCACTACCCTACTATAATAGAAATAATGATTTCGCCTCAAAAATATCAGATCAATGATCCAGTAGATAGATTTTTATATGCAAAAGCCGATTGGAGTAAATTTAAAGAGCTTTCAGAAGGAGTTTTTACTGATTTCTTTTACAATGATAATGACCCTATGGAGTCATATGAGCAATATTGTTCTAAACTTAATTTATTAAAAATAGAATGTATACCAAAATTTTCCAAACAAACCCAATTCATAAGCAGACCGCCCGTTCCTTGGTGGAACCAAAAATGTGAGAACAGTGTGATTAAATCTTATGAAGCTTTAAAATTTTATAGAGCCAATCCATCTATAGAAAATTATATTGCTTACAAAAAATTAGACGCTCTTAAGAAAAGAACTATAGCAGAAGAGAGGACCGGCAATTGGCGCAATTTATGTGCATCTTTTAATAGGTGTACACCTATTGGTATTATTTGGAACTATATTAAACGTTTCAAAGGTTCAAAATCTAATAAAATAATAAATAAAAATGATGAATTTATAGACCCGTTTATGACCAAATTGACTCAAGGCAGTAACAGTAATGACCCTAGCTCTATAGAATGGATATTTGACACAAACAATAATAATGCCAGTACTAAGTATCTTATAGAACCATTTACTTGGGAGGAATTCATAGTAAGCTTGCAATCTAGGAAAAATACTACCCCAGGCTTAGACGACTTTCCATATTTACTGATTAAAAATCTACATATCACTGGACAAAAAGTATTACTCGCCATTATGAATTTACTTTGGTTACAGGAAAAAATACCTCAATCTTGGAAAACGCAATGCGTAATACCCATTTTAAAACCCGATAAACCACCTAATGAAGCAAATTCATATCGACCAATTTCTTTGTCTTCATGTATTGGAAAAATATTTGAGAATATGTTAAAAACTAGGCTTGATTGGTTTGTTGAGACTAATAATATATTACCATCCTTTCAAAATGGATTTCGACGTGGCAGAAGCTGTTCTGACAGCTTCTTATCTCTTATCTCGGATTTAAAACTAGCCAAATGCAACAGGTCAAGTGCAGTTTGCACATTTTTGGATGTGCAAGGAGCATTCGATAATGTTGATCCAACAATATTAATAAAAGTTTTATCTAACATACAGATCCCTGGTAAATTATGCAAATGGATATTTGAATTCTTGTATGAAAGAGAGTTATATATAAAATTTAACAACGTTTTACATGGTCCCCAACTAGTTTCTAGAGGTACAATGCAAGGAGCAACGCTGTCTCCGCTTCTATTTAATTTATATACTAGCGAGATAAACTCATATGTAAATAGTTCTAATGTAAATATACTGCAATTTGCAGACGATATTGTGATATATTCTATTGATGCAAATTTAGATGTAGCCAAGAAACATATTAATGTTGCGTTGAAAGAACTTTATGCTTACTATAATAACTATCTACGGTTAAAGATTAATCCTGAAAAAAGTAACCTATTAATTCTGAGGAAGGATATTTCAAAATTGTATATAATAATGACATAATTCGAGAAAGTTCTTCACATAAGTTCCTGGGTGTAATAGTAGACAATCAATTAAAATTCGATCACCATGCTAAACACATCACTGCTAATTCTTTGAAAGGCTTAAATATTATGAGATGTCTTGCAGGAATATCCTGGGGTGCTGACCCACAAATTTTGTCTCTGCTGTATAAGACTCTTGTTAGAAGTCATTTTGACTACAGTTTTCTTGTGCATATGAATACTGCTCATACACATAAATTTGAAATTATTCAAAATAAGGCAATGCGAATAATTTCAGGTGCGATGTGTTCTACACCAATTAGAGCTATGGAAGTAGAAACTAATGTAATGCCTTTACCAGTAAGGTGGCAACTGCTAGCTAATAGATATTTAATTAGAGTATATGCCAAAAGAAATGAAAATGTAATTAAAAGAGTAAAGGCTCATCCTAAAATGCCCCAATTGAATGAATTATTTAGTCAAATAGAACTAAAATTTTGTAACATTTATCAAAATGTAATCTGGCCATGTTATGAGGATGGCTACAGTAGTAAATTTATACAAATTACAGTGTGCACAAAGTCAATTAAAAATAATACAGAATTTTTAAATTTTCTATCTCAAATACCTAATTATTATAAATTATATACAGATGGTAGTAAGACAGTCTCTCATGTTCGAAGTGCAATATATGATCCTCAGACTAAGTTTGTACAAAGCTTTAGATTAGATGACTTGTGTTCCATATTCACGGCTGAAGCATATGCTGTTTATGAAGCTTTAAAAGTTATAAAAAGGATGTTAGAGCATAAATACTTTTTTATTTTAACTGATTCGCTTAGCTTAATATATGCTTTGCAGAATAATCAGTTTCATTACAAAAATAATTTCTTTTTGTATAAGATTAAAGAAATATTAATGCTATTTAAAAATAGAAATGTAAATATTAATTTTATGTGGATTCCATCCCATACTGGGATAACAGGGAATGAAATTGTAGATAAAGCCGCTTTCTTAGGTATTAATGAATTAGATGTAAGGTGTAGTACTAGAATTCCACTGTCTGATTGTCAAGCTTCAGTAAAGGAGGATGTTCTGAAGATTTGGACCGATATATGGTTAAAGGACAGAGAAAGTAAAGGAAAATGGTATGCTAGTATTCAACCTCAATTGCCAGGAAAACCTTGGTACGAGAAGATAAAGATGGGAAGTCGTGGATTTATTACCACGCTCAACAGATTGAGATTTGGACACAATTCTGCACCTGCGCATTTAGCGCGATTTTCAATAATACCGGATGGTACATGCCCTCACTGTCTGGATGGCAGTGTTGGAGATCTTGAGCACATTATATTTCATTGTCATGCCTTTGCACTTGATAGACTCATCCTTGCAAGTGAACTAAGTGAAGTGTTTCAAAATGAAGTCCCCCGCCGCCTAAATGAAATTCTCAAACATGTTGAAAGTTACGTTCCATTATACAAATACATTAAAAACACAGTATCAAAAATATAAAGTGAAGTGAAGTGTTAAATGAAGATACTGGTGCCTACTGCGCCATATAACTCTTATTAAAATGAAGTGTTATAAACAATTAAATAAAGACTTGGCTTAAAGGACACGCATCCAGGCCATAAATAAAAAAAAAAAAAAAAATAGACTTTCTAAACTCAAAACCATACCACTCAAATTGATAATTTTATTGTCATAAATAACGTAGACATTCTTCCGATAATGCTTTAGTTATTAAATAATTATTCTATTAATTAAGGATTTTTCTTGTCAAGGAAGACCTATCGTTTATGCAAACGCGCACCGCTCTAGGCGTATCTGTGGTAATTACTCATCTGTCAAAACAGACGTATGTTTTTCTTTTATGCAATTTATTGTTTGCTTTATTTAACAGCTTTATTATTAGTGTTTGCATAATTAAATTAATCCAGAATGGAAAGGTACAAATAATAGAGGCAGTGAGGCATGATTTTATCCACGGCAACGTGAAAGTGCAGTGAATTTTCCACTTTGAAGTGATGAGAATGCCATCATCAGGTTTGTGTCCTTAAATCGCTACTAAAAACTATTCTAGCTCAACTGAAGAGTAAAATCAATCGTGTTAAACACTATATACCTTTATAGTTACTGATATATACGCGGGCTACTAGTGGAGTCTGTAATTTAAGTTCTGAACCTAGGCTTTGTAACCCTCAAATGTTACAACCCGATGTGGATATTTATCCGAAATAGAGAAGTTGAAATTGAAATTGAAATATGGCACTGACAGCTGTCAGTCCATAGAAACTTGTCAAATGTTCCATACATTCAGATTTTAACGAACACCGCTTACGATTACAGACGGTTTGGTGCAACCCACCCTTAGTCTGGGACTGGGCGGCTTTGTGTAAGATTGTCCCTTAATATTTAGTATGTTACTTATCTAACATGCCCGTCTCGTATTCCAGGCCCCCCCGTCCTCCGTCGCGCCGCTTCGGTGGCTTCAGCTCGGGCTCCGGGCCCGCGCCGCCGCCCGCCGGGGGCTGCGGCTGCGGCTAGGGGAGCCTTGCGCACACGCGGCAAGTGACACTCCCCAAATACATGACAGTCAGTGTTCTATAGATAAAGTGTATAGCTTGGACGGTTCGTGGTGGGTCGGGACTTGACTTGAGACTACGCGGCCTGCGGTGGCGGTCAATGGTAAATGTGACAGCTAATGACAGGTTTACTATTGACTGTGAGAGGCTTTAACCGTGATATGACCATGCCACATCGATGGGACATATTAACTGGTCGATGTGACAGATATATATCACTGTTATATCCCCCAAAGAGTTCCATTCCCACCCGCCATATATTGTACAGTCAAGGGTATATCTGCCACTGGAGCAGCTATAGAAGCAGATTACCACCGGCTTGCTTTAAATTTATGAACTCCTTCATAAATGATTGTTCCGGGGTGGCCCATCGACAACTTTCACGAGCCCTCGCTGTAACATACAGGACCCTATTGTCAATGTAGTGTCAGTCATAAAGGCGTGTACTGATATTTATGAGTTTTCTATGTACATTAATACCCCTGGCTGTACAAGTAATTGTGTGTTCAATTAAATATCTTTATGGACTTTTTCTGTTATGTATTTGATGAGACGGCGGTTTTTAATATTAGTGATCTTATATTGCCCTTATCTCCTTTTTCTTGTATTACAAGAATAAATTGAACCCTAATAGATTTTTACTTATAATTAGTATTTGTATATAACATAGTTGTGTTTTAAACGGAATCTAGTTAAAATTACTATTAAGCCATTATTTGTACCTACTTTATTTCAAAATATAAAAAAAAAATCACTGGTAATTGCATTATTTCTCGGTATTTAGTAAAAATCATTTGTAACGCATTGTCGTGTACTTATGACACAATAATAAAGACTTTTTAATCACTCCGGTACTCTTCGTCAAGTCCAAAGTGATAAATGCTGTGCCGTTTCAGTTCATCCAAGCATTATCCCAGTTGCATTCAAATGTAAGCTAATCTATTCGCCAATTCTTACTAATACCGAGAATTGGCATAGGCACTAGTTCTGAGTGGCATAGCGACTACTATTTATTCTAACCCAGACTTTATGGGGATAGTACTTGTTAGATTTGTTTCTCCCACATTGAAATGTGTATTTTCCTATTCTCTATGAATAAATACTTATTAATACTTAATGGGGTTGTAACCCCCCTCAAAACCAAAATCCTGTGTCGCCTTGTATTCTGTTGTACATTATAGTGAGTTCAATTTAAATTATTCAACTTATATTATAGATCTTATATTTTAATTGTATGTAATGAAATGAATAATGAATGAAATAATATTAATTGTATATTATTACACTCGTTTTATTAAGTCCCATGTTAATGACTCTGGATGGGGTGCATTAAATTACGATTACAGACCGATCAACGGTAGCTGTCATTCAAGAGAAACTTGTCAAACTTTCCATACATTCAGATTTTAACGAACACCGCGTTTACAGACGGTTTGTTGCAACCCACCCTATACTCCAGTCATTATACGGTCCGCTAGTATGGCGAAATGGAAATAATTTATAATAGCTTTTTTTTTCTGCTTAACCGATAAATTATAATTGTAGTAATAAAGACGAGACTAAATCCGGCATATTATTACTCATTTAGATATTTTAATAAATTATTGAAAATTTGTAAATTCCGGTAAATTAGGTAAAAAAGATAACAATTTTTTTTTCTTTGTTTTGATAAATTAATATTTCCTTTATAACTTTGATGATAAATCAGGCAAAAAATGTTTCCGAATATTACATTTCTATTCAGTTAGTCTCCAACATTTTTTCATTTACCATATCACTGTGTCTAAAAATAGTAATTGGCTGTAGGTTCCTACATTCCTTATTGAATGTAGTGGACACAAATATTAGAAAGCAATCCCACACTAAACAACAACGGAGGGTGGATTTTAGGGGTTAAATGTTGTTTAACAATTTAAAAAAATGCATATTGGTCAGTTAGTTATGGCATTTTCATCATAAGCACTCTTTCATTGAATAATGTACGAATCGCCTTATAAAATACGTTGCAAGTAATGTTATTACAAACATCTGTTAAAGTAGCTTTAAAAATGCCGCGCGCGAGCCGCAGAGCTAACGTGATTGGCCGGTTGCCTGCAGCGGGGCACACCGCTGCGGCGCTGCCACGAAAACCGAATCTCGAAGTTCTTTCATTCTCGGATATCTCCGTCTCTAACGCACTTATGTTTTATGGTACTCGAACGAAAGAGGTAGAGATATACGAACTTCGTGATTCGATTTTCGTTGTAGCGCTGCTGACCGCCCGGTTGCCGCGTAGGTACTATAGGTACAACATAAGTAATAGGTACCGCGTACCGCCCGAGTCGTAGCGATTCGCGACATGATCTAACGCGTCTAAGATCTATTAGTTGTTGATATCAGTTAAATTTTAATATACTCGTTGTGAAACAAATTATGAAATAGTTATTTACGATACAAGTGCCGAATATAGGAAATTCGCAACGAGTGGCGATAAATTAAAACACGACCGAAGGGAGTGTTTTAAATCGACATGAGTTGCGAATTACCTATTCGCACGTGTATCGTACATCGTTTTACTGTACATATGCCTCTTTAAAGTTTCGACATATGCATGAAAAGTGCTCTTTTCCGCACTAGTGCGGGAAAGTAGCACCATACGTACAGTAAATATTATCTTTATTTATTTATCAATGAGTGACACTGACAAGTGTGGGATGAAGATACCTATGCAATTTAACTTTCACGGGCGTGTAGATTGTATTGTAATAGAGCAAAATTCGTTAAAATAGTACCTAAACTAGAGGGATTTATACCCTTACTTATTAATAGATTTTTATTAAGCCCAATATTACATGTCAGATAATATACAGGGTGAAAAAATCTATGGGCCCTGAAGAGAAACCCTTAAGACAGCTCATTGTCTCGCTCTCATTTTCATGAAATAATCACTATTTAAATTTAATTTACCTAGCCTTAGCCCTAATTATATGATGAATGAGGTAACCTAATTGCAATCACTCAAATTTATTGACCGAATATCTTTTGTTCAAAGAATTTTCGTATTTTTATAAGTTCTCTGAATATACAATTCATTACTTTTTAGGGTTCCGTAGCCAAATGGAAAAAAACGGAACCCTTATGGATTCGTCGTGTCTGTCTGTCTGTCCGTCTGTCCGTCCGTCCGTATGTCACAGGCATTTTACTCGAAAAGTATTAGATGTATTTGAATAACATTTTGAGGATAAGTGTATATTGTTAGCCGCTACATAGTTTTGTAATTAAATTACTCTAAAAAATCATATACATAGGGCTTATTAAATTCTTTCAGTGAAAATTGATTTGAACAAGATCGGTTCAAAGGTTTTCGAGATATTTAAAAAAAACTGCCTTCCGTAAAGAAAAGGACGCAAGTGCTTTAAGATTTCAGTAACGATACGACCTTTTTAATAGGCACGGAATCCTTCATTGTGCGTGGTCCGACACGCACTTGGCGGCTTTTTTCATTTACCATTTGATGTTATTCAAATGTTTCAGTTGTCCGAGTTTTACCGCTACGATCGTTAGAGCTTTGGGTTGTTACAACTTTTGTTTCCCAGGCAATTTTTTACTTATACAGCATTACTTTCCGCATTTCATTCGTTTAGTCAAATGATCATTTTGAGTAAAATTCAAAGTAGTCTTACGGAGACAAGCAGGTCGGTGCAGGTACGACGACGAGCGAAGCGAGGAAGAGTGTTAGGTGAACTGCGACCCTACAGCGCGTGAGCCGAGAGAGCGAGCCTAGCGAGCGTATCACGGCAGCGGCCGGCGAAGCGCCAGAACCAAAGTTTAATTACATACAGTTGGGCAACGAATGTACTTGCGCAGAGCAACTGTGGGGGCTGTCGCGCTGTCGCCGCCACAAACGCACACAGTTTGTGTTGTATAACTTTCAAGGCAGGTGCGTGGCGCGTAGCTATATATGTTTGAGTTGAGTGAGCGGTGGCGGCGAATGATGTTACGAGTATTAGGTACAATGGCGCGCACTGTTCCGTGTACGGATGTACCTCAACAACAACATTAAATAACGATTTAAGATCTCATAGATAGACCGTGATGACAGGTAAGTTTGTATACCTAATTTCGTTAATTACGTAGGTACCTAACTGCAACCTATGTCGGAAATAATAATTTTAGTCTGATACCTACGTCGGTTCGATGAATTAATGAAATTGCGATGGCACAGCGTTGAATTTTTGTGGAAACCGTATTTAACCGTATATAGTTGTGGATCGCGCTCCGGGTACGGCCTTTTTTTTATATAGGTATAACGTGGTTATATTCTCTTTGGGTATAGCTACAGCCTATAGAGTTATTAATATTATAGCGAGTTATGTATCTGTTCACATTTTTTTACTAATCAGTGGCTATGGAATGTTCATATGAAAGAGCATCTTAAGCGCGAACTTGGAACTTTAGTGTGGTTTGTTCATATGGGCCTAAGTTCTAACCCTTGTTGCTGTCGTTATTTTAATAGGACGTCAACTTTATACATAAATACATACATTTACGCCTTTATTCCCAAAAGGGGGTAGGCAGAGCACATGAAACGTATGTTCCAGTGCCACTTTTAGCATAAATGTGGGTATAAAATATCATATTGCAGTGATAGGTTGCTAGACCATCGCCCACAACACACTTCAAGCCTGGTCCCTTAGTCGACTTTTACGACACCCTTGGAAGGAAAGGTGGTGGTGAAAATTCTAACCCGACTCAACGCGGGATGTCGGGGGGTCAACTATATACAACTCTCACAAACAATTGAGGTACTTATCATCCTTATGTTTATACTTCGTAACGTTTCAAGTACCTACCTATTACAACGTCGCGTGAGCTGTAGGTAGGCATTAACTTTTTTGTTATTTTTTATTCGGATAGGCTGGGACCGTAGGCCATACTGCCTCGTCTTCAGTAAATATAATTTCATTTGGTCAAATCCAGTAATTACATCTATTAAATCTACCGCGCGATATTTAAGTAGTTATTTAATAATGAAACACAGTTTAATTGTATTCAGCCTGAATGTAAATCTTTATAAGAAAATCTCACGTAAACATCTGGCTGTGCAATGCATGTTAATAAATCATTCCATAATAACAACGTTTATTTTATGTATTTGCCATTTTGTGACAACCCTGGCACATCCGCACGGGACAGCGTAAGTACTTACACGAGAGGCAGCGTCACCCGACATCAAAGGCGTTTCACTACTGTAGGGAATATATCGTAATACTGTGACAAAATGTCGTAATTATTTAGTTCCGTATTAACGATAACATCTATCCAATAAACATTTAGCCTTTAAAACAAAATTAAGTCAAAGGTGAAAAGCTTACGTGAACTGGACGTATCGTTATCCTTTAAATTGATCCTATTGGTTAGTAAAAAAAATGTGTAGTCAATATGTACCTATTTTTACTGCTTAAGTTTGTTCCATTCTCGGGAAAAGTATGTTTATTTACTGGTTACCTGACACTAAACTTTTTTGACAATTACTATTCGACAAACTTCGTTTGCCTTTTTTTTTCGTTTGGCCGACAGTGACACTACACAATCTACAGTGGTCCGGTGGTCCTGAGTGTAAACTGAGCTAATCTAAATCAGTGGCGCAGAGTTTTTAGACAGGGGGTAGGCAGAAAATTTTAAAGGTAGGTATTATTTATTATCTTCCCTAAAATTTCCTTCTTCCTTTAATCACCGAACGAAAGAAACATTCAACATGACTACATTCTATATTCTGCTTATATTGGAATCCATAACGTTTCTTGTCCTATTTTCGTAATCCATCCATACCGCTGTCTGCCATAACGATAATTTATCCTAACGTTTTTGAGAGCCAAGGATCCTATTTATGATTCGCCTAATACATTTTGGACGAAATTTGATTGTTCCCTAATATTATCTGTTATAATAATAATATTTTTTTTATTATTATTATATGGATGTAAGTGTTTGTAAAAAAATGGTTCTGGCGCTTTGTCGGCCGCTGCCGAAGCACGGCCGACAAAGCGCCAGTCAAAGCGCCACGCGAATTCGCGTCCGCGGCATTAGGTTAACCCATTTCAAGGACGCGAAATCGCATCCTCGGCATTACGATTACACATACATGGGACGTGAATTCGCGTCTTCGGCATCCGAGATAAGAATTATGAAAATTACAAATGCCCCCAATCCAAAAACCAGCAACAGTATAATATTATCCTTCATAAATAAAGTAACATTTTGGTATCAGCATTCAAGTACAGTTGTTTTCTAGCAAAAAAAAACAAATATTACGATTACACATACACGGGACGCGAATTCGCGTCGTCGGCATTGAATGGGTTAATGCTTAACTTGGCTCTTCAAAACATTCTTTTTATTGTGGAAGAGTTTCGAAACTTGGGCTATTTAGGTATACGAGTTTACGGGTGCATTGTAATTACCCACCCTTACCCATCTCTAGCCGTGCCTCTTTCTTTTGCTCGATTTGGCGGGGGCACTACCATACCCCCAGATAGACTGTCTAGTGGCCTGACACATGAAGCAAATTTTTAATTTTCGAATGTATTCATTGTGATTGTAACTAAATAAACAATATCACAGATTTGAGTAGGGTAGGCATTGTTTTTCTGCCTTAATGTAGTGCACGCCACTGATGTTAAGGATTTACGGTGGTTTTCTTTCAGGGCCCATAGATTTTTCCACCCTGTATAGTTTGATGTGAGCTTAGTAGTATTTTAGCGGAGTTTTCGTTCTTACCCATACCAAAAATAAAGTACCTAAGTAACTACTTTCGTTACTACAATCATTTGTAGATAGATCTCGTACTACAAACTACTTACTCTGCTAAACGGACACTAAACTACTTTAAGTAGGAAATCATCTGTTAAATTTATCGTCAGTGTTTTATAATGATGACATTTTATCATCATTATAAAACATTGAGATATCAAACATAGAAATTTACTTAATTCTTGACATGTTTTTGCTAAAATTATTATTATTATTATTATATATCGAGCCCATTATGTCCCACTGCTGAGCAAAGGTCTCCCCCCTTTTTTTCCAACCATCGCGGTCTTGAACAATGTCTGGCCAGTCTTTTAAAATGGAGTCCAAGTTGTCACGCCATCGCCGACGAGGTCTACCGCGTCTCCGTTTTGAGTTTTGCGACTTCCTTTTGCTAAAATATGTTTATTTAATTAATCGCTTCCCGCTCACGCCATTATTACACCGTGAATAGTCGCATTTTCCTACTAGCACATCGTCGAAGACGATATACATATTACAAATAATCTGCGTAGGTAACGTAGGTACTTATCTATCTAATTCGCGTCTTGGGGCACAGAAAGCGCGACCTTGAATGCGAACTGGGCGAAGCACTCGTTGCGTGCCGCCGCTGCGAACGAATGTGATCGTTAACACACGGGGAAAGAGTTCAACTTCAATTGTAGAATTAAACAGGACTATTCAAATGTGTATTATTCTTTACATAAACCTTTTTTCTGTAGGATTCATGTACTACTTTAATAATCTATATAGTTAAATTAAATTGAGACACAATTTGGTTCTATAAATATTTTTACCGATGGTTAATTGGAGTAAATGTATTTATATGCAATTCTAAATAAAAATCAATACGATTTTTAGGAAAATAGGTTCATCAATTACTTTTATGAGAATCAAATCAAAGTACTACTTATTACAATTTTTTTCTACCAACTTATGGCACCTGTCACCCAAGCCATGCATTTCGTTAATTTATTGGTTTTACGTGTAAAAAAATGTCGGATTTCATTGTTTACAGGTTAAAGACAATAATATTGGTATGTTGACGATTATAAACAACTATTATTATTTTTATTTAAAAAAATCGGCGTTTATTTGTCAGTATTTTTTTATACCTACTTCCGGATCGAAAGTTTTTAAGATTCGTAAATATAGTATCTTAAAATATGTATTTAATGACGGAGAAAAAAACCACACGCTATTATAAATTAATGTTTGTCGAAACCGTAAAATGACTGGAGTACTACACCATGGATGCTCCATAGCCACACCGTTAAACCGAGTCCCAGATAGCGCCTCGGTGCGGGAAGGAATCCCTGATTGTACCTAAACGGTCCCGTGGGGTTAGAAACTGAACAATTAAACGGGCAAACGGAATAAAAATAATAAGTCGACTAAAATACTTTTATTATATTATTACAAGTAATTACAATTTATGGCTTACAAAACAAATTATAAATAGTATTGCATATTCCTTACATACATAAATTAAGTACTCTTAGACTTATTCGTATTATATATCATAAATTACATCTCGCGCAGTTTTACCTCCATGAAGTTTATACGTGTATGGAATATATAACATAATACATTGACATTGTGTGCGTAAGCTCGGGAGCGCTCAGTGGCACAGTTACAATGTGCATGCAATTTCTACACAATTATGCTTTTTTGGGATATTCATATTCATAGTTTATTGATAATATAAAATTAGATGTCAAATAATAACTAAGACACAAAAATAGCTATGTGGAAAATAAAAACAAACTATATGATAATTGAATTATTAACCATAGGTTTGTCTTTACAGCTACCTACTTGTAACTGATAAATAGTTCCCTATGGTTGTAGAATGCCTGCTCAAGAAGCCATTTCTTAAGTTTACTTTTAAACATTGATGCACTACACGCGCTATTGCCCGCACGGTTCGTTTTTGAAGTCGGAACACCTTTTCCCAATCAGCAGCTCCCGCCCAAAGCTCGACTCCGTACTGTAGGTGCGCGTGTATTGGGGCGAAGTAGCAGCTTTGGACCATACCAGCTGGAAGCGTAAAACATGCAGGAACAAGTTTGCTTCATATTTTATCCATATGACCGCCCCTGGTGAGACAGCTATGTATCTCAAAGCCGAGAAAGGTTGAGCTCGCCACTTGATTGATGGCTATACCGCTGGCTGTTACTGATATCTGCTTCGGTGTTCGGCCAGAGATTAAAGCTGATTAAGTGGGTTTTGCTAGCATTTAAGTTTAGGCCGTTACTTCGAAACCAGTTTGTGAGTGTTGTGACAGTCAAGTTCAGTCTATGCTCCAGCTCAACGTGTGTAGGTGCGTGTACGACGACAGTTACATCGTCAGCGTATATGAAGGTCTCTCCACTGCTAACAGTTTCTGGGAGGTCATTCAGCAATAGAGAGAACAGGATGTTCGAGAATCCTGTGCCACGGACCGAATACGATCGCCATCTGCAATCACAACTTGCGTTCTGTTCCGTAGTGGGTCAGACATTAAGGCGCCGTAGGTTCATGGTCTTCTCTCCCTCTCACTGAGCATAAGCGTGAGCGAGATGGAAGTGCGTGCTCGGAGCGCGGAAATCATGTTTTTTAATTTTAATTTTTTGGCCGTTTTAAGAAGTAAAAAAGTAAACACTGATTTCCCTCAAATATGATATTGCCGATTTTTAGAAACCATTTTAATATTTTTAGCTTTTGTTCGTAATTTGTAACAAATATTTTAAGTGTATTTTAGACCCTTTTAGACCTATGTTCGTGATTTTTTTCTATAGAGCGAAAAATGTTAAATCATGTTTCTAAACACTGATTTTTCTGCAAAAAAGCCTCAAGATTACTATTCGTATTTTTTTTAAACCATATTATTATAAACAGACGCATTATATGGTTTCAAAAACAGTGTTCGCTTAACTTCGCTGAACCTATGGCGCCTTAACGACGACGCGGAGTCTTCAAAGCCGCAGTGACGCAGTTTGTTGATTACAACTTCGTGATCGGCAACGTTGAAAGCTTTTGATAAGTCGTAGAATAGTGCTGCGACTTGATTCTTGCGCTCGCGGGCTTCTAGTATTTGTCTTTTTATTCGTATTTTATGTAAAATGTGTAAACTTTTGTATACGTAAGACAATCCCGTTATAGTATCAAGTAAATTCCTTTTTCTAAATTATATTAATAACCTGTATAATCAATTAATCACAAACCGATTACAACTAAATTAATTATTCCTATCCAAATATGACGATGATGATATTAAATACACGCATTTCATCAGTGCGTTTCACTACACTAAGTTATATACAGTAGGCTTCAAAAAGTTATATGCAATTTTAACCTTGCGCTGTAATAAAAATAAAAACAAAATCTATTCACAATTGACTCTACTGCAACAATAGTACTTGCGAGTATACATACCTCGTACAAAAGAAACAAAATACATAACAAGATATCGCAGAACGGAGGTAATACATAAGAAAAAAGGTAAGGAATAGTGCATAACGTACCTAGGGCGGTGAATTCGTAAATATACGCTCTAGGGCTTTACGAATTACCGCCCGTGGTTAATACACAGTTTTACGTCTTCACCTGACCACAATGCGTGTTTTACCGTACGCGCAGCGTGCAGTAAAACTCGCATTATGGCCAGGTGTGACGTAAAGTAACATGACTTGAAAAAAATACATTTTATTAAGCTAAGTACAGTAGGTATTATTTATTTAGTAAATACTAGGAAACGATCACGATAAATGAACGCGACTGTGCCCACAGCGTTATCTAGGGTTGTAACATGGCTAATTCTCTATTATTCATCTAGTATGTTCATAATTTATCTGCTTACACTCTTATTGTATCTATGCTGATGCTGTAGACGTCTACTACCGTCCGGTCCGTTACAGTAGACGTCTGGAGCTGTCCGGTCGGGTTCAGTAGACATCGTTGAGCCTCGTGAACCGGATGGGCAACACGGCGACCGGCTCCGAGGCATTCGGTTTCCCGATGTAGATGCTCCACGTGCGCTTCTCCAGGTCGAACACACCTGCGACAACATATCACACATCATCACATCACATCATCAGCCTATAGGTATATATAATTATACGTCCCACTCCTGGGCACAGGCCTCCTCTCATGTATGAGAGGGAACGGGCAGTAGTCCCCACGCTGGCCCAGTGCGGATTGGGGACTTCACATACACCTTTGAATTTCTTCGCAGATGTATGCAGGTTTCCTCACGATGTTTTTCCTTCACCGAAAAGCTAACGGTAAATATGAAATCATATTCCGTACATAAGTTCCGAAAAACTCATTGGTACGAGCCGGGATTCGAACCCACGACCGCCGTTTGACAGCCGCATGCCTGAACCACGGTCTAATTTAGAGATAACTTATAGGTACTTATTGAGCTGTGTTTATGAAAATAAATACAGGGATGGGGTGGGAATTTGGCCATGGGAACATGAACACTCGGTAATATTGGGAAGAGGTGGAAATGGGGGTATGGGGATGAGGTGAGAATTGGGGATATAAAATGAGATGAGAAAGGAGTTACGATGGTTTGCCATTTGTTTGTGTAAAAGGGCAACACTGGTGTCGTCTCAGTGTTGCCAGTTTAGAGTTATAAAATTATGCTGCACGAGTATCACAGACATTGTTCTTAGACGAGTGTATAGAAAAACGACCCAAAATTTTTGTATCCCAATATTTTTTGTTCCTTTAGCTTTTTTCCCCTGTTTTTTATTTTCCTATGCAATGTTATTACTGGTAACTTACCAGTAGGTTATTTCTAGTGTTCGGAGTTTCGGTGGCAAATTTCACAGAGGTAAATGGAGTTGCCTAAATATTTTTTTTATTTTACGAATAACGATTAAATGATTAATTTTGCATAATACTCCTTATAAATTATCTTGCGAGCATTACCTACTTATACCACGATAACACAGGACTACTAATAACACAAGTATGTCGGTAAACATTGTTTATTGAATTTATTTATTTTTACTTATTACATACGTACAAACATGTCACCTAAACGGTCCGAACGGGTACCTATCTAATTAATGTCATACCATGTCATGCTAAGTACTTCAGGTAAATGAATAATTAATTAATTCAAATCTTAAAAAGTTAATCTTAAAAACGACTCCATTCCACCACTCCTTCCATCCACTGTGTGAAATTTAACACCGAAACTCGGAACACTATAGTTATTTCTTCGGACGCATTAATCTCTATTCGTTTTTGTTGCTAGACGCATTTGTCTCCTAGTCCGTATCATCCTCGTGTTATTATTTTACCTGAAGAACTAGTTCTTAATCCGAAATTTTTACGAATATTTTTTTATATAAAGTCGGTTCTGGCGCTTTGCCGGCCGCTGTAGCGGCACGCTCGCTTCGCTTGCTTGGCTTGCGCGTTTTATTATAGGGTCGCGGTTCACCTAACACTCCTGCTCGCTTCGCTCGTCGTCGTACCAACACCGACCTGCCTTGGAGTAGAAATAGGTAGGGGTTCTGGTTATGGTAAGCTAATAAACGGTTTTGGATATCTGTCGGTTTGCGCATATGGCATTCTGTGTGTGATTGAAAAAAAGAGTACAGACCTAGTAAAAAATGAGTCTGGAAAACAATCAGTTTAGGTAGGTATCAACACGTGGGAATATGAACTACTAGAAAACAATTAGTTTATCAATACTTGTACCTATATATGTTTTAAATCGACTAAGAAAAATAAAAAGTGGGGAAAAACCTAATGGAACAAAAATTATTCGGAAACAAAAATTTTAGGTATTTTTTCTATACTGTTTTTCTACTCACCCGTGGCTATAGTCTTGACTATTGCCTCGGGCCGGTTCTGCCACACGGAGTACTCCTTGCCCTCGGCGTCGGAGAGGATGTCGGCGACGTCGCGCCGCGTGGCGGGCGGCGCGTGCCGCTGGATGGAAAATAAAGAGCCAAGCTTGGTGACTCACCCGTGGCTATAGTCTTGACTATTGCCTCGGGCCGGTTCTGCCACACGGAGTACTCCTTGCCCTCGGCGTCGGAGAGGATGTCGGCGACGTCGCGCCGCGTGGCGGGCGGCGCGTGCCGCTGGATGGAAGATAAAGAGCCAAGCTTGGTGACTCACCCGTGGCTATAGTCTTGACTATTGCCTCGGGCCGGTTCTGCCACACGGAGTACTCCTTGCCCTCGGCGTCGGAGAGGATGTCGGCGACGTCGCGCCGCGTGGCGGGCGGCGCGTGCCGCTGGATGGAAGATAAAGAGCCAAGCTTGGTGACTCACCCGTGGCTATAGTCTTGACTATTGCCTCGGGCCGGTTCTGCCACACGGAGTACTGCTTGCCCTCGGCGTCGGAGAGGATGTCGGCGACGTCGCGCCGCGTGGCGGGCGGCGCGTGCCGCTGGATGGAAGATAAAGAGCCAAGCTTGGTGACTCACCCGTGGCTATAGTCTTGACTATTGCCTCGGGCCGGTTCTGCCACACGGAGTACTCCTTGCCCTCGGCGTCGGAGAGGATGTCGGCGACGTCGCGCCGCGTGGCGGGCGGCGCGTGCCGCTGGATGGAAGATAAAGAGCCAAGCTTGGTGACTCACCCGTGGCTATAGTCTTGACTATTGCCTCGGGCCGGTTCTGCCACACGGAGTACTCCTTGCCCTCGGCGTCGGAGAGGATGTCGGCGACGTCGCGCCGCGTGGCGGGCGGCGCGTGCCGCTGGATGGAAGATAAAGAGCCAAGCTTGGTGACTCACCCGTGGCTATAGTCTTGACTATTGCCTCGGGCCGGTTCTGCCACACGGAGTACTCCTTGCCCTCGGCGTCGGAGAGGATGTCGGCGACGTCGCGCCGCGTGGCGGGCGGCGCGTGCCGCTGGATGGAAGATAAAGAGCCAAGCTTGGTGACTCACCCGTGGCTATAGTCTTGACTATTGCCTCGGGCCGGTTCTGCCACACGGAGTACTCCTTGCCCTCGGCGTCGGAGAGGATGTCGGCGACGTCGCGCCGCGTGGCGGGCGGCGCGTGCCGCTGGATGGAAGATAAAGAGCCAAGCTTGGTGACTCACCCGTGGCTATAGTCTTGACTATTGCCTCGGGCCGGTTCTGCCACACGGAGTACTGCTTGCCCTCGGCGTCGGAGAGGATGTCGGCGACGTCGCGCCGCGTGGCGGGCGGCGCGTGCCGCTGGATGGAAGATAAAGAGCCAAGCTTGGTGACTCACCCGTGGCTATAGTCTTGACTATTGCCTCGGGCTGGTTCTGCCACACGGAGTACTCCTTGCCCTCGGCGTCGGAGAGGATGTCGGCGACGTCGCGCCGCGTGGCGGGCGGCGCGTGCCGCTGGATGGAAGATAAAGAGCCAAGCTTGGTGACTCACCCGTGGCTATAGTCTTGACTATTGCCTCGGGCCGGTTCTGCCACACGGAGTACTGCTTGCCCTCGGCGTCGGAGAGGATGTCGGCGACGTCGCGCCGCGTGGCGGGCGGCGCGTGCCGCTGGATGGAAGATAAAGAGCCAAGCTTGGTGACTCACCCGTGGCTATAGTCTTGACTATTGCCTCGGGCCGGTTCTGCCACACGGAGTACTCCTTGCCCTCGGCGTCGGAGAGGATGTCGGCGACGTCGCGCCGCGTAGCGGGCGGCGCGTGCCGCTGGATGGAAGATAAAGAGCCAAGCTTGGTGACTCACCCGTGGCTATAGTCTTGACTATTGCCTCGGGCCGGTTCTGCCACACGGAGTACTGCTTGCCCTCGGCGTCGGAGAGGATGTCGGCGACGTCGCGCCGCGTGGCGGGCGGCGCGTGCCGCTGGATGGAAGATAAAGAGCCAAGCTTGGTGACTCACCCGTGGCTATAGTCTTGACTATTGCCTCGGGCCGGTTCTGCCACACGGAGTACTCCTTGCCCTCGGCGTCGGAGAGGATGTCGGCGACGTCGCGCCGCGTGGCGGGCGGCGCGTGCCGCTGGATGGAAGATAAAGAGCCAAGCTTGGTGACTCACCCGTGGCTATAGTCTTGACTATTGCCTCGGGCCGGTTCTGCCACACGGAGTACTGCTTGCCCTCGGCGTCGGAGAGGATGTCGGCGACGTCGCGCCGCGTGGCGGGCGGCGCGTGCCGCTGGATGGAAGATAAAAAGCCAAGCTTGGTGACTCACCCGTGGCTATAGTCTTGACTATTGCCTCGGGCCGGTTCTGCCACACGGAGTACTCCTTGCCCTCGGCGTCGGAGAGGATGTCGGCGACGTCGCGCCGCGTGGCGGGCGGCGCGTGCCGCTGGATGGAAGATAAAGAGCCAAGCTTGGTGACTCACCCGTGGCTATAGTCTTGACTATTGCCTCGGGCCGGTTCTGCCACACGGAGTACTCCTTGCCCTCGGCGTCGGAGAGGATGTCGGCGACGTCGCGCCGCGTGGCGGGCGGCGCGTGCCGCTGGATGGAAGATAAAGAGCCAAGCTTGGTGACTCACCCGTGGCTATAGTCTTGACTATTGCCTCGGGCCGGTTCTGCCACACGGAGTACTCCTTGCCCTCGGTGTCGGAGAGGATGTCGGCGACGTCGCGCCGCGTGGCGGGCGGCGCGTGCCGCTGGATGGAAGATAAAGAGCCAAGCTTGGTGACTCACCCGTGGCTATAGTCTTGACTATTGCCTCGGGCCGGTTCTGCCACACGGAGTACTCCTTGCCCTCGGCGTCGGAGAGGATGTCGGCGACGTCGCGCCGCGTGGCGGGCGGCGCGTGCCGCTGGATGGAAGATAAAGAGCCAAGCTTGGTGACTCACCCGTGGCTATAGTCTTGACTATTGCCTCGGGCCGGTTCTGCCACACGGAGTACTCCTTGCCCTCGGCGTCGGAGAGGATGTCGGCGACGTCGCGCCGCGTGGCGGGCGGCGCGTGCCGCTGGATGGAAGATAAAGAGCCAAGCTTGGTGACTCACCCGTGGCTATAGTCTTGACTATTGCCTCGGGCCGGTTCTGCCACACGGAGTACTCCTTGCCCTCGGCGTCGGAGAGGATGTCGGCGACGTCGCGCCGCGTGGCGGGCGGCGCGTGCCGCTGGATGGAAGATAAAGAGCCAAGCTTGGTGACTCACCCGTGGCTATAGTCTTGACTATTGCCTCGGGCCGGTTCTGCCACACGGAGTACTGCTTGCCCTCGGCGTCGGAGAGGATGTCGGCGAGGTCGCGCCGCGTGGCGGGCGGCGCGTGCCGCTGGATGGAAGATAAAGAGCCAAGCTTGGTGACTCACCCGTGGCTATAGTCTTGACTATTGCCTCGGGCCGGTTCTGCCACACGGAGTACTCCTTGCCCTCGGCGTCGGAGAGGATGTCGGCGACGTCGCGCCGCGTGGCGGGCGGCGCGTGCCGCTGGATGGAAGATAAAGAACCAAGCTTGGTGACTCACCCGTGGCTATAGTCTTGACTATTGCCTCGGGCCGGTTCTGCCACACGGAGTACTGCTTGCCCTCGGCGTCGGAGAGGATGTCGGCGACGTCGCGCCGCGTGGCGGGCGGCGCGTGCCGCTGGATGGAAGATAAAGAGCCAAGCTTGGTGACTCACCCGTGGCTATAGTCTTGACTATTGCCTCGGGCCGGTTCTGCCACACGGAGTACTCCTTGCCCTCGGCGTCGGAGAGGATGTCGGCGACGTCGCGCCGCGTGGCGGGCGGCGCGTGCCGCTGGATGGAAGATAAAGAGCCAAGCTTGGTGACTCACCCGTGGCTATAGTCTTGACTATTGCCTCGGGCCGGTTCTGCCACACGGAGTACTCCTTGCCCTCGGCGTCGGAGAGGATGTCGGCGACGTCGCGCCGCGTGGCGGGCGGCGCGTGCCGCTGGATGGAAGATAAAGAGCCAAGCTTGGTGACTCACCCGTGGCTATAGTCTTGACTATTGCCTCGGGCCGGTTCTGCCACACGGAGTACTCCTTGCCCTCGGCGTCGGAGAGGATGTCGGCGACGTCGCGCCGCGTGGCGGGCGGCGCGTGCCGCTGGATGGAAGATAAAGAGCCAAGCTTGGTGACTCACCCGTGGCTATAGTCTTGACTATTGCCTCGGGCCGGTTCTGCCACACGGAGTACTGCTTGCCCTCGGCGTCGGAGAGGATGTCGGCGAGGTCGCGCCGCGTGGCGGGCGGCGCGTGCCGCTGGATGGAAGATAAAGAGCCAAGCTTGGTGACTCACCCGTGGCTATAGTCTTGACTATTGCCTCGGGCCGGTTCTGCCACACGGAGTACTCCTTGCCCTCGGCGTCGGAGAGGATGTCGGCGACGTCGCGCCGCGTGGCGGGCGGCGCGTGCCGCTGGATGGAAGATAAAGAACCAAGCTTGGTGACACCCGTGGCTATAGTCTTGACTATTGCCTCGGGCCGGTTCTGCCACACGGAGTACTGCTTGCCCTCGGCGTCGGAGAGGATGTCGGCGACGTCGCGCCGCGTGGCGGGCGGCGCGTGCCGCTGGATGGAAGATAAAGAGCCAAGCTTGGTGACTCACCCGTGGCTATAGTCTTGACTATTGCCTCGGGCCGGTTCTGCCACACGGAGTACTCCTTGCCCTCGGCGTCGGAGAGGATGTCGGCGACGTCGCGCCGCGTGGCGGGCGGCGCGTGCCGCTGGATGGAAGATAAAGAGCCAAGCTTGGTGACTCACCCGTGGCTATAGTCTTGACTATTGCCTCGGGCCGGTTCTGCCACACGGAGTACTCCTTGCCCTCGGCGTCGGAGAGGATGTCGGCGACGTCGCGCCGCGTGGCGGGCGGCGCGTGCCGCTGGATGGAAGATAAAGAGCCAAGCTTGGTGACTCACCCGTGGCTATAGTCTTGACTATTGCCTCGGGCCGGTTCTGCCACACGGAGTACTCCTTGCCCTCGGCGTCGGAGAGGATGTCGGCGACGTCGCGCCGCGTGGCGGGCGGCGCGTGCCGCTGGATGGAAGATAAAGAGCCAAGCTTGGTGACTCACCCGTGGCTATAGTCTTGACTATTGCCTCGGGCCGGTTCTGCCACACGGAGTACTGCTTGCCCTCGGCGTCGGAGAGGATGTCGGCGACGTCGCGCCGCGTGGCGGGCGGCGCGTGCCGCTGGATGGAAGATAAAGAGCCAAGCTTGGTGACTCACCCGTGGCTATAGTCTTGACTATTGCCTCGGGCCGGTTCTGCCACACGGAGTACTCCTTGCCCTCGGCGTCGGAGAGGATGTCGGCGACGTCGCGCCGCGTGGCGGGCGGCGCGTGCCGCTGGATGGAAGATAAAGAGCCAAGCTTGGTGACTCACCCGTGGCTATAGTCTTGACTATTGCCTCGGGCCGGTTCTGCCACACGGAGTACTCCTTGCCCTCGGCGTCGGAGAGGATGTCGGCGACGTCGCGCCGCGTGGCGGGCGGCGCGTGCCGCTGGATGGAAGATAAAGAGCCAAGCTTGGTGACTCACCCGTGGCTATAGTCTTGACTATTGCCTCGGGCCGGTTCTGCCACACGGAGTACTCCTTGCCCTCGGCGTCGGAGAGGATGTCGGCGACGTCGCGCCGCGTGGCGGGCGGCGCGTGCCGCTGGATGGAAGATAAAGAGCCAAGCTTGGTGACTCACCCGTGGCTATAGTCTTGACTATTGCCTCGGGCCGGTTCTGCCACACGGAGTACTGCTTGCCCTCGGCGTCGGAGAGGATGTCGGCGACGTCGCGCCGCGTGGCGGGCGGCGCGTGCCGCTGGATGGAAGATAAAGAGCCAAGCTTGGTGACTCACCCGTGGCTATAGTCTTGACTATTGCCTCGGGCCGGTTCTGCCACACGGAGTACTCCTTGCCCTCGGCGTCGGAGAGGATGTCGGCGACGTCGCGCCGCGTGGCGGGCGGCGCGTGCCGCTGGATGGAAGATAAAGAGCCAAGCTTGGTGACTCACCCGTGGCTATAGTCTTGACTATTGCCTCGGGCCGGTTCTGCCACACGGAGTACTCCTTGCCCTCGGCGTCGGAGAGGATGTCGGCGACGTCGCGCCGCGTGGCGGGCGGCGCGTGCCGCTGGATGGAAGATAAAGAGCCAAGCTTGGTGACTCACCCGTGGCTATAGTCTTGACTATTGCCTCGGGCCGGTTCTGCCACACGGAGTACTCCTTGCCCTCGGCGTCGGAGAGGATGTCGGCGACGTCGCGCCGCGTGGCGGGCGGCGCGTGCCGCTGGATGGCGCCGAGCCGCGCCAGGCTGCTGTCCACTATCATGCCCGTCACCTCCGTCACGTTCAGGTTTTGGTAGCTGGGTGGTAAGAGAATTGTGTAAAGAAAACATTCGCAGACCCTTTTTTCCCAGTGGGCACTTTGGGCCCCCCTCAGATCAATTACAAAGTCCCTGGTTCCTGTCAGATCACCAAACGATAACCAATCTAATATGCCCAGGGCCTCCAATAGTTTATCGGCAAATAGGATTCGAGTGTCCTTGAGGCTTCACGAGTTAAGGTACGCCCACACCAATGCTTAAAAAACGGTGACGGTACGGAATCGCAGTGACGCATCGTATGCGTACCGTTTTTGACGCATGCTCCACACACCGCTGCTTAAAAAACGGTGACGGTACGGAAACGCAGTGACGCAGCGTAAGCGTACCGTTTTTGACGCATGCTCCACACGCTGCTGCTCAAAATACGCAGCCGCATCGTGACGTTCCCCATACGAAAGATTTTTGACGTGAACCTCCCAGACCGACGCTTGAAGATGCGACCACACCGCCGCTTAAAAAACGGTGACGGTACGGAATCGCAGTGACGCGTCGTATGCGTGCCGTTTTTGACGCATGCTCCACACACCGCTGCTTAAAAAACGGCGATGATACGGAAACGCAGTGACGTGCTTCACGCGAATCTTTTTTGACGCAAATCTTCCAAACCGGTGCTTAAAATACACTGCGTCAAAATCATGCTTAAGATACCTATATGACATAAGTAGATGATCAACTGCACCAATCACAGCAACATGTGTACGTCATCTGATGAGGAAGAAGCTCTCCTATTAGCATTAGAAGCTGATGAGAATAACAGGTTGGTTATGTTTAAATTATTTAACTTTTCTGAGTATTGGTAAAAGTGTAATAAATAAGTAACATTTTTTCATTTTTAAATGTTCATCCCCCGAAGCCGATTCTTTTCCAAAAGCATGACAGATACTGCTAGTGAATTTTCCTTTAGTTCGATGATTTATTTTCAAATATGATAGCGTAAAAGTATATTATTTGATGTGCTTATCAGTATTTCTTGAATGGTCGGTTTAATGTTTTTTTTAAAAAGGTATGTCTAGAATCTGATTATCTCTATGTGAAAAACGAATTGTTAACGACAATAACCGAGAAACCCCGATTCGCAAATCTTTGCGTAATAAAAAACGCTGCATTTACAAAACAGTTGCGTCTTTTACGTCACCGGTGTGGTGTCTGCCATAAGATCTCCGCGTAATATTTTTTGCGATTTTTACGCAGATCAATTTACGGTGCGTTAGCGGGAGCATGCGTCAAAAACGGTACGGATACGACGCGTCACTGCGATTCCGTACCGTCGCCGTTTTTTGAGCGGCGGTGTGGTCGCACCTTGAAATACCCTGCGTCAAAATCATGTATGATCAACGAGAGCAGCCACAGCGACATGTGCACGTCATCCGATGAGGAAGAAGTTTTCTTATTGCTGGCATAAATAATAAAATTTCAAACTAAAACAATATAAATGCAAAAACCTCACGTTCACGATAGAAAGCTTATGTCCGTCTGTATATAGGCGGCTGATCGCTGTTGATTATGATAATGTTATCCGAAGATTTGGCATGGGTTCTTGTTTTACGAAAGTAACTTACAATCCAGGAAGACAATTGGACTTTATTATTATCATATTATTTACAATAGCCGAGAAATCCTGATTCCCAAAATGTTGCGTAAAAACGCTGCATTTACGAGACAATTGCGTTTTACGGCACGTCACTGCGATTCCGTATCCTGATCATTTTTTAAGCAGCTGTGTGGAGTGCTTGCGTCAAATACGGTACGCTTACGCTGCGTTACTGCGTTTCCGTACCGTCACCGTTTTTTAATCAGCGGTGTGTGGAGCATGCGTCAAAAACGGTGCGGATACGATGCGTCACTGCGTTTCCGTATCATCGCCGTTTTTTAAGCAGCGGTGTGTGGAGCATGCGTCAAAAACGGTGCGGATACGATGCGTCACTGCGTTTCCGTATCGTCGCCGTTTTTTAAGCAGCGGTGTGTGGAGCATGCATCAAAAACGGTGCGGATACGATGCGTCACTGCGTTCCCGTATCATCGCCGTTTTTTAAGCAGCGGTGTGTGGAGCATGCGTCAAAAACGGTGCGGATACGATGCGTCACTGCGATTTCGTATCGTCACCGTTTTTTAAGCATTGGTGTGAGAGTCCGCAGTAAGCTCGGCCGAATTTTACCTTCTCATACAAACGGAGTTTCATTCTCATTTTAAAATTACGTGTTGGTTTGTGACGAAACTTTGCATATACAATGACATAAGGTGTATCTGTAATTAGCTTATATGGTTCTAGTTTACAAAACAATCAAAATACAAAAAAAAACAATTTTGTATGAAAAATTTAAAGTCCCTGTATATTTTAGAACTATGGTATCTGAAGCTACATAAACTAATTAGTAATTACAGACCTGGATACACCTCATGACATTGTACATGCAAAGTTTCGTTACAATCCAACACGAAGTTTTAAAACAAGAGCGTAACTACGTTTGAATAGAGAATCGAGCTTAGGTACCTACTGCGGACTCTTACTTAAGACAGCAATATTATACGCGGAGTCTAAACCTCGTGGCCGTAGCACGGCTGCCATTTTATCACTTATCGTTGTGGTAAAGACGTCCGTCACGCTCTGACAAGTATGCGAGTGCGAGAGTGACGGATGCTTTATCCACAACGATAAGTGATAAAATGGCAGCCGTGCTACGCCTTGGAAAAGGACAGCCTCCGACCAGAAGTCCTTCTACATGAAGGTAGCTATCTCAGTTTGGGTGCATGGATCTCAATATATTAGTAGAACTTGTACTTAGACTCCGATAGCTCAATTCTCATCTCATGGTCATGTGCGGAGTAGACTATGCCAAACCTATACTTGTGTGTTATTGCCCTCATGTATTGGTTTGAGCGATTATTTCAGCCTCTTGGCAGGATCCGCTAGTGGCCAGCACCTTTGTACTCACATGTTGGTGTGTGCGAGCGAGTTGCGCTCGTACTTCCGCACGCTGACTGCGGACACGGTCGAGTTCACGTCCGGGGCTACTTCCACGCTGTACAGCCGCCGCCCACCCCAGGGCTCCGACCAGATCATGTTTATGTTGAAGCCTGCATTTGCAGACGAAACACTGTTACGAATAGGTATACCTTTGTGTACAGCAGGCAGCATAAGTGCATGGTCAATGCAGAAATAGTTTGGCTTGGCGACCGAATGGCGAACGCCATCTATGTGGCGCGATGGTGAATATCATTATAGATGTCAATGGAGACCTCAGAGGATTTGCAAGATTTAACTAGATGGCGTTGTTAACAAAAAAATAAATAAAAAGGCACATGATCTATTTTGTTCTCGTCATAGTTTTTTGTATTTTCTTGGGTAACATTATTATTCAGTAATCTTGCCAATAGCATTTATGATAATGGCGGATTTATACGACGTAATTGGAATACATTTCCGATTTTTGTTTGTTCGCTGGCTTTGTTTATTTATTCTTTTGTATCCTTGTGTTTCTGCACAACGAGTAAATATTCCAAAGATAATTCCAAAAACACTTTTTCCCAACATCATGGTTGGGAGCGGATTTGATCCTGAAACCTTCGGCCTAGGTTGATAATGACCTGTATAGTTCACCACTGGGCCACCGGGTTAATTGACAGCATGGGTCAAATTCACTATCAGTTAATTTGAATGCTCAATTATTTATATTCATTACGACTAGGATTCGTATAATAACTAAAGAGGGTAGATATAGATGATATGAAACTACCATATTTTTTTATAACAAAGATTCACTGCGTGTTCGTTCGTCAGCCGTTTCTAATTCGATTCCCTATTTCACTTGCGTTTTTCATCTTTTCCTCCGTATTTATACATTTAATGATGAGTTCTCGATCTAATATTGATCTTGTTAAAAGGGCGCAAATAATAGCCTTATGTAACGAAGGCCACAATTTCTCAGAAATTGCTAGTGAAACCGGTGTAAACGTAAGTAGTTTTTTTTTATTGTTTTAATAGACGCCGTGGTAACTATTCGCATATTATACCTATTTATTAATTGTCATTGTTGCAGCGAAAAACGGTTGCTTTATGGGTACGGCGATTCCAAGAGGAAGGATCTTTGCTACACCGGCAAAGAATGGGTAGACCTCGTCTCATTGATACCGCGCAGCGTGCAGCGATGGTGACCGAGTACGAAGAAAATGGGTTTATACCAACAAGTCACTACGCTGGTTTATTCCATACTAGTGTAGACACTGTTCGTCGTGTGCTTCATGACGAGGGTTTGCACTATCGCAGGCATGCCGTCAAGCCGTTGCTTACAGAAGCACATAAAGCAGCACGATTACAATTTGCCCTAAGGCATTTAAATGATGACTGGAGTATTGTTATATTTAGTGACGAAAAGTGTTTTAAATCGAGTCAACACGGACGTTTGAGTTTATGGCGTCGCAATAATACGCGGTATGATAGTGGTCACGTAGTGCCGAACATGGAATCTGGTCGTATAAGTGTCAATATGTGGGGCTGGATGAGTGCAGCCGGTCCGGGTGAACTAGTGAGGATGCCGAGTCGCGCAAACAGCGTGGATTACATGAATGTCCTGGAGGAAACTATGTTACCTACCGTCCGAAATGTGTATCCAGAAGAAGAATTACCTGTGATATCTTTTGTGCAAGATAATTGCCCTATACATCGTTCGCGTAATGTGCGGGAGTGGTTTGACCGTTATAAAGATAACTTGCAAGTAGTTTCTTGGCCTGCTAGATCGCCGGATCTGAACCCTATTGAAAATTTGTGGGGTGTTATTGTGCAACGCTGGGAAAATCACAATGAACGAAGCCCAGAAGCGTTAGAGGCACATTGTATAAAAATATGGGGAAGTATTCGTGGTTCTAGTTTATGTGAAAGACTCATTGAATCCATGCGTTCCCGCTTGCAAACTGTTATCGACCAAAGAGGAGGTTACACTAAATACTAGCTGAAGCCGTAAATTAAGATTTATTTATTAAGGTAATGAAAGGCCGGGTTAACAAAACAAATGTTTGCTAACAAAATAAACAAATTACCAAAGTAAGTAGACCTTAGCTGTTATTATTAAACTGCCGATTGTATTCTTTTTTGGACTATTAAAAAAGTGATGGTGAATTATTATTACTTAAACAACATAATTATTGAGAAATGTTATTATGATGTTGTAACGTAAGTAACCATGTCAGCCCGAATAACATTATTGTCATTATTGCAAATATCAATCACACGCCACGCCACACTATACAAGCGTTCGGCTGACTTGAATTATGAATGTTATGATTTTAATTTTTAACCCGGCCTTTAGTAAATAATTGTCAATAGTTTAATATGTATTGGGGTAAGGCTTCAATCTTTTTCCGATTTTCGGAAATGAAACTTAAGCCTTAAAGCTCAATAAAATGGTAGGAAATTGCTAACTATAAAACTGCGTTAACAATTAGATATCTACTGTAGTTAACTGAATAAAGATAATTAAAACATTTAAAACGTTTTAATCCTTAAAAACTGAATAACATTTTTATTTAAAGACTATCATTCACTGTTATTTACAATTTCAAGAAATGTATTAAAAAAAAAAGGAAAAAGCTACCTTTGCCATACCCTGGCTGGGAATCGATCTTTGATTCGTCAAAGCGCAGAGTTAATTGAGTTAATGTGCTTAACCACTAGGCTACCGATACTTATCGATTGCATTGGAATAAAGCATACACATACTATAGTTGTCACACTCAAATACAGTTCCTGTGTATTAGCATTTGCTAGACTTGTTAATAATTATACCCGTAAGAGAACACTTCTGATGATTACAAGTGTCACTTAATAGTGCATTTAGTTATATTATTCTATATCCAAAGGTGTATCAACAGCAACGCCATCTAGTTCACGCTTTGTGAACGACGTGCAACTATGCGAGAGCTGTATGTCAAATGATCCAAACGAAAGTAGACCGTAAGGTGTCCATGCATTTATGCAGCCGATAGTACATTTCACAATAGGGAGGGTCTTATGGTGGGTACACACCAAGCCAACGAACGGCTATGTATCTCACTCTAACAAACAGCTGTCACATAAATGCTTCGCGTTCGTTGGTCGTTCGTTTGCTCAGTGTGTACCCACCATTAGTTTGAAGGAAGGTTAGCTTAGGTTAGATTATACTTATAGACTAATTAATGTTGTTTAGGTTTGTATACTAGTATGTATACGTAATAGTTGTAATCTGTAAGAGGTAATCTCTGGAACTACTCATTCGATTTGAAAAATTATATCATGATATATACCTACAATGGACTTGTCAGAATCAAACGCTCACATTCGGTATTCATTTCCGGCACCATCTACGAACACACGTGTAAAGGTGCCAGCACATTATTAACACGCGACGCGACCCGATACCACGCGACGCGTGTTGAGTCGAATCAAATTGTAGTATTTATCGGCTCGCGTCGCGTGTTAATAATGTGTTTCCGCCTTTAAGCTCACCGTTCCCGGCACCCAGTCCCTCGTCGCGCATGATCCTCTCGGCGTCGGCGAAGTTCTTGGCCGTCAGCAGTTGTCGGGTGATGAACACGCGCGCTGGGAGGCAAACGATCGATTCAACAACGGGATCGTTCAAAATCGAGGCCGCTTTCGCGACATCGAATTGGTCACCATAAAGTTAGAAAAAAATAAGAAAGTTTTGGATCATATACGACAATAAACGTTCTGTAATACATGAAACATATCATGGGACAAATAAACTAGACTAAATTGAAACCGTCTCGCACAAAAATTACAATTTACAGCGGTGTGTACTGCTTAGGACCTAAAGTCGTGGCCCTCAGTAGTGTGATGACCATATACGATGATTTCAGTAGATGTATGTGGCAACTAGGTACAGCCCAGCATCACAGGGGCGTATTTTGACATGTGGCGCTCCGGGCCAATAAGTTTCGCCGCCCGTGAAATCATGAATGGCGCCAAAACCAAACTGCAGTCCATCTCGGCTAGGCCGTCCCTGGCAGATTGGCGCCCCGGGCCTAGGGCCTAGGGTACCTAAATACGCCTATTTTGAGGCCTTTGGCTGTAATGTTGCAGGTGGCAGTACTCACGTGTGCCACCAGGCTTGAGGTGCAGCGGGCTCAGCGTGTTGATGGAGAACACCAGCCCGTGGTCGTTGAAGCCCATCGTGTACCCGGGCATGTTGCCCGCGTAGCTCAGCGACGAGAAACGCTCTTCCACCGCCTGGGACATGGAAATAGCTCGAATGCACCAGGTGGATGTAGTCTACACAGACTATAGTAAGGCTTTTGATAGGATTGACCATGATGTCTTAATACATAAACTTTATTCAATGGGTATTAGAGGGGATCTTCTGAGGTGGTTTATGTCTTACATAGAAAATCGCTGCCAGTCGGTAGTGATCAAAAACTACATGTCAAGCTGGGTATCTGTACCAAGTGGCGTTCCACAGGGATCTTTGTTGGGACCACTCCTTTTTAACGTCTTTGTGAATGATATAGGTACCTGTTTTCGGTTTTCTAAGTTACTCAGTTTTGCTGACGATATGAAGATTTTTGCCAAGATTGCTTCACCTGAAGATTCTACTGCGCTGCAATCTGATCTAAGCCGTCTGGATAGATATTGTGTTAAGAATAAATTGGATTTAAATCCCTCAAAATGTTTTACCGTAACTTTTTCTCGTAAATTAAATAAAATACCTACTTCTTATTCATTGAAAGGTAAAAGTATTCAGCAACTAACTAGCATAAGAGACCTAGGGGTTGTTCATGACTCGAAGCTTATTTTTAATGATCACGTTGATAATATTATAAGTAAAGCTTCTAAGACTCTTGGATTTATAATGCGTAGCTCGGTTTGTTTCACACATATTAAGACGCTGAAAATCTTGTATTGTGCTTATGTGAGAAGCAAGTTGGAATACGCATCTCAGATTTGGAATCCCCAATATAAAATTTACATTGACAGAATTGTGCGATTACAATCCAAATTCATGAAATTTCTTTGCTACAAAATGCATACACATTATAGTTCATCTAATTATTTAACCCTTTGTAAAAAGCATCACTTGATACCCCTTGCTAAGCGTCGTGAAATTGCTGATATATTATATTTGTTAAATATAATAAGAAGCAATGTTGACTGTCCTAATTTACTTGCTAAGATTTCTTTTAATACTCCCATAAGAAGTTTCCGCCGTTTTCGTCCTATTAGCATATTCCATGTTTCCACTAAATATAGAATGAATAGTTTCTTGTGCAGAGCAGGCAGGAGTTTAAACAAAGTTGTAGATCAATTAGATATAGACATATTCTGTGATAGCATACAGGCAATAAAATCTAAACTGATAAGTTTCTTCATGTGTGATACTCAGGTGTAGGCTCGGGTTATTAGAGTTTATAGTAGCCTAATTCATTAACTACCTGATTCGTGTATATTCCGCGTATTAGGTAGTGCGCGATTGGTTACTGTGCGTAATGTACGCTAAGTTTAAGTTTGGTTTCAGATTTCTTTGTTAGTTTATTTCTATAAGTGAAAACCTGTAATTGGCTATATGGTTTTATTATGGTATCTAGAAATATGTTGCGCTGTTGGTTTTCCATGTATCAATAAATAAATAAATAAAATAAAATAATTCCATGTAAGGTGGTAGCAGAACTGTATAATTAGAGTAAATGAATCGCATATTTACAAAAAAAGGGCTTAATCTCGAAGGTAGGGTACCCAGAAGGCTGGCAGTTTCACGTTGTTCTGTTGTCAAAATCATAAGCTAGAACATACGTCATGATACCTATGTTGCGCTAAAATGGCAAAGGTGTTGACTGTATATGGGTAAACGTTATACGTTTTTCGGAAAAAAAAACGGCAGACCAAAAAGGAGACGATTTACCATTCTGACGCGTTCTTCGTGTATTGGCTACCGCATACCAGCAATAGGGGAGGGGAAAGTGGGGAGGCCTTTAAACAAATAAGGTACCCTAGAGCTTTCAAAGCGTAAGCACTATTTTAAGGATATTTTTCAAGTAGAAAAAAGCTACTGTCGAACAATCAACGATATTTCGTGTCGTAATGTGTACTGTAGGTACTCACCCCAAGCTTTTTGTCCTCGTCTGTGGGGACGATGTGCGCGGACACGATGTACCAGTGGTTCAGGGTGGAGGCGAAGGCATCCTCGTTGTGCCCTAGGATAGCCTGGAATGACACAGGAGAACATTAGGGGTTGGTTTAATAGGTGTAATAATAAATTAATATAGATATTGGGTGATCTCACCCATAGATATCATCATCGGTGGATATCATCGGTCGGATCGGATCGGTTTGTAGAATCTATTTCGCTCATGCGTAGGTATACTTGCGTTGAAATAGCGTTGATGGTTTTAACTTCAACGTCTAAGGAGGACATTCAACGCGCCCAAATACGATGGGTTTGTTGCGCGTGATACTGATGTAAGTCACCAGTGTTACCTAGTGTTTGCTAATGCCTTAGTCACCGATCAGCGGGGCTCCAATTTCTGGCCTGCTTGCCCGTCGGGCATCTGAAGATACCTAATGAACCTAACCAACCTAGTGTTTGCTCATCGCGAAATGGACGAACAGCTATTTAGGCTTACTTTTAAGTTATAGTTTTGTCATAACGTGAATAAGTTAGACTGCGTTTTAGGGACAGAGCGACTACTAAAGGTAGTCTTTAGTGTTAGGTAATGTATTATAGCGGCGTAGTCACTTGTATCACAATACGTACGTAGTCGTCGGTGTTTATGGCGATGGAGGTACACCCGCCGGTGTCGGGGCGCGGCGCGAGCGCATCGCTCGCCGTCAGCACGATGTCGTCCAGGTGCAGAAGGAATATCTGGAAGCAGCGGGGGGATTAACAGTGTTAACATAGGCTCAACTTCTTCCTGGTGGTAACGGTAAGTAAGGTCGACACGCGTTTATGACTTCTCTAGAGTAGGTAGTGGCCAGCGGCTATGAAGTCTTAGACAATCGTGTCCGTCAGGCAGGCAGTATAGTGTCTAGATATTATAACGTTGGAAGCCCCTGCCACGAGAATAACCGGCAAAACAAACTCGGCGAGGTACCTATATTATTTTCAATCGCGTTTTACGAGTAGGTACCTATATACGGTCCTCCGGCATTATACGCGACCTTGCGGCGGTGCTAGTCTCACCTTGTAGAAGGGCACCTGCGCGCCCTCCGCGAGGCCCTGCAGCTCGCGCACGTACCACGGCAGCCGCCGGCGCATGTTGGCGAGCGTCGTGTCGTACGCGGCCCGCCCCGCCTCCGTCGCGTACTCCTGTTCAAACGGCAGCATCGAAAAGTGACGCTCGATGAAGCTCTGGATGACCGATTTGAAGATACGACCCTGGAACATGGTTTTATTCGGTTACTAACTTAATAAATTTATAATTTCGTTTGCCTTACATGTAACGGTTGCAGTAATCATTTTCCCCTAAGTAGCTTTTAAACTGCACCTACACTTTTCCGGATTGTCTTAAAACAAACCTAACCTAAAGTGCAGTGCTACACCTAATTATTGAAATTGTCCTGGAGATACGATACGGTTTCATATTTTTTATGGTAAACAATAAAACTTTGTGTGTGAGTGGGTGACGTCGTCGGTCCGACTTGCGTCGTCTAAATTATGTCAAAAATTGGAAATATTTCGCCGAGCAGCAAAGGGCATTGGGTAAGTTTGTATGAAGAATATTGTCATTTTTTTTCAGCGGCCACGGATGATTTATACATAGCTATTTAGAGGACCTCTAATTACACATAGATATATATAATTTTTGGCGTTTAATAATATCGGAGCCGAGATATTTAAGATATAAGTTTTTTTTAAATGACTACTTAACAATGTCTTAATGTGTCCAAGAAAACTGCCAGAGGAGCAAGATTTTCTTGGTGTCTTCCCCATCCTAGATACATCCAAGAGACATTACTCGTACGTGAGAACAACATCCTAATGTTCGCTTTACCATTTACCACAATGCATGAGCAATAGTTGCCTATAATGGCATTCGTTCCAATTGCAACTCTTTCTATTAATCATCATTTCAGCCGAAAGACGTCCACTGCTGGACATAGGCCTCCCCCAAAGAGTGCCAATGTGACCGGTCCTGCGCCTCCCGCATCCAGCGGCCTCCCGCGACCTTTACCAGGTCATCAGTCCATCTTGTGGGGGACCTACCCACGCCGCGCCATCCGGTACGTGGTCCCCACTCGAGAACCTTTCCACCCCAACGGCCATCGGTTCTACCTGCTATGTGCCCCAGCCACTGCCACTCCGCACCGGGGGGCTATATCGGTTACCTTGGTTCTGCTGCTTAGTTCTATTAATATATAAACATAATATATTCGGCAAGAAATGTGTTGCGATTGGATTCTTCCCCTTAACATCCAAGGGTTATTTAATACAATCTATCTATGTACTCGTATTGGTTTTCGAACTCATTTGGGTCCCGATATATTTCCAACAAATAAGTTCCGGCGAATCTTTTCGTCCAATATTCCGGAGTGTCTCAAGACGAGAGTCTTTGACCAGTGTGTGTTGCCAGTGATGGCATATGGTACGGATGCCTTATCCACGACGATAAGTGATAAAATGATAACCGTGCTACGCCCGCTGGTATAAAGGTTGCGGGAGTCCGTTGGATGCGGGTGGCGAGGGACCGGTCACTTTGGCACTCTTTGGGGGAGGCCTATGTCCAGCAGTGGACGTCTTTCGGCTGATATGATGAAATAAGTTCCGTTTTTGGCATGGTTTAGATTTTGAACTTTTCTTTCGATTACACTAACATTAAATGCTTAAAGCAGTTCCTGATGCTAAAGGTACCATGTTATTTAGTCTATGAAGTCGGTTAACTAAATCGTATCGTATTAGGAGTTTCGGATTTTGACCTATGTGTGTGGTATCGGGTAAGGTAAACGTCCGAGTGCTCGCCGCTGTATAAGTATATGGTATGGGCACTCTGTGTCAAAGCAATATTGGTTAAATTCCAATTAAGAGGATATTTCTTCATTCGAATTTAAGCCATGTCACTTTGACATAGAGTGCCCAAGCCATATACTAGTACAGCGTCCAGCACACGGACGTTTACCTTATAATGGATATCCCTTTCTTCCCGTGGGTGTCATAAGAGTCGACTAAGGGATTCGGGTCCATGTTTGTTGTGGGCGATGGGCTATCAACCTGTAACTAATTTACTTCATACGCTCTGCCTACCCCTTTTGGCTCCTTTTGGCCTATATGACAGGCTTGAGAAAATGTATCTATCTGGACTTTATAATTTTTCTAATTGACCTATGAAAATCTATATTAAGAATATCTCGGCTCCGATACACTTTAGAGTATTACATATTACATGCTAAGTATATTACAAAATATGTTTATATTGAATAGATCTAATTTACCACTTTAATGAGTGGCCGCTCACCTAAAAAATGACAACAATTTTACCCAAACCCCTTTATACTTTTTTTACATTATTATTACTATTGTCTTAAAGAAAGAAATCTGCCTTGTAGAAAATCAGAATTTGTCGCGCTGCGATGCAACAACGTCCTACTGTCATTGCGTGTGGATATGGCCGTGGAGCCACACTGTTGTCGATGGGTTGGCGTGTTACCTGATCAAAGCCGACTTCATAGTGCGAGCCATGCAGGTACAGGACGGGCACGGCCTCCCGCCTCCCTAGCTCCGCCGCTCGCGCACCGTTTGCTCCTGAAACCAACAATAATATATAACAACTGTCCACCTCCAGTCAGGCAGGCCTACCACGTTGGACCCACGCCACGCCGAGAGGCAGACGAAGAGAGAGAAGGCAACTAATAATATTTACTTGAACACAGCGCCACCTATTTCCCTTACCCGGGAAGATAGACCAGCGGCTGAACAAAAATGGGTTTTTACATCATTTAAGTTTTTTCTTTTTTGATGTGTTGTTGGAGGCATGTTAAATAATACTTAAGTATAAAGTTAGAAAATTTTAGGTGGAGCGTTCGGCTATATTGAAATATTTTAGTTTTTGCCAATAACTATGTCAATATTGAATTAGAGTTACAAAAAACTGTAACATATCCAATAACACTTTAATTTATATACAATATTGTGTTTTTAGAAATCTGGAACTTCTGAATTTAGGTGAACATAAAAATGCTAATTATTTTGTAAATAAGAATTAGAGTAGCTGATATTGCAAATATACGATATTGTCGATCCACTTAACATATTGAAAAAAAGTAAGAAATGTAGACAATCGGCTTGTCTAGATATTGATTTCCTGTAAAACAGTATAGCCAATATTGAATAAGAGTTTGTAAAGTTAATACTAAACGATCATGACAATGATCTCAGTTACCAAACAAAAGTTAAGAAAAATAAACTTACGGCGACACTAAATATTGATACGTAAGTATTCCGCTCGTAAGTTAATACATTTAAAAAGCGCGGCATGTAGGCATGTAGACGCTGTGCGCTGTCACAGCAGGCCGCGATCAACGCAACGGTAAGAGGAGTGCCCTTGATTGCGTCCACGATCCATTAAAAAATCCGCAAAGCATGTTTTAAATAAATATCAACGGAAAAATGATATTTTGTTATACGTATTTCGTTATGTCACATAATTAAAAAATATTTTAGGGAATGCCCTTTATACAAATGACCATTCTCCCATATTTTGTTACACCTTTAAGTCAGCTGCAGCTGCATAAATATTCTGCAGCGTGAACGTGCAGAAATCGCTCTAACGGCTCTTGTGTAAGATTAGGACAGTTGTTTTAATTTCGCGCCATCTAGATAAGTAATGCTGAAGCTCTGAAGTTAGATATGGTACAGGTCTTTCCGTTGACGGGGCGCAGTCATTCCGCGTTCGTCATGATTCCAACGGTTGCCGATGGAGGGCGTTCTCGTCGCACTAGTTTGTAAATTTTCTTTTAGTGCGTTAAACTAACTTTTCCGTCGGATCTCCTTGTTTTCATACTGTCTGGTTTTAAAAGTTAAATGCCACTTACTAGAGAGCTTCCTCCAGTCCGATGTTATTTATTATTGACGTAATGATCAGCGTTTATTAACGACGTTGATTGTGTTATGTTTTCCAATATTTATTTTTTCCTGGAATAAAGGGACTTTACGTGTCCCTAGGCCACGGAGCACGAAGCGCAATCTTGCGAGCGTACAGTCGTTATCATCATCCTCCTAGCGTTATTCCCGGTTGTGCCCCTAAAGGAGCCCGGGGTCTGCTTTGACACATAATCACAAGATTTGGCATAGGCTCGTTTTATGAAAGCGACTGCCATCGTGCCATCTGACCTTCCAACCCTGAGGGAAAACTAGACCTTATTGGGGTTAGACCGGTTTCCTCACGATGTTTTCCTTCACCGAAGTAATAGTAGCGTACAGTAATTATAATACGGTCATAAAATAATGTCCACTCTTAGACTGTGCTTCTATAGCAATCCTTTCGAGATAATGAACAGACAGACGTGACTAATTAATGTATTCGTGAGAAGGCTATTGTTATGGCTTCAGTTATTCAAGCTTTTATGTTTCACTGGTTAACGTTTTCGTCTGTAAATGAGACGGGGCCCGTTTTATGGAGCTGCGAGGGTAGGTACGAACTTTTGTGCCACTTTCCATGTTAGGGCCAATGCACATTTGGTAAGCGTTTCGGAGATTATAAATATAAGGGTATATCCTCTTATAACGAGATCCAGAAACATTGTAACCTTAGGGATGAGGCAAAAATACCATTTTGTAATGCTGTTCTTCTTTCGTTAAATTATGCCGAGACAGAAACTCGTTTAGATAATACCTATATAGTTTAGCTTACGTTTAGTGCTAATATCGTAGAATAGCAATATTTCAGGTTTTAAGTCCTCTTTTAAGTTTTTAAGTATCTTCGATTAGTATATTATTAATATTTTGACCCTGTATGATCCATTATATTTTTCGAAATTCAATTTTGATTAATCACAAAGATTGTCATGGATTATTATTATTAGTGTTATTCTTATTTAATCATGTTATTTTAGCGAATTGTCGTTTGTATTATATTCTCGAATGTTCATTTAGTTATGTATAAGAATTTAAACACGCTTAAGTAAAGTATTATCCAACATATTATTTCATGAGTTTAGCCCATTTCGGTAATAGTTTTATAGCTGATGGCCATTTCAAGAGGGTTGCATAGTCAGGTGTAGATGTTAGTCTGTAAGGTATTTGTAAATGTGAGTCTCGTTGCCTGAGCCATATAAATCTTACCAAAAACATTATTGTCAAGACTCCCTAGCTTATATATAGCTTTCAGCGTTAAAAAGATCTCAGATCATAAGTAGCGCCAAGCTTCCTATCCTACGCAGCGTAACTCTACCACTACCAGCCACGCTCTACAAATTCTACATCTTGGCTAGCTTTGTTGGGCACATCCCGGTCGCCGAGACTCTCACGCGTGTCTATACTTTGTAGCCAAGATATAGAATTTGTAGAGCGTGGCTGGTAGTGGTAGAGTTACGCTGTGTAGGATAGGAAGTTTGGCGCTACTTATTATCTGATATCTTTTTCTTGTGTTGGCGGGGGCACTACCGTGCCCCCAGATAATCAAAAAGAAATTAGACAAAATATATACGTTCTTACATAAAAAAGTCAAATCAGCGGGAACTTTTTAAGAAACTTCAAAAACCGTCAGTTCTTATCGCGAATGTACCGAAGCGACGGAACTACAAATGACGTCTATTCTTTACAGAACCTAACACAGCATTTGCTCTGATTTTTACCTACGTATTAAAGTATTTTAAAAACAGCAGAAATGGGTCATATAATGCCGTGATTTAGGTTACGTCTCTTCAGTGGACATTGCTAAAGTTAAGTCCCACAACCACGGAAACCGACCCAAATAACTTTAAAAATATTTTAAGCATATCTATAAGTATGTTATTAATTCCTAGATTCATTTAAATGATGGCAAATTTATCTATCTTACAATTGAACTTTTGTTCGTAGCACTATGAAACTCGCAGTCCTTATTAAAAAAATAAACGTACATCCAGGTCTTAAGCGTCCGGTGAAACGTACTTTTACCTTATCGATTTTATCCTCACATAAATATATTCCGAAACATTATAATCCGCTGACACAACCGCGATGGGAGACATTGATGGCACATGCACCCTTTGTTACACCTACATATTCTGTAACTTGTTTTAAGAGGATACAAAAAGGTCGAGATAATTGAGAAATAGGTATATGTAAATGTGTTGCTGTCGCGCCAACCTCAAGCCTCCCCCCGCAGAGCGCGATAGAGACAACTGCAGCCAGGACCGAAAATACCGATTAAAAAAACATGGAATCAACGTTTCGTACACGTAACATTTAACTATTTTTTTATTAAAAATCAAAGTAAGGCTTTGGCTGTGTTCCTATGCCTTCCGTTTTTTTAATAATCTAGTCTAAATTGTGTTCTGGATGTTTGAACACAGCGGAAAATATGGCATTCTTTTTAGGTTTTTGAAAGTTAATATCTCTTTTAAGAATACATTTATGAAAAAAAAAGAAAACATAGGAACATGTTAAAAGTAGCCATAGATTTATAGAAAAAAAAAATTGCTCTACTGCCATTATCCTGGGAGAAAACAGGGCTTGGCAGGGGAAAACTTTTGTATGGAAAAAGTGAAAAACGGCCGTTGTTTCCTCTTAAGCTCACCTCGCCGCTCACCTACAAATATATTTTGACATGGCAACGCGTAGTAACTAAGCGTAGGTAAAGCTCTTGTTTGACGGGTGACCGGCGGGGTGAGCCGCATTAGCGCGTAGCGAATAACAGACCTGAATGCCCTCACTGCTCAGACAGCTTCCGTTTGTTAGGGTTGCACTAAATTAAATGTTTATAAAAACTTATAAGCCGGTTCCATCATTATCTGACGTGAACTGCGCACGTGTATCGGTCATCTCTGACTCGCGCGTAAAATCGGTTTCATACATTTATTACGGTTTTTTAATATTTCTATGACCCGCTCTTACGTGACGATGCCAGTTGTGTCAGACGTCAGAGATCACGGCAGATAAGGATGAACATGGAAATAAAAAAATCATGTATATTTTTTTCGTAGCGTTACACCCAGTTACATAAATATCTGTGTACCACTGGCCTTTACACGGTGACCAAAACTCACCGCTACACTCGGGCATGGTTGTAAATCAACAAAGTACGTATTCGAACTCGCCACTCGGGCGCAGGCGGTCTCGGTCGCGGCGGCGCGGGCACTGCGCCAGCGCAGCCAGCCACAACGTATTAAACGCGGTGCCAAGGATGCGCGTTTGGACAGCCTTCGGGGCCGAGCTTCGGACCAATGCGGCAAAGCGTACTCGAAGGTATTTATTTATTTACTAGGGGCCCTATGAGCGGTAAAACACGCAAACCATGTTATTAAAAAAAACTATACAGTTATTCATATCACAAAAAATCACGAGCATTGGTTGAGAAATGCAACCTGTAGAGGTGAACAGCTGGACGAACGGACATACGAAAGAAAATTGGCCCAAGCTGGAGCAAAAAACCTGGTATGCTCGCTCCCTGGTTGAAAATTTGTCAAAAATTTAATTTTTGGTACAAGCTTTTATTGCCTACTGTACTTTTCTGTATACACTCATCAACTACTCATTGAGACGATTCTAACGAACCCAAAACTCAACGGGGTTACGTCGGTTAAGTACTGAATGGCATGGCCACCTTCTGTCTCCATCATCAGTACAGCTCGATGGTACCATAATATTGAATTGTCATCCAAACTATACTTATACCCAAAATTTCAGCTCAATCGGTCACCGGGAAGTGGGTCAAATTTAACTTGCAATATTTGTCCCATATTTGTTAGCATATTTGTTTTTGAGTCTCGGATGTTTTCTATGTATTTATATATATTAAATACATCGACATCTAGTCCAATAACACAAGCCTTATTGAGCTTCCTGCGGCACTAGATGAATTTGTGTAAGATTTGTCACCTAATATTTATTTATTTATTAAAGGGTTGGCAAGCGCTATCTAGGTAGGTACATGCGGTCCAGAATGCCCTCAATTATAAACCGATAGCACGCACAAATAGATCCCTGTTTAATGTAATTAACTTCCCAATTATACCTTCATCACCGGCCCTCCGTCCGCTAATATCGCCGGAGGATCGAGTGAACGAGAATTTGACCTGACTATTATTATCCTATACTATTGACCGAAAACGGCTCTAAAGAATCCGATTAAATTTGGAACATATGCAGAGGTTTACGTATGCGAATTATCGATCTAGCTAGGTCTCATGACTGGGAAAATTAGTTTTCCTGGTATTTTCTCTATTTTCACTAGTCGCTCCTAAAATTAAAATAGGAAAATCGGATAAGAAATGCGACCTGTAGAAGAGAACAGCGGGAAAGCGGGACATCTGGACATACAAACGGTTTTCGGGCCAAGCTTCACTCCCGCTAGAAAAAATCTTCGTTAGAAAAATCTACATAATTTGGCAATCAGTCAAATAACTACCGTACGTACGAGTATGTATATATTCCATGTTCCGGTCTATTATTATAATATTTTATTTCCGGCTTGACCCACCGCTGTGCTGTTTGTAGTAGTATAGTTTTTGCTGTTAAAATGACGAGAATGCACGTGGAATTTTACAGCTTCTTTTGTTGCTTTTGAAAGCAAAATATAACAACGATACATAACACTGAACGAAGTGTGGAGGTGCTACTGTTTAATGCGTAATTGTTCTACAACCCTACTTAAAGATAACAATTTAACAATACATAGATTACTGTAATGGTTAAATTTAAGTACCTAATTTTAACTGGAACAAAATATACTAGACCGCTATGGCCGCGATACGAGAAAATCCACCCTCCGTTTTCTAATTTCCACAGTGCGACTGAGGCAGGAATCCCTGCGACGCGCCCTACGCGACTAGGCGGCAAGTCGTGTGGCCGTCAGGTCCGCTAGGATGATAGCTTTGTGAAATGTTATCTATCTATTTAGTAGTCTCGACGCGAGGCTAGGTAATTAGGGCGAAACTAAACACCGTCAGTGTCCAGGTGCATTCAATTTTCGCCTCATTACAAAATATCGGACAGCTCGCTTAAATAACAGAATTGTAGTGAACACTGATCACTTTTAAATGTTTGCATATTTTTTATACTTAGCAATATGTATGTATAGTTAGCCACTGTTGACTTGCCATATTTCAACTCTAAAATGGGTATTGTAAGCTTAAAAAGTGTTCATCAATCAATCACTTTCTTGCCTTACTCTGCGTGTCTATATTCCATTAATATCAGAGTACATTATATGTACACTGCAGTGTTCCGAATTGACATCTACATCTACACTATCTACACTCCTACACTAATAATGAATAATAATAATCTACACTTATATTATAAAGATGAGAGATTTGATTGTTTGTTTGTATTTAATATGCTCCGAAACTAATGGAGCGATTTGAAAAAATATTTTATCATTAGACGCCGACATTATCCCTGATGAACACAGGCTACTTTACCGCGGGAAAATGCTTTATTCCTACGGGAAAACGGAAAATTAACCGTGCGAAGCCGGGCCGGGCAGCTAGTCTACTATATAACATTCACGCAACATATTCGCGGTCTTCTGTAGAAAGAGGTCGATAACCTTGGCCAGCTTCGAGAAGAAAGTCCAGATACATACCGAGTTCCGCTGCCCGGGGTCCGATAAAAATGGGAAATGACCAGCAATACATATTATTGTGTTGAAATACTTGAAACAATGAACGTGTCGCCAATCGTCATATGTGGTTCAGTGAATGATGAAGTAACCGCATCATTATTGTTGTGAATGATGAAGTAACCGCATCATTATTGTTGTGAATGATGAAGTAACCGCATCATTATTGTTGTGAATGATGAAGTAACCGCATCATTATTGTTGTGAATGATGAAGTAACCGCATCATTATTGTTGTGAATGATGAAGTAACCGCATCATTATTGTTGTGAATGATGAAGTAACCGCATCATTATTGTTGTGAATGATGAAGTAACCGCATCATTATTGTTGTGAAGCAGAATAAAACCCCCGCCTCCGCGCGTTTTCAAGAACCCGTTTACAGACAAATAAACAAATAAATGTTTCTCGTTTAATAGTATTACTTAACTTAAGAAAGAAAAGAGGATATTATTCATGACAAGTATATTGTGCATGGTCTATTTTTATTGTTATTATGTATTAATACCTGCTTCAAATTCAAATTCAAATTCAAATTATTTATTCTGCAAATAGGCCACAAGGGCACTTTTACATGTCAAACGGTAATTTACAATAAAAATAATAATCTTACAATAAAAGAATAATAATCTTACACAATAATAATTTAAAATTTGCACATTAAGGACTGATATAACAACACACTAAATGTCACAAAGTTAATGAAAACAAAACAAAATATGACCATTACATTCGATTAGGATAAGGTCTGTGCATTAACAGAAAGTTAATGATATTAATTCAGTATTCCAGAGATGTATAAGGTCTCTGAGCGTCCAAGTAGAGCGTGCTATAACACAAAGAGTGAAACTCTTGCCACTTCTTAACGGCCCTACAAATAGAGTAAATTAAGATATTCGATTTATGTGGCAGACTGTACCAAGCCATTGGGCAAACAGCTGTACAAATAATTCTTAAAATTACAAGAAACAATGATAATCAAATAATGTATGGGAATTACTAAAAGCGTTGCGTTTAAAACTTTAAAATATCACACATTAACTTTTGATATTCCGTTTTTACGGTATTTTTTAAAATATAAGGTATTATATCATAATACCTTTTCAGGCTTCGATAAAAAAAGAACGCATAAAAAAATCCGTGTAAAAAATAAGTCGTCTCGAAACTCTTCTACCATAAAAAGTTGTGCCGATGTTACGTAGAGCCAAGTCAGGTACTCTTATCAATCTTTATTAGCTCGCAAAATAAAATTCCTGCAACTATGAAATCACACAACTTTACATTTTTGCCTACTTACCTCAAACTATGTAGTAAGTATTGTGCGATTGCTTCCTGATTTCTATTATTACCTGTTACCGTACTAACCCGATTTGCCAAAAGTCTGGTTGGTACTTTATAACATAGCGATATCTGTAAGCCATACTTGGTACAGATACGTAATATACTATATTATATTACACTCGCCTTAAACATAACAATCGGTACTGTATGCAAATTCCGTACCTTACTCCCTAACTAGGGCGAAAAGTTGGCGTCAAGACGATTAGATTTTGTATCAACTCGTTTAAAACGCAACTGGTTTTATGTGTCACGTACAAACATTACATGCATCAAGGTCATATCTATAGTGTTTCCACAACAGTAAAATGGCCTAACTTCCTGCCGTTAGCGAAACATCCTTCGGGGACGAATTATCGAGAGATTTGAACTTTGAACCATTCTCGATATCCAGACACGCTCTCCGTAGCACCTGAATCGATTATTTAAGAACTGTCAGAGTACATAACTATGTCGCCGAGCTTGACAGTAGTTCTTTCGATTATGAATAATTATACGATAAATCAATATCGCAGTAAAGGGGCATAGATCATCGATCAGCGCGCTGAGTTATGGCGCGTGGTCGTGCGCAAGCGCAGATCCGGGCTCGTGACGCGCTGGGCTACATTCTGCGACTCATGTTCAAAATTATAATGCTTAGGGCGGTTATCCATCAGAGCTGCGCGAGGCAGCAAGGGCGGATTAAATGTTAAGGGCGCCCTCTAACAACAAAAACCGGCCAAGTGCGAGTCGGATTCGCGCACCGAAGGTTCCGTACAAAAATTTACAGGTTTCGCAATTTTTACTTTATCTGTGTATAAGACGTTGCTTCCTACCAAAAATTTCAAGATTCTGTGTTCAGGGGAAGGTTTAGGTTTTGATTCCCTTGCGAGTTTCGAAAATTTGCGGAGCATAAATTACTGTATGTTTTGATTGCGTTGGCTTAGAAGTTTTAATTTTTTCACAACTCTTAGAGACATGGGACTTGAGTATTTGGTATAAATTTTAGCTTGATACCTTCACGCGTTCCTGAGAAAAAGGGGCTTGACAGACGGACGGAGGGACGGACGGACAACAAACCGATCCTATAAGGGTTGCGTTTTTTCGTTTTGAGGTACGGAACCCTAATTCTAAACGAAAAAAATGTCAGGTGCGCGCCCCTTTTGTGCCCCGCGCCCCTCGGCACGTGCCTATTTTGCCTATAGGGATAACCCGCCTCTGGAGGCACGAAAGTGGAGCCGGGATGCGTAGCGTAGTTATATTAGGTAGAATGCGTGCGAGGATGAGAACTGTCCAGTCCAGGTGTCTTCGTGTAGTTGGAGAACATACATAAAAATAAAACCGGCCAAGTGCTTGTCGGGCCACGCGCAGTGTAGGGTTCCGTAGTTGCCTGCCCGTCTTAGTTGCATCGACACGCGTCTAACTTGAAAATGACTGTCATTTTCCCGAAAAAGCTAATTAACGAATTGTTGCTTCTTTTTTCGAGACACATAAACGTGTCTCGTACGAATGGAGGAAACGCGTTATCAGAGCTATTTTTCATTTATTTTATATATTTTATTAAGTTATTGGCGACTTAATAGAATATTACTCACCTAGGGTGGTAAAGTAAAGAATGTCTCAGATCGTAGGTTTTTGATGCTCGAGCCGAACTAAGGCTTCCTTTACCCCGTGGCGAGTACAAAAGCTTGCGTCACTTCCGCGTAGAGGTAATGACAACTTTATGGCCAGGTGTGACGTAAAATCGATTCCGCGGTACCTAATACATATTATTATTTATTGCGATTTAACGTTCAAATCGATTCTGAGCCGCAGTTCAGGTCCAGAACGCGCGAGGCTTTTGGCGGTTGGAGCCAGAGAGGCTGGTCACTGGCTGCATGCCCATCCTTCACCAAATACCGGTACCTTTCTGGATCCGACCTCTCTTCGTCTGGCGACTGGTCTACGGCTTGGGGTCACAGTATGCACTCCACACATATGCCCTTGTGGCACAGACGTGGACCGATTGGGTCACCACGGACTATGTTGTCAAAAAAGTGCAGGCCGCTTTGCAAGACATGCGACTCTTAATGACATAATCCGCCGGTCTCTTGCCACCATCAATGTGCCTGCTCTTCTTGAGCCGCCTGGCATTGTCAGAGATGATGGCAAAAGACCTGATGGAGTGTCTCTGGTTCCGTGGAGTTTGGGACGGATGCTTGTGTGGGACGCTACCTGTGTAGACACACTGGCACCATCCCACCTCCAACGGACTACTTCTAAAGCGGGTGCAGCGGCGGAAAATGCCGAAAATCTGAACGCATTTAATATAGTGGCCTCGGCAGAGAGTACAACTTTGTACCTTTTGGCGTCGAGACCCTCGGTCCATGGGGTCCCAGTGCGCAAAAGTTATTTGCGGAAATCGCGAAACGTCTGGTTGACGTAACTGGTGACCGAAGAGCTGGCGGTTTTCACGCGCAACGCATCAGCATTGCAATTCAGCGAGGAAATGCCGCCAGCATCCTCGGTACAATGCCTCGAGGGCCTTTATTAGATTTAACTTAGCTTTAATTTAATTTAGTTAATGTTATAGTTATCATCTTGTATATACTTTAGAAAATAAAATTTTTCAATTATACATATTACACACAGTGTCCGGCATCTGCCTAGTTACTACGAATCAAATGTCAAAACATATTTGTGGGTTAGCGGCGAGGTGAGCTAACAACAGAATAGCGGAGCTAAGTGGAACGCCGTGAAAAAGGCAAATTCCTGCATTCAATATAATTTAATGAATTCCGGCATTGAATAAACCTTAATATCGGTTGATTAGGATTAGCATACATTAATATGTGCCGGCCAATAGTGACCGCATACAGTTCAGGAAGTACCTTAAGAACGGAAACCGGACGTATTCCATTACCCACGTAAGGGTCATAAGTCGATGGGCACAACAAGGTACCCTGGCATTATAATATAAGGCTCATGTAGCCTTAAAAGTTTGTCCAGTCAAGTGTAAATATGGGTGCATTCAATTTAACCACTATAGATACATATTTTTGCGCTTTGCCAGAGCTATGCAAAAATATGTATAGTCAATAATAAGTAAGTCAAGAGCTGTGCTAGCTTAAAATGGACTCTATTGTCAATGTCATAAAGGCGTGACGCACAATGCACATATGTATGTATGTCCTAATTTACGTACGTATATACCCCTGATAGTACGGGCGCCGGGTGGATCTATACCTATGCCACTTTTTGTAAAGGGAAACAGTTGAGTTGTTCTAACGTGCGTTCGAAAAGTTACGTGATCGCCACAGTCAGATACCGAAATAAAAAAACATTCGAAATAGACTAGTGTTGGGTGTTTATCCATAATCAGCATTTTACAGTAAAAGCTGCTTTAATATATGTGTTAAGCTTTTCGATGCCTGAGGAATAAAAAAAAATTACTAAACCACATATTTAAACCAAAATAGTACCAATAGTTTTTATAAAACCTCGTATTTAGAGAAACAATTATAAGGTAAAATGTAAATATTAGATTCTTCTATGTACCTATACGTAATTCAATGTTCATCCCTGTCTAATAACTATTTGCATGCTGTTAAGGAATAGCTGAAGAAGTCTGGAAAATTTGTTAACCCAAGACCTGTAACTTAACCTTTTTCTGCAAATAAATCTTTATCTTATCTTATCTTTTGATTTAATCATACCTATTCTTACACTACCTCACTCAGTAATATAGTACTTATTCATACATTTAACAAGCCATGACGTAAGTAGTTAATTACTGGAACGAATTATTAAGACCTATTTGTACCTACTTACCCCGATTACTGCAAATAAATATTCATTATTTCATTCAAAAACGCCCTTCAGCTACTGCTACGCTACACCCCCCATCAGCCGCCACAAACGCCCTTTAGCTGTTGCTACGCTACACCCCTCATCAGCCGCCACAAACGCCCTTCAGCTGTTGCTACGCTACACCCCCCATCAGCCGCCACAAACGACCTTCAGCTGTTGCTACGCTACACCCCCTATCAGCCGCCACAAACGACCTTCAGCTGTTGCTACGCTACACCCCCCACGAGCCGCCACAAACGCCCTTCAGCTGTTGCTAAGCTACACCCCCCATCAGCCGCCACAAACGCCCTTCAGCTGTTGCTAAGCTACACCCCCCATCAGCCGCCACAAACGCCCTTCAGCTGTTGCTACGCTACACCCCCCATCAGCCACCACAAACGCCCTTCAGCTGTTGCTACGCTACACCCCCCATCAGCCGCCACAAACGCCCTTCAGCTGTTGCTACGCTACACCCCTCATCAGCCGCCACAAACGCCCTTCAGCTGTTGCTACGCTACACCCCCCATCAGCCGCCACAAACGACCTTCAGCTGTTGCTACGCTACACCCCCTATCAGCCGCCACAAACGACCTTCAGCTGTTGCTACGCTACACCCCCCACGAGCCGCCACAAACGCCCTTCAGCTGTTGCTAAGCTACACCCCCCATCAGCCGCCACAAACGCCCTTCAGCTGTTGCTAAGCTACACCCCCCATCAGCCGCCACAAACGTCCTTCAGCTGTTGCTACGCTACACCCCCCATCAGCCGCCACAAACGCCCTTCAGCTGTTGCTACGCTACACCCCCCATCGGCCGCCACAAACGCCCTTCAGCTGTTGCTACGCTACACCCCCCATCAGCCGCCACAAACGCCCTTCAGCTGTTGCTACGCTACACCCCTCATCAGCCGCCACAAACGCCCTTCAGCTGTTGCTACGCTACACCCCCCATCAGCCGCCACAAACGACCTTCAGCTGTTGCTACGCTACACCCCCCATCAGCCGCCACAAACGACCTTCAGCTGTTGCTACGCTACACCCCCCATCAGCCGCCACAAACGCCCTTCAGCTGTTGCTACGCTACACCCCCCATCAGCCGCCACAAACGCCCTTCAGCTGTTGCTACGCTACACCCCCCATCAGCCGCCACAAACGCCCTTCAGCTGTTGCTACGCTACACCCCCCATCAGCCACCACAAACGCCCTTCAGCTGTTGCTACGCTACACCCCCCATCAGCCGCCACAAACGCCCTTCAGCTGTTGCTACGCTACACCCCCCATCGGCCGCCACAAACGCCCTTTAGCTGTTGCTACGCTACACCCCCCATCGGCCGCCACAAACGCCCTTCAGCTGTTGCTACGCTACACCCCCCATCGGCCGCCACAAACGCCCTTCAGCTGTTGCTACGCTACACCCCCCATCAGCCGCCACAAACGACCTTCAGCTGTTGCTACGCTACACCCCCCATCAGCCGCCACAAACGACTTTCAGCTGTTGCTACGCTACACTCCCCATCAGCCGCCACAAACGCCCTTCAGCTGTTGCTACGCTACACCCCCCATCAGCCGCCACAAACGCCCTTCAGCTGTTGCTACGCTACACCCCCCATCAGCCGCCACAAACGCCCTTCAGCTGTTGCTACGCTACACCCCCCATCAGCCACCACAAACGCCCTTCAGCTGTTGCTACGCTACACCCACCATCAGCCGCCACAAACGCCCTTCAGCTGTTGCTACGCTACACCCCCCATCGGCCGCCACAAACGCCCTTTAGCTGTTGCTACGCTACACCCCCCATCAGCCGCCACAAACGCCCTTCAGCTGTTGCTACGCTACACCCCCCATCAGCCACCACAAACGCCCTTCAGCTGTTGCTACGCTACACCCCCCATCAGCCGCCACAAACGCCCTTCAGCTGTTGCTACGCTACACCCCCCATCGGCCGCCACAAACGCCCTTCAGCTGTTGCTACGCTACACCCCCCATCAGCCGCCACAAACGCCCTTCAGCTGTTGCTACGCTACACCCCTCATCAGCCGCCACAAACGCCCTTCAGCTGTTGCTACGCTACACCCCCCATCAGCCGCCACAAACGACCTTCAGCTGTTGCTACGCTACACACCCCATCAGCCGCCACAAACGCCCTTCAGCTGTTGCTACGCTACACCCCCCATCGGCCGCCATAAACGCCCTTCAGCTGTTGCTACGCTACACCCCTCATCAGCCGCCACAAACGTCCTTCAGCTGTTGCTACGCTACACCCCCCATCAGCCGCCACAAACGCCCTTCAGCTGTTGCTACGCTACACCCCCCATCAGCCGCCACAAACGACCTTCAGCTGTTGCTACGCTACACCCCCCATCAGCCGCCACAAACGACCTTCAGCTGTTGCTACGCTACACCCCCCATCAGCCGCCACAAACGCCCTTCAGCTGTTGCTACGCTACACCTCCCATCAGCCGCCACAAACGCCCTTCAGCTATCAGAGTGTTGATAGTTTCATTAGATGTAATCGTTGCAGGATTATTAAAACCAAGGCGTTATAGGAACTGCATTATGAACATTTTCCGCAGGGCAAGCGAAATTCAATCTTGTGGTTAATGTTATAAAGGCTTTGACAGGAAAATGAATTTAACTTTTTCTGTACCATTGTTATCTGATTTAACTAAATTCTAGGCTACAATCAGGGCTAGGCTAGGCCACGCAAAATGATTATAAATACAGGGTGGGAATTAAACCGCAGCAGTTTACCTAATCTAATCCTACTAATCCTACTAATATTATAAATGCGAAAGTTTAGATGTTTGGATATTTGGATGTTTGGATGTTTGTTACTCAATCACGCTTAAACGGCTTAACCGATTTTGATGAATGAATTATGCACGAAGATAGTTTATAGCCTGGATTAAAATATAGGATAGTTTTTATCGCGGGTCCACGCGGACGAAGTCGCGGGGGGAAGCTAGTAAGTACATATATCGCGGTTTTTGTTTTTAAGAAAAAAAAAGTGGCCATGTGCGTGTCGGACCACGCGCAACAAGGGTTCCGTGTTCCGTGCCTATTAAAAAGGTCGTATCCTTACTGAAATCATATGGCACTTACATATATACTTACATCCTTTTCTTTAAGTAAGGCGGTTTTTAGAAATATCTCGAAAACCTTTGAACCGATCTTGTTCAAAACAATTTGCATGATCTTTTTCATATTTTTGAAATACACGGTTCAAAAGTTAGAGGGGAGGGGGACACAATTTTAGTGACTTTCGGGGCGATTATCTCCGACTCTATTCACTTAATCAAAAAATTTGCTCTGAAACCTTATATTTATTTTGGAAGGCCTATCGATTGATGTGCCACACGTGGGCATGCAATTTTATTTTTTAGTTTCAATTTTATGTATGGCGAGTGCACGCCTAAAAAAAAACTTCTTTTGTAATTTCATTACATAACTATGTAGCGGTTAACAAAATACACCTATCTTCAAAATTTTATTCAAATACACCCTATAGTTTTCGAGTAAAATGCCTGTGACATACGGACGGACAGACAGACAGACAGACAGACATGACCTTGCAAAAGGTAATTAACAGCATTAATGAACTATAATAAAATTCTATACTACAATCCCAACACATCATTTGGAAATGCGCTAATTGTTGCCAATTTTCATCATCATTCATTTTTGACCTTATATCTCGTAATACTCGTTTTATAGATGTCGGGAGATCATGAGAGTGACGTTCAAAACCCAGGACCGTTTTAATAAAATCGACAGCTGATCGCTACTTGACTGTACGCTTACATTACATCGCAAAAAAGAAAGTCTTTAAAGTAAAGGCAGGTCGAAAATACAATTATTTAACAAACTGAATCTATTTCAAGGAAACTAAAATGATTTCTTTTTATGGACTCTGTCAGCTGTACTATATGTACTTACGGAAATCTCAACAATTGTTTTGTATATAATATTTGTACAAATATTTGAAACTGTTTATTCCCCACTTGTAAAATAAAGAAACCAGATGTATTTGTGCTTTCTGTTGAAATAAATAAAATTTATAACGCGACCATTCATTCGCTAAACGCTAAACGCTAAAGTTTTGACGTGAGCAGTCAAGTCACATTATATGTCACAATAAACTAAAAAGTATTTAATCTTTTGATGTTGGTTTGCTAATAAGGTGCTTAAGGTCTAAAATACGGAGTTCTTTTTTTATGAAACATATATCTTGATGCAGGTTATAAGTTAACGCTATTAGCAACTACTGAAATGTAGCTAGAGCTGTCATTCTGGGGCCATGAACCTAGAATACTATGGACGGGCTGTACGTGTTGCCACGGTGAGGGACGGAAAAGCTCTTATGCAGCTAAATTTAGAACCGGTCCTAAAATGGCTGATGACTTGTCATAAACAACTTACTACGGGACGGGTAATGGTTTTTGTGGCACAATTTCATACTAAATCTGTTGTGGCAAATAAAAAAAAAGTGAAACTACTATGACAAGGACAATGAATGATATTCCCCTTTCTGTCACACTTATAGAGATTTGTATGCTACCAGCTCGCTCGCACGTGGTATTATTATGACCATAGCCTGTCCAGAGTATTCTTCGTTCATGTTCTGGGGCACATTTCTTGGCATATTTGTTTGACATTGTGCATCTAGTTCTATATCAAAGGTTACCTACTCGTACAGATAACGGTAGTCTAACTTTTTCAACTACACACTGCGTGATACTGATAACGGTAATAGGACTTTTGGGATAGATATTATAAAGCATAATATAGTGCACAGCACTACGGTGGTATGGTTCAGTCCCACCCTACACCCAGGGGTATTGCTAGGGGTATGATGGGTCTGACATGAAAAAGGTCATATCGGTACTGAAAACTTATGGCACTTACGTCCTTTTCTTTAAGCAACGCAGTTTTTTATAAACATCTTGTTTCATATTTTTAAAATACACGGTTCAAAAATTAGAGGGGGGGGGGGACACACAATTTTAGTCACTTTCGGGGCGATTATCTCCGACTCTATTCACTTAATCCAAAAAATTGCTCAGAAACCTTATATTTATTTTGAAAGGCCTGTCGATTGATGTACCACAAGTGGGCTTGCAATGAAAAAATAATTTTTGACTTTCAGTTTTATGTATGGCGTGCACCCCTAAAAAAAACTTTTTAAGTAATTTCATTACAAAACTATGTAGCGGTTAACAAAATACACCCTATCCTCAATTTTTTATTCAAATACACCTTATGGTTTTAGAGTAAAATGCCTGTGACATACTGACGGACAGACAGACAGACAGACATGACGAATCTATAAGGGTTCTGTTTTTTGCCATTTGGCTACGGAACCCTAAAAACGATAGAGATTTAGCATAAACAAATTATTTTTCGTAAATGTTAAAAAAAAACCTGCAGTATGTCTTTCTTTCGTTTTCTTTTATTTTCTCTTGTTATAAAGGGTTCTACGTCAACTCAACATTAAACCTGCTCGATGCATTATAAATGACTAAATTAGTAAATCAAACGTAACTAGTTACGTTTGATTTAATGTGATTCTTGCTGAATTGTTTATGTCCAACAAATATTATTTTGAAGTACGATTGCTTATAATACAAGCGGTTTACATAACAAGAACCAACGCCAGTTTAAACATAATAATCGAGAACTGTATCTTTCCTTAAGGCGCCGGGCACACGTTCCAATAACCATTACCGTGCGGTTGCAGTGCCGTGCAAAATCGGTCACGACGAGAAACAATAGGCGTAATACGACCGCAAGCTTAGCGCGAGTGTCCACCGGCGCCGTGCGAGGATGCGAAGCGGCGAGCGAGGAAACAATCCACCAACAGCATGACCGCCGCGGCAAGTTCGTACAAACGTGCGATGCGAGTTGCGAGTGTTGCGACGCACTCACGCAGACACGCGTCGACATCAAGTCGGGGTAGTCAGCGCTAAAACAGTCCGCCTGCCGCCTGCTATAAACAGGTAAAGTCTGTGAGGGCGGTCGCGAGAAAGCCGCCAGGTCTTCATTCGCTACGCGCTAATGCGGCTGGCTCGCCGGTCACCCGTCACGAAACTAGACCTCTACCTACGCTTAGTTACTACGCATCGCGGTGTCAAGATATATTTGTGGGTGGGCGTTGAGGTGACCTTAAAACAAGTTACAGAATAGGGGGGCAGCACCCCGCAAGGTTAGCACAAGACGGTAAGCGAGCTCTCTGACACTATCCGTCTTTTTCTAAGTTTTCTAATAACCGTTCAGTTACATCTACCAGCACCATCACAAGACGACACACGAGCTCTCTCGATTTTTCTTAGAACAAGAGGTATAGTGCGAGAAATAATCGAGTCGCGGCGGTGATAGACGCGCAGACGTTTCGCGATTTCCCCAAATCGTTGCGCTCTCTGCTGAGGCTCGATTTTGACTACTTACGTAGATTACCACAGTGAACAAATTTACTACAGCAGCTATTTAATGCCGGAACATCTTAAAAATAAGACTGTTAACATGATTAATGTTATAGACTTCGCAACGACCTTCACCACTAAATCATATTCATCGCACATCGATAAAGTTCAGTTATCAGCGTACTATAAATCAATATGCAAGAGTAACCTAGTTGCATGAGCGACCGAAGCGGACAAAGTTCAGCGTTCCAGCTTGGGGCAAAATTCTTTCGTATGTCCGGCTAACCCGCTGTTCTCCTCTACAGGTCGCATTTCTCAACCGATTCTCGTGAAATTTTGTATGCAGGTTCGACAATAAGTAGTTTCTTTTTGTTAATATTTTTTTCCGAACGTAACAAAAAGTATAGTATTAGAAGTCACTCGCGAGTTTTTCAGCTTACGGAGCCACAATGATGTATTATAATTAATAAGCAAACATTGTAGTTGTTTAAGTTTGTGTGTAGTTCTTTCACCAGTGTGTAGAATGGTCCTCGGGGAGCCATATAAGCTATATTATATTCCTAGGTTTTATGTCAAAAATACGTGAATATAACTTCGTCATGTCAAGAATTAATTATATGATAACACTAGCTTCCGCCCGCGACTTCGTCTGCGCGGACCCGAGATGAAAATTAACCTATATTTTAATCCAGGCTACATACTATCTTTGTGCAAAATTTCATTCAAATAGGGTAAGCCGTTTAAGCATGATTGAGTAACAAACATCTAAACTTACGCAATTATAATATTAGTAGGATATATTATCAAGTTTATTTATTATTCAAGTGAACGATGGCACGAAGATACAATAATTAAAAAAAATGTGGTTAAAAATCACGAGGTATCTATAACTGCCGTTTTTAATTTATCAAATAAACTATCTTCCGCCCGCGACTTCGTCTGCGTGGACCCGGGATGAAACCTACCCTATATTTTAATCCAGACTATAAACTATTTTCGTGCAAAATTTCACCCAAACCGGTTGAGCCGTTTAAGCGTGATTGGTTAACAAACACGTTCTCGTAAACATCCGAACTTTTACATTTATAATATTAGTAGATTGACTGTCGGTGCGGTTTCACGGTCAATTAGGCCGAAGCCCTGGGCAATCAGTACATCGTGACCGGCGTGCAGCGCCCGTCTGTCGGGGAGTCCCACAGCGGCGCTCACCCGACTGCCGAGACGACTAGACGCCGAGCAACTGAAGTGAAAAAGGGCTGCTATGCGATGCTATCCGACTGATTACCATTCTTCAAGCTCGTGATAGACAAATCTGTTTTTAACCGACATCAAAACACAAGGAGGTTGTACGGCTATCACGAAACGGCGCGCGAGCTCTCTCGATTTTTCTCGCAGTATTCCTCTCTTTCTAAGTTGGTGTATTGTATGTAGGTATGTATTTTTTTGTATGTCCACCGATTTCTCTGTCAGGTGTGAACTGATCATAAAAATTATTTGTTTCATTCGAAAGAGTATACTTCTGAGGTAGTCCCATTGTCACCAAGTCCGGATCTGATGGTGGGATCCCGGGGAACTGTGTCGTCGAGGTGCAGCAAAGGGTAACCAGGTAATTCACAGTAGTTGTATGTACCTACATATTTTTGGAAAATTATTATAAATAAAAAAAATGGTTCTGGTGCTTCGCCGGGTCAGAGTATATGGCAAAAAGGGCCCGATTAAGAGACTTAATTTTTTTAAGTAAACCTTTTTTTTCGCTGATTTTCTTTCTTTTTTTTTAACTCTAAAAATACATTAAAATAAGCGTCTTAAAATAATTGAATACCTTGACCTTGTTTTACAAGGTCTTTTTTTGTTTACGAACTAAAGCGGTACAAAGCTAATGTATTCTATAAAAATCTAATAAAAAGTAGCAAAACTGCGTTTTTTTAATTTTAAGTCCTTGTACCTACCCTTTGCATAACGCGCGTTCAAAACGTTATCTTATTAATCTTATTATCCCAAGGGTAACCACCCTTTGCTCTACACCGCAACTCTATGCCTCTTTGTCTGTTCAACCCACGTAAGAGAGAGAGAGAGCAAGATAAGTGAACGCGGATAATCGGGCTAGACATTTAGGTACTGGACAAGATGTAAACCCATTTATTTATTTATTTATTTATCGTATTGCAAATCAGTATTTAGAACCGTGAGATCTTGGAAAAGACAGTACGGTAAACCAATATTATCACAGTTTTAAAAAGTGACCCTGACGTAGAGACGTAACCTTGGCAACACTAGTGACAGAGAAAAGCTGTTTCACCCATTTAGAAAGTTGGAGCGGACGTGGGGCATGTAGCGGATCCAGAAGGTGAGTTGTGAACGATTCCCACCGAGCGGGCTGGGTCGCGCGGCGCCGCATCGCCACGTATGCGCGAGCATCCGGCGGTAGCCGAAAGCCTGACGGAGCCGGTCAGATACGGCGAGAGCCGCGTGCAGCAGTCCGCGTCCGCGAGGAGTCGACCGGCCGCAAATCCATTCAAATATGAAATGTAACGACTGTATAAATATGCTCCAAATTTCTTTGGCAACTTATGGGTATGCCGACACGACGGCTTCAATAAAGGTGATGTTGATACCACTAATAAACAAGGCGTAAACGTTAAAAAAAACTCGTTAAAAACTCACACAACTCCATCCATCAGTTTTCGCGCAGCATAAATCAATACGCGGAAACATGACATCGGGTAATTTGGCGCGGGCAGCTCGTACATAACATAACATAACTATACTATAACGAGGCAGTTGGGTGGCACTGCCATTCGGCTGATTGCGGGTCCGAGGCATGACATCATAGCGGATAAAGTCTATTTTTTTATTCCGTAGACTAAAATGACAACCACAAATGTCAAACGTAGAAATAATGTGAACAGCTATATAGTTCATAGTTATTTATTCAGTAACAATACATTACATACATTGCAATTGCAATACATTGCATTTGAAATAAAAATGTCAAAATAATACAAAAAAAAAACAAAAACGAATACCTACAGTAACAGAGAGCAACTAATAAAGAATAAGAAAAAGAAAATTAATAGAAAAACAATGATCGAAAAACAATAATGAGGAATTTATATCCTGTCTTTGTATCAATCAAATGATACAAACAGTGCTGATCTTTGATATCGGTTTGTGAGTAACCGATAAAATCTTGAATTAAATTTAGATTCAAAATAAACAATAAATAAAATCTATTCACAAAATGATACGAAATAAACAATAAATAAAATTAACTCACTACTAATGTACGCAAACATTTAAAATGCCATTGACGTATCGCCGACCTGACGCGACGCCATTTTGGTTTACGTATTTGGCATTCGTTATTTTACTCGTATAGTGATCGGATGTTTTCAGTGCGTGTTCTCTCGTTTTTAGCACGTGACGGATTATCCATTCATTGTGTTACAGAAGCTTCATCAACAAATATAAGTACTTCCCAATCGTTTATTTTCGGTTAGTACCGCTTGTTGCACATCACTATTTATAAGACGTAAAAAACTAGCAATACATGAATTGTCATTTTAGTTTACGGAATAAAAAAGTAGACTATAGTAGTACCTACAGCAGACGTCAGACATGCATACTCGTATGTCTACATTTTCACATTCACGAGGGTTCATAATAGGGGAGTAAACACTAAATGAAATATTCAATAATGTTATATTTCTTGGAAAAAAGATGAAAAATGTAGTTAAATGGAGAAAAAAGCAACGCAAGAAGTTGTGAGGTTTAGGAGGGGGTATGTTCTGTCCCGCAGAATGCACCGTCATCGATTGTCATTTACTTTGACGCTCGCACATTGTGACGTCACTATCTGCGAACTTTTTCTCCCTCTAACAAGCAATATTAGAATGGATGCAGCTTCGTAGTTCTTTAATCCGAATGGGATGTTCATCACTAGACATATTGTTTTGCCTTCTTTCTTTTGAAGTCATACTTATTTGCATTTATTGTCTACACCCGTGTCCATTATATAATGAACACCTCAATATATAAGGTTCTAAAGTGTTCTAATGTCTTAGTAGTCGATTGTACAGTCGAGTCACGAACTGTATACTGAAACCCAGTTAAGGTTGACGTTGCTGTAAAATTGTATAGGAATACAAATAATATTTTTGCGAAAACCGTCATAAATTAAAGAACACGACCGTACTAAACAGCGTCTTGATATGTGTAGGTAAGGCGACAAGGGCACATTTACAAGTCTAGATATTGTGACTATAATTATTTGCACGTCAATAAAGCTGGATTTGTTACCGATGTGAAGTTAGAGCCTTCACGTTAGACCTTCGTACATACAGTCAGCAACAAAAATTAGCGACGCGGGTCAAGTGCGACACACGACACGACTCAAATTTCGAGGATATGGACTGTCTAGATCATTTTGAGCGTGTTGTTTTGCGTGGCTACTTCTGCTGCTGACTGTACCGTTGCTAATAGAAGTAGCACTAAAAATAACATTTTCTTCTTTGCCTACTCTTTTCAGCGGCACAGGCTCTGATGCAGGTTTTGAATTTTGATGAAGTACTTAATTCAGTAAAGAGACCGCCATTGTTTTGAATGTAGGGACTTCCTTAGACGGTTCTCTCGAAACAAAACAAAAATATATTAACATACAAGATAATTACGCTTCATTTATTGGTTCAAGAATATTTACATCGAATCAAGTACATTTTAATAAACCTGTTAAGTACGTAATGTTCTCAAGTTAAAATCGATTATAACGATGTATTTAATTTATTCCTAACTTGTGGTGACCGCGTTTGCTCGCTCGTGTCTCGCGGCTGTCGCGGCGTTTGCGAGAGGCCTTGTCCACGGTCTAGGGCACTCGAGCATAGGCGACTGGAAGAGACCGCTGCCTCGTTATTCTGTAACTTGTTTTAAGGTGGAACCGATTGAATGTGTGTGTTATAGTGTCGCGTATGTAGCTTCACGTATGTGAACACACTAAAATTCCACTAGGTATCGCAATATTTTACGCACACTATCTCACTTTACTGCGGCAGGTCACTGACCTTCCTCAGATCCAGACTTGCACCCACCCTGACACCTGACAACCTCAGAACCGCCTATTTTGGGTACTTCCACTCAATCTTAACCCAGGGTGTTGAGCTATGGGGTACCTCAGCAGACTGTGACAGACCGTTTAAACTACAGAAGAGGGCTCTTAGAATCATATCTGGTAAGCCCTACGATCATCCAGCCCGAGCATTATTTAAGCAGCATAAAATACTCACTCTGCCTTGTATCTTCATATTGATGGCCTGCCAACATGTGAGGTCAAATCTCGACCAATACACTACGCGCGGTCAGTGCCATGGTAGAAATACCAGGGGTGCACACCTGCTACTCATCCCGCACCGCAGGCTCGCTAAAGCTCGAAAGTCACTCACTGTCCTAGGTGTTAAGATCTATAATACCCTACCTAGTGACATAATTACCTCGGCGAGCGATAACATATTCAAAAATAAGATTATAAAAATGTTAATTGACCTGTGTTGCTACAGTGTGAATGAATTTATTTTAAGGAAATGTGAATAATACAAATTTATTATAATTAGATAATTGACAATGTATACTCGGATTATGGTTGAATTGACATGTAAATTATTTCTACAATTAAATATATCTGTATCTGTATCTGTATCTAGATTCTTTTTAGCTTTCGACCGCGATTTCGTCTGCGTGGTCCCGGGATAAATACTATCGTATATTTTAATCCATCATCATCATCATATAAACTATCATCGTGCAAATTATCTTTTGAATCGATTGAGCCGTTTTTAAGCGTGATTGAGCATCCCAACATCCAAACTTTCGCATTTACAAAGAAACCTGCATACTAAGATTCAAGTCTATATCTTCCTAAATGAGCGATTTCCACACAACCGACCCCTATTTCAGCCCCTTTAGGTTTGAACTTCGTTAAATCCTTTCTTAGCACATGTCCACGTACTGTAACATATGTTCCAAATTTCATGCTTATATCGTTAGCGCTTTAGGCTGTGCGCTGTCCGTCAATAGATTAGTATATATATAAATGTATAGATGATACTTACATTAGTAGGATACATATGTAGGTTAGCATTGTAGAAGTGAAACAACATAACACGGTCCTTGACCGAGAAAGATACGGAGATGTTAGGATTTAGGACCCTTTGAGATGTGGTGTTGGAGGTGAATGGAGAAAATCAGAGACAGAGATGGAGTGACCAACGATGAAGTGCTGAATAGAGTGGGGCAAACCAGGCAGTTAGTGAGAAACTAAGAGGATGATAGGGCACCTCATAGGACATGACCATTTTATAGAGAGGGAAAGCGAGGAAGAGGTAGACAGGAAACAAATTACATACTAGAGATTTTAACGGATTCAATTCAAATGTGTTAGGCCGTACCAACGTCAAGGAGGTTGCGTGTTGCGTGGGATCGGAGTAGATAGGGCCTACAAAAAGAGAATAACTGAAAAATACATGCTTGATTTGAGGTATATATTTTGGAAACCGAGAAAATAATTTAAAAGATATTAAATGGCTGCGTAGCGTACGAGAAGCTCAATTTCTCGAACTAGTGCTCTTTACTTTTTAGTTCCAAACTATACTTTCGTAACGCAGTAATTTTGTATTAGATTTTTTACCCGATGGCGCTGATTCCAATAGTAGGTATGTTGTCACTGTCAGTGTCATTTGTAAAGTATGGGTTCGTTCAAAAATAACTTCGAAGCAAGCATATTATATCGCAATGATATATTAATTTATTATTTTTCGCAATTGTATTAAAAAACGTCGTTTACAACACGTGTGAAATGTCTTTTACCACTCGTACCGAGTCTTGCCACTCGCTTTCAGCTCGTGGCAAGATACCTCGGTACTAGTGGTAAAAAGACATTCTTTTCACACTAGTTGTAAAATGTACTATTATGCCTCTGTCAAAACAAACATATATATTCTCTACTGCATCTATGACATTTTCACAATTATTTCGGGAAAAAAATCAAAATAAGTGCATTAACCTAAATAGACTCATATAACTCATCGTTATTTTTGAAAAACGTAAAAAAAAATTATATTCAGATAACTAAAAAAATACACAGCTACATCCGTTTTAATAATAATACCAGACCATTTATTTCAAGCATATAAAGCCCATAGTTACAAATACATTAAAGGCTAACTAACATACACACAATTATAAAATATTGCTTGCGAGACAGAGAAAACGCTCGAAGAACTATCGTTCGTTTCATAAAAGGTGCGGTTTGCGGAAACGGGGCAGAATATACCCTTAAAACTTTGGAGACTTCTAACTGTGTGATTACTTAATCCCCTGCTTTAGGTACTTTTTACCCTATTTTAATAAATTTTAATTAAAAAAACTTTTGTATTTTCTTTTGGTGTCACTTTCAACGGCCCTATTCAATCATTTCTAGTTCGACTTTGGTTCGTGCAGCTCCGGGCGCCAAAATATTCCAGGACTCCATGGAATGATTCCATACTTCCTAGTTCATACTTCATAGACACAATTAGACAAATACTCGATCGATATCAATTAACATTCTCATCACTGTTTTTAACCCTGACGCAAACCGCGGGTGTGCCTGTAGGATCGTAGCTCCCAAACAGAAGCACCGATTTGAATGCGGTTTTTAGGGTAAATAATTAAAAATATCTTACAAAAGTAATAAATTTTAAATGAAAGGAAAAATTGAAAAATTTAATGCTCCGAGCCGGATTCGAACCGGCGACCACAGGCATTCATTAAAAAAAAAAAAAAAAAATCTTACAAAATATTAAAAACCCTCGATTTTATAATTTCAGAGTTCTATATCTCAAAACCAGCTGAACCGATATTTTTGAAACGTAGCTAAGAATAGATGCGAGGAAGCGAGGAAGACGAAGGCAGAATAAACTACATAGAGCAGCTCAAAAAGGAGTTGATGTTAGGTCGCATCGAGATGTCAAAGAGGTTGCCTGGGATCGGACTACATGGAGGGCCTCCTTTGAGCTACACCGACAAGAACTTAGCTCTTAAATAAGCAGAAGAAGCTAAGAACCATCTCGATACCGCATTATAATGAGTTGTCCCGTGACAATGGATGTTGCGACACATTCGAAACGTCGGGAGACCTCAGAGAGATAAATAAATAAGTTATAGTCCAACCGCTTCACTCAGTCCTCGCTTACGCGGCGCGCCGAGATACAAAGAGCGAGCGTCGCGCGGGACGCAAAGCAAAACCAAGCGGCAGCCTTAGTGGAGAGCCAGCCCGGTTAAGCTGCTGGGGACCGATTTTTGACTTTCGAGTGCTCGAAAATCAAATAAAATTAAATACGTTTGTAGTGTCAAAATGGCCGGCACTTACTTTCTATCAATAGAATTGAATACGAGTGGTCAATACCTACCACTCGTTTTTAATTTTTGTATCGCTATTTCAAAATAGCATTTCATAATTTTGGACAGTTTTCGAGTGAAAGAGTCGAGCGCTCGAAAGTCGAAAATCGGTCCCCTGGTCTGAATTGACAGTCATTCCGATGTAGGTAGGTATTCTGTGAAACGTTAATTTTTATTCAAAAAAATAAGAAATAATGCATATTAGCGAAAAACGGACTGGTAAACAAAGTCAACAACTGAGAGAAGCCCGCAAGTTTTTACTCGAAGGATTTTTCTGATTGGCCCTAACTAAAAGAATTTTGACGCCAGGTCAATGAATGTTGGCCCTAGCTGAAATAATGTTGGTCCTAGCTGATATAACGTTCGCCCTGACGGAAGGAAGCTTGGCGCTACCTGAAGGAATGTTGACCCTAGCTAAGGAATGTTGGCCCTATCTGAAAGCATGTTTGCTCTAGCTCACAGAATGTTGACTCTAGCTGAAAGAATGTTGGCCGTAGCTGAAAGAACTTGGTTCGTTTCACGCACTGGCTCGTTCAAAAATCAAGATGTGTAGGCACTTGCTATTCGAAAATGACTGCCGTCTTACTTTTCAACCTAGAGGAATAACTAAATTGATGTAATATAAAATTAAGCACGAATAAGTATGACTAAAAACACAACAACAGATAATAAACGCTTAAAACTAAATAAACATAACGATAATTACTAGTAAGTATAAATTTTACCACAGCTAAAAATATACATAAAGATAAATAAAAACTAATGCTCCCACACCGCATCGCACCCGGCTCAAAGGTCCCCATGATGCCCGCAGCGTTACCCCGCTGAACGGCCATGGAGCCCTGTTGAACCATGTACGACCCGGCGCGGGTTCGCAGCCCCTCTCGTGTAAGCGCCGGCCTAACTCTTTAAAAAGTCGGCGGGCCTCCGAGCCCCAGGTCCCGCGGTTTCTATCGGCTGCCGACACAAAGTCGTACACCAGCTCCAAGGCCGAGTATTTAGTGTGCTTCAATTCAACTTGGCAGCAGCAAATACTTATATCTTTCCCGGGTTCGAACTCATGACCTACAGATTAGAAATCGCGTGGTCGTGCCTTACCGCTCGGCTACAGTGACTCTTAAAATCAAATACACTGTATAATTATTAGTTTCAGTGTAATTACTCGTGATTATGGATCCCGCACTATAATAAGATAGTAACAAAGTATACTTACACAAAATAAGACATTTAGTGAACCAAGCCAGTAGAGAAGTACTATAATATAAGGCAAATGAATACTACCTACAGTCCCTGACATGAAATCTAGTGTACCTAATAGAGTTGTAGACGTCCGGTAGTATATGGCGGCACTCGGTGTCAGGGTGACATGGCTTAAATTCGAATAAAGAAAAATCTGCTTAGGTCGATCTAACCCATGATGCTTTGACATAGAGTGCCCATGCCGTATACTAATAGTACAGCGACGAGCACTCGGGCGTTTACCTTATATACAATAGTAATAACTAATAATAATACCACTCGGCTGGCGCGGCTCCGCCCGCCCGCCCGAGCATTACACATAACGCAAGTGAGGCTGCCGCACGAACCAAACTATGCACACCCTTCTAAGACTCTCTTTTCCAAAACCATTTTGTGAATGAGCCCCAAAATGTTCAAAAGATTCCCGATTCTTCTTATTAAAGAGGCAAAATAACATGCAATTCAAGAAGGTGATAAACATTTTTTTGTTAGAAAAGGCTTACTACGAGTCCTCAATGAGCGTATTGTTTAGTGGTGCGTGATATAATTAAGATTAGTATGTTTTATTTGTTTTGAATGCGTGAACTTTCATTTTTATTCAATTCTAATAGTATCTGAATAATATTAAATACAATTTTGAACCCAATATAAGTAATATATCACAAGGCTGCGGTCTCGCCCGCTCTGGATTTGAACATGGGTTGACACGCTGCCTCGGGCCTAGATTAGGTCTTAATATTAAGGGGTAGGTCTTCTCGGCCCGGGTTTCCGCAACTCGACGGCGTATTTCGCCTGTTTATTATAGTCCATTGAATAAAAAGTTCTAGAGTGCGTGAGTTAGTAACGTAAGATGTTTCTTCGGAAACATGTCAAGAGTCCCTAGGTAATAAACATACTAAAACCCCGGGACACTAGGAGGAGCCCTGGAGTGGGAGGAGGGGGGGAAAGGGTCAATTTTTTCATTTTTCGCTTAAATCTCAAAAACGGTACATGTTAGAGAAAAACTTCCAAGGAAAAGTTGAAAGGCCATAAAATTATCTACAAGTTGTACCTAAATACTTTTTTCCTATATCCTACCGTTTCTGAGTTACACGCAGTAAAAAATGATTTTGGCTCAAACAATTTCCCCATACTACATACCAATGTTTATCATATCAATCGATCAAAAAATATTTCTTTCTTCCAAAAAACTCAAATGTGCAACTTGTGACCAGTACTGATAGATTGCTCTTAATAAGGTCTATAATTGGTAAAGTAAACACATTCCTCCATGGAAGCCTTTAGGAGGAATCGATTGTCAAAATATTATATTAGGGTAGTTTGAGTTACTGAACTTGATCTTTTTATTTTTTCTTCCAAAAAAACTCAAAAGTGCAACTTGTGACCGTTACAGATAGATTGCTCATAATTAGGTCTATCATTGATAAAAATACCAGATTCCACCACGGAGGCGTTTACGGGGAATTGAATTTTATTAGGGTAGTTACGATACTTGAACTTTTTATTTTTTTTCTTCCAAAAAGCTCAAAAGTGCAACTTGTGACCGGTACTGATAGATTGCTCTTAATTAGGTCTATAATTGGTAAAAAAAACACATTCCTCCATGGAAGCCTTTAGGAGGAATTGATTGTCAAAATATTATATTAGGGTAGTTACGCAACTTGACCTTATTATTTTTTTTCTTCCAAAAAGCTCAAAAGTGCAACTTGTGACCGGTACTGATAGATTGCTCATAATTAGGTCTATCATTGATAAAAAAACCAGATTCCACCATGGAGGCGTTTAGGAGGAATTGAATTTTATTAGGGTAGTTACGACACTTGAACTTTTTATTTTTTTTCCTCTAGTGCCTCTCATATGACATCAATGTCCCAACATTATCATCATCATCATCATCATCATCATCATCATCATCATCGTCATTTCTTACAATCCACAACAAAAACGGAGAAAAAAAACGGTCGTCTGCGGGCACCCTAAGTTGGTAAAATAAAAAGTTTTCGAATTTGTCACCTTTCATGGGATGTAGCTCGAAAACGGCTGCGAATAGAAAAAAAATATTGAGGTACAACTTGTAGATAATTTTATGGCCTTTCAACTTTTCCTTGAAAGTTTTTCTCTAACATGTACCGTTTTTGAGATTTAAGCGAAAAATGAAAAAATGGACCCTTTCCCCCCCTCCCCCCACTCCGGGGCTCCTCCTAGTGTCCCGGGGTTTTAGTATGTTTATTACCTAGAGACTCTTGACATGTTTCCGAAGAAACATCTTACGTTACTAACTCACGCACTCTAGACCCCCCTTGGAGGGACTCATTCAATGGACTATTAGTAACCTATATAAAAACCGACTAGGTACTGACGAGACGAGTAGGTAGTAAAGTATCATCTATAGATGCATACATTTGTGCACAAAAGGCGCATTAAAATATATTTAACCGTTTAAGCTGTAGAGCGTGCCATACATTCATATCTACACTCGAAAAACATAACCCTCCTTGTGCCGCAATTGGGTAAACATGCATACCGACCACGCCGGTAGCCTTGGCGTGACCATAATTAGCTGATTGAGTGCCAGCCGGTAATCTAGATATTACAGATTATAAGCAGAAGAGCACGACCTCGCTGGATCTAGATTACGAGCTAGGTCGCGCGGTCCGGATAGTTATTCTTAAGCACATTTTGTCCAAACGTTGCCACATTAATGAATAGCACATTACCCATACAAAATAATGGTTTATGGGTGACTAGCTTCTGCCCGCGACTCCGCGTGGAACTCATTTATATCGTATCTCCATACAAAATTTCACCCTCTTCTGGTAAGGACCCAATTAAGGACCACTATCCTTGGTCCTTACCTGGGTTTCAGCGGTTTAAGCGTGAAAAGGTAACATACAGACAGACAGACAACCAGTCCGATACACTTTCTTATTTAATAATATTAGTATGGTTGTTAATGTGCCTTTGATATTGTTGCTTTTTGGAAAAAAATATGTCTAAAAAGTTGTTGAAGCATATTGTTTTTGAAACCGTGTAAGGCTGAAATCCACAGAGCTGAGAATCCAGGGAGAGCGAGGCAGCGGAGCGATGTGCGAAGTAAAGAATCCACCAATAGGAAGAGATGCTTGCGCGAGGCTATAGCAATGCTAGTGGATGTGGGTACTCAACTGCTCACCCTAATAACGATACAATTCCCGATAGGCGAGAGGTCAAATGGGCATATTTTCAACCGGCTGAACCGGTTTTCTTAAAACGTAGCTAAAAGCTTTCTCGATCACGTCAGCTTTTAAACAAAAAAATCCGCATTAAATTCGGCCTATTTATTTAGGAGCCACGATGGCACAGACAGAAGCTCTTTTTGCGTCGTTAATGGTTGGTTTGAAATTGACTTAAAATATGGAATTGCAAAACAGAGCATACAAGATCTATCTACTCCCGTCTATTACAGACGTTAATTTTAACCATGTGAGTTGATAATCAATTGTGTACCGCAACAGTTTAGAGTGTTTCAGAAACACGAACGTTTTGCTTCTGAAACCGTGTTACATAAACAAATTGTTTATAGTGAATACTGTTATAGTGGCCTTGAGAATCGTGTTTATTTGTATAAATATAGATCACTAGCTTCTGCCCGCGACTCCGTTCGCGTGGAACTCGTTTATATCGCAGCTCCATACAAACTTTTACCCCCCTTTTCACCCTCTTAGGTGATGATTTTGGGGATAAAAAGTATCCTATGTCACTCTCCATCCTTTCAACTATCTCAACTTAAAATAACACGTTACTTCGTCGCTCCGTTTTGCTATGAAAGACGGACAAACAAACAAACACATACACTTTCCCCATTTATAATATTAGTATGGAGGTATGAATAGGACAGCAGCCTCGCAAACGCGTGTTGCGAGACAGAGGACTTCCGGATTTAGTTTATAATCTATACCAAACTATTTACATAATTATGTAAAACACAAAACAAAAACAAACCACTTCTGAATGAAGTTGACCGTGTGTGGTCATAAAAACGTAGAGGGCCAATGACATTCCGGTTATGTTTTATGTGTGCAAGGACCCTACAGTTTGATTTGAATAAAGAAACAAACAAAATACGAGTACATGAATATTGTAATAAAATAACGATTTTAAGCTTTAATATGATCACACTTATTGGCAGAGTAAAGTACCTAATTAAGGTAAAAAAACGATGCGACTTCGTCCGTCTGTCCGTCTGCCTGTCACAACCTTAAAATCTCAAGAACTACTTGTGTTATCAATTTGAAAATTGGAATAGTTGTAAACTAGCCTAACGCATTTGTCTAGGAAAAAAATTGGTATGTGCGCAGTCGGTCAACATAGCAAAAAGTCCACTCAAATGACCTGTATGGTTAATGCGCATATAGTCCACTTTCCTCAAGTGGTCAACTTCGCAAATGGTCCACTCTGCAAATGGTCCACTTCTCAAACGGTCTACTTCTCAAATAGTCCACTTCGCAAATAGTCCACTTCCCTGACAGTCCACTTCAAAGGTCATAGAAATACTGAGGCGCGGAGCACTATTTTGTACGCGGATTATTAGGTCGTGCATCATCAAGGCAGACAAAATTAAAGGTATACCTACACACAGAATAAAACAGGATCGCTTTCTTCATTTTTGCTTTCTTTTGAATAAATTGCATGTAGAAAAAACCACGAAGTATAAGAAAATACTACAATTTATAGTCAAAAATTCCTGTTACAAACTGTGAATTTAAACTTTCGCGTCTAAACGGATCGACAGTTCCTGTGACGTCACTCATGTGTGTCGCTCGCCATATTTGTTAGTCCGTGTTTTGTCCCTTGATGTCATAGAGTTGCCTAAGTTTGAACTTTTGACATACCTATTTTTTTGAATAAACAAATGATAATTTACTTTAAAAACAAAGTTTTAACCGACTTCAATTTAATACTCTGCCAAGCCACGAGAACATTTCCACATTTCTTTTCCAATTTACCACATGAACTCGTTTCCGAGAGCAAATGCATTGATTATTAGAGAGAAAAACCCAATTGCTGTATGTGGGCTGGCTTTTTTTTATACAACGACGGTGGCAAACAAGCGTACGGCCCTGTACGTACGTACATGTACGCCTGATAGTAAGCGGCCACCGCAGAATATAGACGCACACAACTCGAAAGGATTAACATGGGCGTTGCCGACCCTTGATATTTTTGAGGATTCGCCGTGTTGGCAGCTGAAGGAACGAATTCTCTCGCTTTCAACACAACGCATCCTCGGGAGCTCTGGCGACCTTGCTCACCTCCAGGAACACAACACTACTACAGAGCAAGTAGTAGTTTTATTGTGGCTGTGGTCTTCTGCAAGGCGGAGGTACTTCCCCAGTTGGGCTGCTCCAAATTCGAGCGGGATGACATTTCGCTGTGCACATACCTACCTCACCAAAAAAATCACGCTTCCGTCGATTCCGCAAGGATCACCTTTGGCACTTCAGTAGTTGCTATTTCAACTGATTTCAACGGAATCATCGGAATGTGATTCGTACATCTAAAGTACTTTTGTACTAATAATAATTGAGAAATTCCATAAGTCATCTGTGGTCTCCATGATCAATTCCACTCCACCAAATTTTTGGGTCCGTTCCCGCAATTCCTCATGGATCCCAACATCCAACTGAATTTTTGAAAAAAAAATGGGACCCACCTGGAAGCGATGACGAAGTTCTGCGGTAACAAACATTGAAAAAAAAAAGATAAAAAATACAATCGAATTGAGAACCTACTCCTTTTTATTTGAAGTCGGTTAATCCACTGAGTAAAATACAAAGTATCACTGTGATTTGTACAACATACCGTAGAGTTCCCTTGATTTCTACGCTTTTCTATGCTTTCAAAAAATACTTTAAGACCAATAATTTAGTAAAGCCTACTTAATTTTATATTCGAAAAGTGCTAGTATATCTTTAAATGAAACAACTAGTTTGCCGTAACGAAACCTTTAATTAGTTGTCATAACAGGAGTGACGTCACCAGACGCTGATTTGTGGATTAAAACACGTTCCGTTTTACGCACTTCAAATCGTAATTACTGTTAGAACTTAGTATAAAACTAAAAACATTTCAGTAGCTAATTATTTCATAGTTATTAACATGTTGGTCGCAATATAATGGTAGTTGGTAGACATTATAGCTGCAGCCTCCCTATAGTGTTATTGATTCGCCGTCGTCCCCGTAAGCCTTCACGAGCATTTACTGGAATTATCGTGAAAATGTTCGTAGCGTAGCTACATAGATACCTAGTGCTTGCGAATATGCTCAATGCTCTGATACATGATGTGGATGGTCAAACTTTAACAGCACCTTTGGATGTAAGTTCATCCATACGCTCTTCCCACCATGCAATTGGGAGTGCGTTTGTGACGGTGTGAATAATTATGCGACTAAATGTTGTATGACGAGTCTGTGCGTGTATTATGTTCGCATTTTTACTAATAATGTGAAAAAGTATGCATAAACTTGGAAGACTGTACATTTTTTAATTAAGGATGAGCCGACAACAGAACAGACAAACAACTTTTGAAACTGGAGGGCGTATCGGACACTCGCAAGGACAGTCAGTCACCGCCCAATCTTCAAATAAGTACGGAACGTCGTATCACTAGACTATTATCTGAGACAGATACGCCTTTTAGGAAGTTGGTGACGCTAACCGGTTCACAACATCGCGTTTTAGCAAACAACTTTTGTTGTATATTAATATGGGAATTATGCGATACAATTTGGGAGTCCGTGCGAACGGCAATGAATCAAAAACATGCACTAAACTTGACGCCGCGCCGTATATAGATTCCAAAAAATAACTTTAATATTGCCAGTTAGCTAGTTAGTTACACAGATTAATACTTAGTTACTCGTTATAAGTAGTTAGCTAGTTTTTAGCTACGTCCATTAAGTATTTGGAAGAGTGTAAGTTTGCCAGGTTCGGATTTTCTTCATTTTAATGGCTATTTTAAGGTATTTTTTTGGAACATACCTATATATGGCATAGCCTAGTCTTGGACTACATAGCAAATGTACAAATAGGGGTCTAGACACCAAATTGTCTCGAAAAAGTATGATGATAAAAAGTATGAGGATTAAATAATCACAAAATTATCATTATGATTGTTCAATGTTTTGAGAGAGGGTATAATTCTGACCCTTTTCTGCAAAACGCATAATCATGTGAAACGAATGTGATTTACTATGACGGTCGGGTGTTGTGAGCGTATCCTGTCTTTAACAAGCAATATTACCTAAAACGGTTGTAGCTTCGTAATTTCTTGAGATACATCCTAATGGGATTTTCGTCACTAGGCATATATTTTCCTTCTTTCTTTTGGAGTGATATCAGTTGTTTAGAATCCGAGTGGCAAAATGAATGTTAAGGAGTGAAGGTCATTTTGTCTTGCCCGTGTTGTTGTTACTGTCGTTAGGCTAGCACGACATATTTTGTTTCCCGGGGTGTCGCGAGAGTCGATTGCGTGAATAGGGTTGAAGTAGTTCTTGTTGATGGGCTAGAATCGCGCCTTAAGATATACTATCTAAGGCTGACGGGATATGTGAGGTAAAAACAAGTAACAGAATAGCATAGCAAATGTCCGAAGTTCTCCTCTACCTGTCGGACCGCTCATCTCCCGCCGACCCATCATCAGCATTTAGTATGGATTTGTGAACAAAAAAAAATTGCCCGAGAGAAGAAGGATTCCGACTCTCGTGATATTTTGTGTGCGTGTTCGATAATTTGCCTCTTTTTAGCGACTCGTGTGGTCTTCGGATCGCATAGCCACTAGCATGGTGTGATAGTGTGCGATTTGGGTACGGAACCTTCGTCCGCGCTCCACTCGCACCTCGCACTACCGTTTTAGTTTTCTGTAAGCCTTTGAGTCAAATAGTTTTTTGAATATGCTAATGTTAAATGTATATTTCAATAATAGCAACATAACAACTCCGCGTTTTTTTCCATACGCGCATCCAATTGTCAAGAAATCGCCAAGGATCCTTACAATGGGGCTGTCACGATCATTACATGCTCATTTTCGTACGCAGTGAATACCTACGCCTCAAATTTAGAAATAAGTGGACAGTATTAGTCATGTCGTGTTCCTAAATAGGGCTGTTAGCTGGGCAACCGGGCCTGAGCTGGCAATTAAAGTACTTTACAATCACATTACAGTGCACTACTCAATGAATGTCAAATAAAACTGTTAACATCGTTTCTACTACAATAAGGTTCTCCCTAAAAGATCGCTTTCAGAGATGAGACCGCCTGTTGTCTTGTTCAGAAATGAGACCACCTGTTGTCTTGTTCAGAGATGAGACCGCCTGTTGTCTTGTTCAGAGATGAGACCGCCTGTTATCTTGTTCAGAGATGAGACCACCTGCTTTCTTGTTCAGAGATGAGACCGCCTGTTGTCTTGTTCAGAGATGAGACCGCCTGTTGTCTTGTTCAGAGCGGAACAAAATATTTAATATATAGGAACAAAAAGTAATTGAAGCCTCAATTACAAATTGCAATTACAAAATGTAATTTGTAATTTCAATTACCAATTACATTTTGTAATTAAAATTGGTAATTAATTATTTTTTCAATTACAGATTACTTTTTTCTAACACAATGTTCGAGTTCGACTTTGAAATTTTTCATAAAATTATTTCCTCACATTTTAGTGTTTTTTTAATTCGGTCGTACAAAATGCTTAAAAATAATCACAAAATGTCATATTATAAAGTTTTCCCCAAAATCACTTCTTTCAACGATATACTTCAACTCGATGTGTTAGACGGCGCGGTGCTATCTAGGACAGAGAAATTTCTAACAATAATTTTATTTTTACGTTTTGCTGTTTTTTTCAATTTCGTCGTAAAGTATGCCTAAAAAGAATCATATTATGTCATATAAACTTTTTCCCAAAATAGCTCTTTTCAACGATGTACCTACTTAACTTCGATGGATCAAAGGACAGAAAATTCCATCAAAAATGTTTTTGTTAGTTTTCGGTTTTTATTTTTATTCTATTGAAAGCAATGCTTAAAACAATCACAAAATATTATATAAAGTTTTCCCCAAAATCGCTTCTTTCAACGATATACTCGATGTGTTTTAGACGGCGGTGCAGGTGCTATCAAGGACTTTTTGCTTGCGGACAAAATTTTCTTACTTTTTGGTTTTCGTTCTGTCGAAACAATACTTAAGGAGAAGCGCAAAAGGTCAAATAAACTTTTTACCTAAATCGCTATTTTCAAAGATATACTCAGTCACAATGTTAGAAGGAATCGATTCCAGGACTTACGAAGAATTTACGAGCAAAAAAAATATTTTTAATTTTATTATTGGTTTCCAGTTCAATCGTAAAACACACAAAAATAAAGACAAAACGTCAAATAAACTTCATTCTACGATGTATACTTACAGAGATATCGAAGTTTTAGTGAAAAGTAATTGAGCAGAAAGTTGCAATTACAAATTATATAATTAAGCAATCGGCATACCTAGTCAATTACAAATTTCTTTATCTTAATTTTTATTTTAAGTGCGCATCAAAAGAATCACAAAATTGTAAAATTAAATTTTAAACAAATCTCCCTTTTCAGAAATATGCAATACCAACTCTTAAACTATCAACTGCCATCGGCAGTATCGGCACACGGTTTTTAGGACAGAAAATGTCTGTCAATATTTTTTTTTGACGTTTTGCTGTTTTTTTCAATTGCGTCGTAAAGTATGACTAAAATAAAGTATATTACGTTTTATAAACTTTTTCCCAAAATGGCTCTTTTCGATGATATACTTAACTTCGATGGATCAGAAGCGAAGTTCTCAAGGACGAGAAATTTCCATCAAAAATGTTTTTCATAGTTTATGGTTTTATTTTTATTCTATCGAAAGCAATGCTTAATAAGCATCACAAAATGTCATATAAAGTTTTCCCCAAAATCGCTTCTTTCAACGATATACTCGACGTGTTAGACGGCGGTGCTATCTAGGACAGTGAAATTACCATAAAAAAGTTTTTCTTAGTTTTTGGTTTTTGTTTTTTTCTATCGAAAACAATGCTTAAAAACAAGCACAAAACGTTACATAATTTTTTTCCCAAAATCGCTCTTTTTATCGTTATGCTCAACCACAATGGTCGAACGAATCTATTTAAGGACAGATAATTTTGGACGAAACAATATTTTTTTTTAGTTCACTATAAAAAACGCGCAAAAATAAGCACAAACTGTCAAGTAAACTTTTTTCTAACATGTGTCGTTAGAGAGATATCGAAGTTCCAGTTAAAAGTAATTGAGCAAAAAGTAATTGCAATTACAAATTACATGTAATTGCAATTACCAATTACAAGTAATTGCAATTACCAATTACAAGTAATTCCAATTACAAGTAATTTCAATTACAAGTATTTTCAATGAGATGTAATTGCAATTACTTGTAATTGAATTACATGTAATTTAATTGGTAATTAATTACAAAAAGTAATTAATTACGCCCAACACTGGTATTTACTATGCTGGGTGATTGCGGGGGGAAAAGTTGTTCTCCTTAGGAGAATTATTACTTAGGAATATGTGTGTTAGATTGAATACACGTTTCCTCAGTGCGTACACGTTTCCTCATTAAAGATCTCTTCTATAGTCATGTAACAAGTGATATAATACTGTGTGACGCTATCAAGCTTTCTTATGGCACTATTGTTGTAGCAATACCTCGGAATTATATGATATGCATATCTATTTTTCTTGGTTAGTAAAGCAGCATATGTCATCAACAAATCATCCTTCTAGCGTCATTTCTGGTAGAGCCCTGAAGGAGCCCGGGGTCCGCTTTGACACCTACTCCGAATTTGTGGCATAGGCACTAGTTTTACGACGACTGCCATCTGACCTTCCAGCCGAGAGGGAAAACAAGACTTTGTTGGGATTAGACAGGTTCTTCGAAACCCTCACAAGGCCACAGTGCTCGAGGGAGTTGTATGTGTCTTAAACCCACACATCACACATGAACATGACATATTGGAACATCCCTTATTTATTTATCGTATGGCAAATCAGTATTTAGAACCGTGAACCCTTTACAGTGTCTATGCAAATGAATAATTTAATTGCTTTAACAGCTGTACCAATGCTAGGGAATGCAAATCGGTTATAACCGGTTATTTTTATTTCATAATCGGTTATAATCGGTTATTTAATATTTGTTTTATATCATTACAATTCCATAGTTTTCGTAGTTTACCAACACCAAACATCATTATTAACCTAAGTAACTTAGGTATTATGCTTAAAACAAAGTTACTACTACCGAAACTGCCGAGCCAAGTTCCGAGTTCCGAAACTCTCATAAATGCAAATTATTCCTTTTTTGCGTTTGTGGTAATATAGCTAATATATTTACTACGGCGCATATTTTCTTCTTTCGAGATAAACATCTTCCATCTCTTTCCCGTTCGTAGTCTATAAGTATCTATCCGATTCTGAGTGCATAAGTAAGTAAACGTCGTGGTAATTGAATTTTTGTACACATACATATACGAAATTTCCGTCCAGGGAGAGATTGCTCGACACAGTCGACACTAAGTAGCAGAACTTGTCGACTACCTTCAGGGAAACACTCTCCAGTAAGATAGACGGCTTTTGAGTGTAGCCTTGCGCTAATATTACGGTCTTCTTTGTATTTATAGACATGGAGAAAAGGTTACACGCATGGGCAAATTTGTCCAGTAGAACTTGGAGCTCGTGAGGAGTTTTCGCTACGAAGGCTGCGTCATCGGCAAAGAGCAGACTGTTGATTAAGAGGTCCACGCGGTTTCGACGAGATTTTAAAAGGTCGAAGTCTGTTAAACAACCTCCCGTCTGCTCTTGTATGGAGATGAACTCCCAGTTGTGCATTAGCAACAGCGAGAAGAATATGCCGAATAGTGTTGTAGCTAAAACGCAGCCTTGGCGAACTCCTCTGCGCATATCGAAAGCTTCGGAAGTTTGGTCATTAAAAACCACAGAACCTTTCGTTCCTGTGTGAAAAGATTTTACCAACTCTAGAAGCTTCGGGGGACAACCGATTTTTGCAAGTGCGATGTAAAGACCCTCCCTGGACACGTATCGAAGGCTTTATTTAGGTCAACGAAAGATTGATAAATTATTAAGTCGACGTCCGCATCGGCAGGGCGGCTACGACGTTCGGCAGGCCACGTAAGTACAAGAGTGTGGAACAATAAATATCTCACCATTAAGACCAAAATGATTGTTTATCAAGTTTGTGTCTTGAGTACACTCTTGTACGGAGCCGAAACCTGGACGTCGTATGCTAATCAGGAACAACGGCTAAGCACCTTTCACATGCGCTGTCTTCGAAGTATTCTTAAAATCACAAGGTTACCAACGAGAGAGTACTGGAGATCGCACAGCTCCACAGCATCACTGCTCTGTTGAAGCAAAGGCGTTTGCGGTGGCTTGGGCATGTGCAACGCATGGAAAATTCTCGTTTGCCCAGGCATTCGAAAAGCGCAATGTAGGTCGCCCCATGCAACGTTTCATGGGCTGCGTGAAACGCGACATGGTCGCATTTAACATCGATCTCAGCACTTAGGAAGATCTTGCTGGGAAGTGGCAACCGCGATGAATGGAGGAACATTATAGTGTTCTTTGCTATAGCAAAAGTCAAAGTTCATAGTCAAAGTTGTGTCTTTTGCTATAGCAAAAGGCCGCGAAATCCACGATGATGCCTGGTTTCAAGATCTAGCCCACAAACGAGCTAAGAGGCATAATCGTCAAGAAATTGCCGATGATACATACATACATTCACGCCTTTATTCCAAAAAGGGATAGGCAGAGCACATGAAACGTATGTTCCAGCGCCACTCTTAGCATAAATGTGGGTATAAAAGATCGACTAAATGTGATATTGCAGTGATAGGTTGCTAGCCCATCGCCCACAACACACTTCAACCCTGGTCCCTTATTCGACTTGCCGATGATACGGTCCCTCAATTTGCGTGCCCCAAATGTGGACGCAAAGGTCGATCCCGGATTGGCCTATATAGTCACGAGAGGCGTTGTCCCTCGCGTACAGACGCCGCTTAAATCATCTGTCAAGTATGAGGCCTTATGATCTGATCTGATACAAAATTTACACCGTATCGTAAACTTATATTGAAAAAAAAAAAAAAAAAAAAATGTTGTTATAGTACATCTAAGTTTACCTTTACTGAACAAAATTAATAATCATAAAGCAACTACTTACAATAACTACTTAATGGAACTGACATTCAAATTTTATTTATTTCATAGCTCGAGTGGTAATGGTGAACACCTCGAGCTGGAAGGATACGTAACATTTCCTAACAAAATTGTTTTTTTTGTTGATTATAAAAATAGATAAGTACCAAACATCGTTTGCGTTTCATTTCATTTCATTTATTCAATGCAATTGTGTACAGACAGATCTTAAGATTAAAATGTTTCAACACAAACCCTGTGAGGGCACTGCAACATAATAATAGTTTAAACTAAACAACATTAAACGGTAAATCGATACTAATAATAAAATTTTAATGGTTTGAAATTAATAAAGAATGTCATAAAAATAATAATTTAAAACGTAATTAACAGCCGAATAGAAATTTAAATTCATCTTCTCAGTATAAAATTAATGTGAAATAAAATAAACATAAAATTGTATTTGTAGTGGATTGGGATGAATATAAAATGTCGTAAAAATCGTTAAATTCAAGAATTCAGGATTAGACTTAATGTCATCAAGGTTATAATTTCATTAATTCAATGTAGGTATTGTACGTAAAGAAGTTGGAGAGAAGGGAGGAAGACGCTTGTTTGTGCATAACTCGTAATTTGGACCTAATTATGTTATCCATTTAAATATTCATCTAAAGTGTAGTATGATTTTTCAATTAGTAATTGTTTTAAATATTTGTTAAATTTGTTTGTGTCATGCTCGTTCTTTATAAGGTTAGGTAGCTTGTTAAATATCTTTATTGTCATGGGGTAGGGTCCATTTTTATGTAATTTTAATTTTGAAGATGTTTCAAACAGATTATTTTTGTAGCGAGATTCAAATCGGCGGGGCCTATCTCCAAGTCTCGAGTAGAATCTGGGACCGTTAATATTTTTTAAATTCCTAAAATGTGGCTTACAGCTGTCAGTCTGTTTTATATTTATTAGGATGCGGATGCATTTGTTCTGTAGCACGAATATATCCTATACGCTGCTACTATTGGCGTACAAAATGATGCCATAACTAATCCGCGCATGTGCGTAAGCATAGTACGCCGTCAATGCGGTTTGTAAGTTGGTTGTCTTTTTTAGCTGTCTCAGGGCGTAAACAAAATGGCAAAGTTTCGATTTAATTTTTTGCACGTGGAGTGGAATGTCCAGTTTACATGCGAGTCGATCGTCATACCTAGTAACGAACATAGGGACGCATTCTACTTTATTGCAGTTAAATGAAAAGTTAATATTTAACTCTGCTTTTTTAGTCGTACGCAGCGTAGCTGATCACGTTTAGAGCTTTAAATCATATTTTTTGACTTTTTTTTTAAAGTTTGAAATAATCGGTTATAACCGATTGATCGGTTATTTTTTGCTATAACCGATACAATAATCGGTTATGAAATTATGTCGGTTATTGCATTCCCTAACCAATGCACAAGAGTTTGCCGCGAGCTGAAACGGACAACTTCATTCGCTTCGCTCGCTCGTTCTAACAGGAGAACCATGGCCGCGGTTACATGTATGTAAATATTACAATATTTCAATGATCTTGAATTTTGTGAAACACTTACAAAGTGGGTGGCCACTAGCGACGGCTGACATCACGAAAGTGTATTAGTCAACGGTCGTTAAACTCATTATACATCTCGCAGAGGCACTTCTTACGAGTATGTACAGTTATTGTGTTTTGTAAAACTAACTGAAGAAAACAGTTTTGTATATATGTGTATATAAAAGGCAGCCTAAGTATGCCACCTGGAGCATAATATAGAATCGATTGATACCTCACTCATCAAAATCGGTGGAACACACGTAAATACAATCACAGATTGTTAAATTCATCCTTTCGGCTCTACCGTAGTCGGGCAAAAAGTAAAAATGGTGGATCTCACTGGCGTGCTCTAGTTCTCTACCAGTTGGCCGATACCTTTTATTTCACCTTTATTTAAATGCTTTTATATTATTTTACAAGATCGTGATTTTAAAGTATTTTTTTAGATATCACTCCAGGGTAAAATTTATAGAACTTACACAGGTTCAATTTTATTACTCGCTGTCTTCCTCTTAAAATCGAAAAAAGGTTCTTTTAATAATCACAGTGACAAAGACAACTCCACAAAGAACATTTCCGAATACATACGAATAATTCGCTGTTGCTACATGCCACACCTTGTATGAGAAGACTCACCGAGCACCATGGCGAGAGTGAACACGGATGGCAGGAGAGACATGCTTTCCACGAGCGAGCGGTGTCTTCGAATTAGAATTACGCGAGCCGACGCCGGGTATATGATGTGAACACGTAACGCGGTAGGTACTGACGTGCACAGTGTATTGGCCACGGTGCAGTTGAGCGAACGAAACGAATTGAACATTAAATAGCATGGGGTTTTTTCTTGTTGCCGTGACCGAAGCTGCTTGCGTCATATTTAACGTTGCTGAGACTGTACTCGTAAGTTGGTGTAGCTCGTCCTTATAATGACCGTATGGACACACACATGTGTAGACTCTCAAAAAAACAATCGACGTTGTACTCGTATTTTCTCGAAAAAGGATTAAATGTTTTGCCAATTGGAGAAAAAAGCAACGCAAAAGGTTAAATAATCACAAAGTTATAAGTGTCCAAAGTTTTAAGAGTAACTATCTGCGAGAGTTTTCTGGTCTTTGAGGTATCTGAATGGGTGAATCTGAAACAAGCTGTGTTTAATCGTAAAGGCAGACATTCCATGTCCGTTGTGCAGATGCAGGTTAGCAAATTGTACCTACCAGAAATTGACAAAGTCCTTGATTGGTAGCGAGGGTCGTCAAAATACACTTAAAAAAACACAAATAACCACAAGACCACAACGTCGAGAACACGACAAGTAGAAAATGCCTCATTGACATTTACCCTCCATTTTTGTGTAAAAAATGTTCTACTGACTTAAGTAACAGAAATCAACAATATTACATATTCTTTTTTACATTTATATCACTCGGGATAAACATCGGATACTTAACAAAGGTATTTAAAATTACGGTCCATATTGGCTGCCATAAAATTCGTGATCCTATTTTTTTAGTACTAACGTATTGTAGTCATAATCATCGCTAATCCAAATTTTTTTCGTCCTAACTTTCTTGTTCCTAAATTTCTGTAACTATCTTTGGAAGTCATAATAATATGTTGTCCTCAAAATTTTCTTCCTAATTTCATTACTAAAAACTTGCTTAAAGTCATAATTTTGTTAATCATAAAATTTTCTTCATAACGGACATGCATCACAATTTTGTTAGTCCTAATTTAATAACTAAGAACATACTTCAACTCCTAATTTTGTTTTTCCTAATGTATAAACGCTTTCGCTAAGTAAATAAAAGAAAAATCGGTTCTGGCACTTCGCCGGCCGCTGCCGCGGCACGCTCGCTTCGCTCGCTCGGCTCGCGCGTGTAGGGTCGCTGTACAACTAACACTCCTCCTCGCTTCGCTCGTCGTCGTACCTACACGGACCTGCCTTAGGCTACGTCCGCACAGACAGGCGGCTTGCTTAGCGTCACACTTTTATTTAAGTACTTCCATAAAGCCAAGTAACATTTATGATGAGAAATATTATGAAAAACACATTTAGGATTAAAATATGTATGACTAGTGTCATTATGAATTTAAATAAAACGGACAAGTGAGTGTTATGATGAGAAAAATTATGAAAATCAATACAATTTCTCAAATCCTAACATTAGGATTTGAGAAATTAATGATTATTATCATTATGACCTCGAGTAGTTATGACTTACGATCGTTAGGAATAAGAATTATTAGGACTAACGGTTATTATGGCGTAAATTTTTATGAAGAACATTTTCGGACTTCCAATAATAGGAGTTAAAAAATAGGTGAAACAAAGCGCCCTATTAAAATTACATCATTGCTTTAGTTAGATTCCTGCAACGGCTAGGCCCAGTTTCGCCTCTGTGGATCTCCTATGAGGATTTGAAAGCTATGGACTGTTACTTTTAGTTTGTATACCTACAATAAAATGTAAAAACGAGTTCTAAGGAGACACCTTTATCTCGACTACAGAGTTTTAGCCAGACATTATTTCCTATTTACATAACTATTATCAACGACAAGCGTACATAATGATTGTCGGCCGTGTACCACTTTAATAAGAATTGACGACATTTTAAGAGCCCTGATATAAGAAAAACCGGCCAAGTGCTTGTCCGGCTACGCGCAGTGTAGGGTTCCGTAGTATAAGGGAAACCCCTTAAAAATTTTTTTTTTCTAGATTTTATTTTTTGTGTCATCGGCTTGGTTGATTTGTATACAGAGGTCACGGAGCTAAGCCGTAGACGGACATGGCGAAACTATAAGGTTTCCTTGTTGACTACGGAGCCCTAAAAAGGACTTTTTGAACCATGGTTATGTATTAAACGATACCAGCGTAACTTATTCAGAATCAGAGTTTAAGACCATGATTATTCTTGAATAGTCACAAACAGACGAGCGCGTACTTGTCTTCGTGCCCATTACGTCTTTTTGCACACTGGATGGTGTGATTAATAAAATAAGTTTAATGAAGTTTGTTACTGAACCTATCGGAAAATCCTAACATATTCTTGTAATATGACATTGTATAGCAGCTTTTTATGCAGTAGTAAACTAAATCTATTTAGCCATTTAAACTAATGCACTAATCGCAATGTTGCCTTTTACGCTTAATCCCTGAACGGATTTAGATGAAATTTTCCTTCCAGATAATATGAAAGGATATAGAATAGTTTTTTATCTCGGAAATCATCACTTAAGATGGTAGAATTTTGTTTGGGTCGGTGATAATTAAGGTTCCACCTACAATAATTTAATAGCAATGATTTTCCTAAGACGGTAACAAGTACTACGTGGACGAAGTCGCGGGCAACAGCTAGTACTACATATGATTGTGAAAATACAACTACTTAACAATTACCTACAATTTCCGTTTATTGTTTAAGTATTTGAATCAACCCTAATATCAACCAGGTTTCCCAGGGCAGATTTAAACGTCTAGTTAATCTCCGTCATGTTTATTTTCGGACTTGTAAATATGACTACTACTCTACGTACTCTACGTACTCGACGCCAGTACCGACGCCTGGAGCTCTTCGTCTCCCCTCATCGCACTAGATTTATGAGTAATTCCTTCACTGTCCAGGCCATTCGGCTCTGGAATGCTCTCCCGCTTACTATCAGACAAGCACAAAAGAAACCCACCTTTAAGCGCATGTTGCACAAGCATTTTCTCAACGATATCTCTGGTTAGTTTAATGACATAGTTTTTTGCACTGGGTACGCCAAGTAATATGTATATATATTATATTGTATTGTATTTATCCAAGACATCATCCTCCTAGCGTTCTTCCCTGTAGTGCCTCTAAAGGACCCCGGGGTCCGCTTTGACACCTGATCCCAAGATTTTTTCTTTGGTCAATAGTTAAGGGCTTATGTTTCAATATTGTAGAGAGTTCAAACCAAAATTTTGGCTTGATAACCGTTAACTTTGACAACGTCCACAGAAGAGACACGGACCTAAATCTGACAATAGCCTTAAGAGTAAAGATAATCAGCAGGCGGTCTTATCGATAAAGAGCGACTTCCAGACTACCTTAGGGTAAAGATCACTTACCACCAGAAGCCATCACGAAACTACGCAACGCAAGCGTACTCAGCACAGCAATGAACGACAGCATTAATTGTAATAAAGTACTAGAGAAAAACGGCATGATGGACAATGCCGACTTGCCGCGCCTTGCTTTACACCACCAATGGGCCGGCGCGAACCATTCAGGCCTGCCTTTGGGTTGAGAAATGCACCGAGGTTAATGAGGGGAAAACTGATTCTCAACGTGTTGGTTGTCATTGGAATCACTTCCTGTCTCTATTGGCTTCACCACTTGTCAGTAACTGGCCCCGAGATTCATAGCAATTACGTCTAAATAAATAATACCGTTACTAAACGAAAGTCAACCTTACACTGATTCATTTGAGAAAAGTAGATGCTGAACGTTTTGAATACTGTGCCAAACGCAGTTAGCAGGAAAGTGGTACAAAGAACAGATATTTTTTTATTTAAATTGACCTCCGTTTTGCCTCTTTTCTCTGAAGAGTCTGCTCCGGAAGTTACTTTCAAGAGTTAGTAGTCGATTATCAAGTGTGAGGCACACAGGGCAGGGTCGAGTACAAAAATAAATAGCTACACTTTATCGCCGCGTAAAGTAAAAAAAAAAGCAAGTTAATTGTTCTCTTTGCAAAACTTCTAAGTTAACGCGCTGTTTATGCCGCCAATATCGTATATTTTGAAACTAAAGGGAAGCAAAATTTATAGGGTACTTTCCGTTGAACTCTAGAATTATGAAATTAGGTAAGTAATATAGTCTTATACAAGTACAGGGTGAAATCTGAAAACTGTACATTTGTAATCATAATCAAGTACGGAAGCCTTGGTGAGCGAATCAGACTCGCACTTGATGGTTTTTAAAGATGATGCCGAGGAAATATAATAGACGTCTGAGTTCCATATAGTTTAATCCACAGAACTATATGAAGAAAGAAGGAAAGAACTCGTCAATTAGTATGGTAACCGAGTGTCTAACATTTTGCGTAACTACCCACTAGTTTGACGTCACGAGCGTAATTTAGTGACGGGAAACATAAACCGCGCGACATCGATTCGTCAACATCGATTAGCACGCGATGGTTGCAATAACTTGTAGGTTTATTTTGTATCGATTCAAAGAACCGACAGAGGAAATAATAATTAGTTTCAATACCGGAAATGAAAAAAGTATGAATAAAGAGGTCTTGGTTTTTTTACTCTTTAGAAGGAAAGAACACTCGAGACTTTTAGTATGTTCAGTCCCTAAGCATCCAAACAAATTTCTGAATGAATTGCTTACGTTCCTGCTCACAGCTACACTTTAATCACTGGCCGAGGTATATCATAAGTCCTCTAAATATGCGACCAGATACCGTAAGCAATGGCCAGAAGAAAACCAAAAAATCTAGGAAACCTACGACCAGTTGCTTCCATCCATTTATTCATAATGAGTATCAGGATCATTCGGAAAACTGAAATAAAATTACAATATAGAAGTAACCATAAACTGTTTGTTAATAATATTTGCTTTACACTACGCACATTATATAGCTGCATAATAATAAGAACGTAATTATCATTTCCTTTGTTTTCAAAATCGATTTTAATAATAGAGTAAGAAAGTCGCAGTGTACAGCGCTATTCTTAATTTTGACAGAAAAAATGAGAAATCGACCTCGAACGTGACTCGACAGTTTGAATAGCTTATTTTTACATCGCTGGTTTTTAACGGCATCAAATATAATGACCACCAAAAAATGCTTTGATACCCTAAGCTCTTTTACCAAAAAAATATACTGAACACCAATAATAATAATTGTACCGTTACAATAGTACTAGCTATTTTAGTAACGACTGCACTTTATTTGTATTCGAACACCAAATTTACTAAATGATCACCAAATCTTTGCGACCAAATTAATACAATACTTCTACCTAAATAACCCACTATGATTGCCATAAAATATATGAATGTTACCAAATAAAATATCATCATCATCATCATATCAGCCGAAAGACGACCACTGCTGGACATAGGCCTCCCCCAAAGAGTGCCAAAGTGACCGATCCCGCGCCACCCGCATCAAGCGGATTCCCGCAACCTTTACCAAGTCATCAGTGCACCTTGTCGGGGTAAATAAAGTATAATGATGCCTATACAAGTTCTACCAAAACCCGAATCAGCGCACCCTACTTCCACGTGGTCTTGTCTGTCCTACCCCTAGAGTGTATATAAAAGCCTGCGGAGCCAGAAGCTCGCGAAGGAGGTCCTGAGTTGAACGGGGTGCACGAGACCCAAGTGAAGCAACTGGGGGAAGGTGGCGAGCGAAGTGAGCCGGCAACCTCCCGAGCGGAGCGTAGGTCGAGTGCGCACGTGAAATGAAGGGCCGACGAAGCCTGATTTTGGCGGGAGCCCGGGCGGACGGCGGGAGACTGAGTCCCAGAAACGAAAGCGGGGCTCCGTCAAATTTAAGAAATTGTTTTACTATTTTTGATTTAGCAATGATTTATTAGGATAGCATTTTCTTTCATAGGATAGTAAGAAGTTATAATTTGCGTTATTATTTCACATTTAAAGGAGATACAACTTTGGTGATCATTTACTATTTTTGGGTAAGCAATGATTTAATCATCATCATCATCATCATATCAGCCGAAAGACGTCCACTGCTGGACATAGGCCTCCCCCAAAGAGTGCCAAAGTGACCGATCCCGCGCCACCCGCATCCAGCGGACTCCCGCAACCTTTACCAGGTCATCAGTCCACCTTGTCGGGGGCCTACCCACGCTGCGCCTTCCGGTACGTGGTCGCCACTCGAGAACCTTTCCGCCCCAACGGCCATCGGTTCTACGTGCTATGTGCCCCGCCCACTGCGGGGAGTTTAGCGACCCGGAGGGCTATATCGGTTACCTTGGATCTGCTGCGGATAGCCTCATTTCTGATGCGGTCACGCAGAGAAACTCCCAACATGGCCCTCTCCATTGCCCTTTGGGTGACTTTGAGCCTTCTTATGAGGCCCATAGTAAGCGACCACGTTTCAATGCCATATGTCATCACTGGCAACACACACTGGTCAAAGACTTTCGTCTTGAGACACTGCGGAATATTGGACGAAAAGATTTGTCGTAGCTTCCCGAACGCTGCCCAGCCGAGTCGGATTCGACGATTGACCTCTTTCTCGAAGTTGGACCTACCTAACTGGATCGTCTGTCTTAGGTATACATAATCGTCTACAACTTCGAGCGTAAAGTGTCCGATTGTAATGGGAGTTGGTACTACATGGGCATTTGACATGATCTTCGTCTTATCCATGTTCATTCTTAGACCAACTCGCTCGGATGCTTTACTGAGGTCATCGAGCATAAATAAATAATAATAAATAATAAATAAATAATAAATATAAGGGGACAATCTTACACAAATTGAGCCAGTCCCATAGTAAGCTCAATAAGGCTTGTGTTATGGGTACTAGACGATGATATATATAATAGATAGAAATACTTAAATACGTAGAAAACATCCATGACTCAGAAACAAATATTCATGCTCATCACACAAACATTTGCCCTTACCGGGATTCAAACCCAGGACCTTCAGCTTCGTAGGCAGCGTCACTACCCACTAGGCTAACCGGTCGTCCACCAGCAGGAGGAGCATCGTACTTGGCTTAAGTACGATGCTCCTCCATGGTCTCAGCCAAGTTTACTATATCGTCAGGAAACCGAAGGTGAGTGATGTACTCGCCGTTGATGCTGATGCCTAGCCTTCTCCAGGCCAGAGTCTTGAAAACGTCCTCCAGTGCAGCGGTGAACAGTTTTGGAGAAATAACATCTCCTTGCCTGACTCCCCGCTGCAGCGGAATAGGTTTCGAGTTCTGGTCCTGGAGTCGGACTGACATAGTGGCGTTCTCGTACAAACACTTCAGCACTTCGATATAGCGATAGTCAACTTGGCATCGCTGGAGAGACTGTAGTACAGCCCAGGTTTCAATCGGATCGAAGGCTTTTTCGTAGTCCACGAACGCTAAGCAGAGAGGCAGGTTATACTCCTCGGTCTTCTGTATAACCTGACGAAGCGTGTGGATGTGGTCTACGGTACTAAAGCGTCTTCGGAAACCGGCTTGTTCGGGAGGCTGGAAGTCATCTAGCCTGCGTACGAGACGGTTTGTAATGACCCTCGAAAACAGCTTATGGACATGGCTCAGAAGTGAGATGGGTCTGTAGTTCTTCAGCAGAGTGTTGTCACCCTTTTTGAAGAACAGCACCACCACACCTCTGTTCCATGCCTTTGGAGTTCTCCCTTCCAGTAAGGCGGAATCGAACAATTTCCACCCGCCTTCAGAAGTTCGGCTGTTATTCCGTCTTCACCGGGTGCTTTGTTGTTCTTGAGCTGTTTAAGAGCCATTACAATCTCGTACCGGCTGATGTCCGGGATGTCGTCGGTATAGTGTCGGGTTAGTCTAGCTCTAGGGTCTCCGCCTGACTAACTTCGGGTCTGCGCGTTGATGTGTATAGCTGTCCGTAAAAGCGCTCTATCTCACCCAGAATCTCAGGTTTAGAGGAAACGATTCTACCATCTTCAGTTTTTAACTTCGCGAGCTGGCTTTGCCCTATAGACAGATCTCTCGAGAATACTTTAGAGCCCTTATTACGCTGTATGGCCTCTTCAATACGATTTGTATTGAATTACCGTCGAAATTAACTTTAGTTCCGTTAGTGCCTTGAGTTAATGATTTATAAGGATAGCATTTTCTTTAATAGGATAGTAAGATGTTATAATTTGGGTTATTATTTCACATTAATAGGAGAAAAAAAATTGGTGATCATTAAACCATTTTTGGATTAGCAATGCTTTATTAGGATAGCATTTTCTTTAATAGTATAGTAAGATGTTATAATTTGGGTTACTATTTCACATTAAAATGGAGATAAAAATTTGGTGATCATTTAGTATTTTTGGCAGTAAAAAGTATTTTTATGGCGTTATATTTCACTATATCTGGTGGTCCGTTAAACATATGCCGTTTTTAACGCACGCCAAGTCTGGCTCGTCAAATTAAAGCCGCAATGGAAAACTAGCGTTGGCACACTTTGCACACAATCGCCCGCTACCGTTTTGATGAAAATAATAAAATAAATCGTCTTTTAATTAATAAGTAACCTACGGGTTTGGCAAGAGACGATGGCAAGAGACCTGATGGTGCCACATTAGTGCCGTGGAGGTTGTGTAGAGCCTTGGTGTGGGACACAACGTGCGTGGATACGTTTGCTCAGTCCCACATCCAGGGGACTCGCTCTCAAGCCGGCGCTGCAGCTGACCAGGCCCAGGTGTTGAAGCGCCGCAAATACTCGTCTATAAAAAGACTACGAGTTTGCGGCGCTTGCGGTAGAAACATTGGGTCCCTGGTCAGCTGACATGACATCATTTATGAGGACAATGACTAAGCGACTCGTCGACGCTTCAGGGGACCATAGGGCTGGCGCTTACCTCTCGCAACGTATTTCATTAGCAATACAGAGAGGTAACGCCGCCAGCGTTATGGGCTCCATGCCGCAGACGGAACTGCTGGACGGGGTATTTTTGCTATGACTGGGTTAGGTTAGTGTTTAATTTATTTTGTAAAATTAATTTATTGCTTATCCGTTTATTTTATTGATTATGTTGTTATGATTATTATTATGATAATTGAAGAATATTTAAATAATCATTATATTCATAAGTAACAGATATTTAAGGACAAATTGTACTTGCCGATGGAAGGAAATACCTCGATTAACAGCTCCAAATTTATTGGAAGTGTTTGAACAATTAATTATTTCGCCACAAACCATTTTGTTTTTAAAACCTGACGTCGCACGCAGACCGTGCTCGGGAGCAGACTGAAGTTCGCGGCGAGCAATTGTGACAAAGTGTCATAATTTCGCCACGCGAAGTACATACTTACACTGTTTCCTTCTATCTTGATATATATTTCTGAGGTTTAATCAAAGTTATTGTTTAGCAAAACTGTGATTTAGAAACCAGTTCTTTTCTTTAATGAGATTATTAATACGAGTTCTTACATCCACTAATGTCAGCCGTTACGTGAAGCACGTTACAAGGTCAAGTGTATTAACTAATTAGTAAATCGGATTGACGCGTCAGTAATATAGGTATTATCCAATGCTTTCCTGATAGTTTGGTATCCGGTGACACTGTATTACGACTAGAACTATCTTCAGCTACGTTCATTGATTTGTATGAAATGTTGGGTCAAAGTTGTAAAAGCAACTCCGTCTGTATGAAAGTAACTCCGTCTGTATGTAAGTATGTTATGAAATTTTGGTAGGGAGATAATTAAATCCAGGGGAAGGACTTCGGATAGTTATTATCTCGGAAATCATCCCCTAAGTGGGTGAAATTGGGGCGGAAGTTTGTATAGAGGTACGATAAAAATGAGTTCTACACGTCGCATGCAAAACCTAGGAAATAAATATCACATTAATCATCTCATCCAAGAGTACTTTTTCGAATAACGTAAGCAATGTAAGTATTTCGGCCAAATTGATTTGAGATAAAGGGAACGAACTGTCATGATATGAAGTGTATACCTACACATAACACGGAGACACGAGAACCAATCGATGGAATGATACATCTCAAATTACTTGGATACTACGTATCTACATGTATAATTATTTCGTATGAAATAGATGAATTCGTTAACAAAATTATTATGAGGAAATTGTTATGTAAATATATTCCGTAGGTTCGACGCAAATCGATAAAATATAGCGCATAAGAAATGTAATCGCTGCCTATGCTTTGGGAAGGCAACATTTGTGTATGATTAATTCATAATACGAATCGGTATAAGGTATAGATTAATATATTATATTGGGTCTAGGACATCTGGACCGTAAGGTCCACTGGACATTATAACCGGATAATTAACCTCACTGTGACGTGGGTGTCTTGAATCGAATAAGTAGCTCCAAGTGTTTCGATCAGGAACTGGGGGACGATTTTTGATTATGGAACGCTTGAAAATTAAGTACGAGTAAACACTATTGTACTTAGTGTCAAAATTGTAGGCACTGACATTCTGCCGATAGAATTGAATACGAGTAATGAATGTAATCATAACCGCTCGTTTTTCAATTTGCTATCGCTATTTATGACAGTTTTTGGGGTTCCGAGCCAAATGGAAAAAAACGGAACCCTTATAGATTCGTCATGTCTGTCTGCCTGTCTGTCTGTCTGTCCGTCCGTACGTCACAGGCATTTTACTTGACGATCGGAAGACTATTCATCCACGACATTTCATGTCATATATACTTTAAGCCGCGTTCACATTCGTGTGTCGTGTTGTGTTGTGTGGCGTCAGACAAATGTGAACCATATTAAATGTATGAAACCGATTACCATTCTGATGCGTCACAACACAACACGAAACACGAATGTGAACGCGGCTTTAGTCGTATGATGAGGTATATACCTGGCGTCATTTTCAGTATACAATATTTTGACAAGAGGTGAGAAACGCACAAATACACATACGCACACAAACCTTCATAATTATTCTTATTTTAAGTTGATGAGTGTTGCACGGTTTTGTTTTGTTTTAATTTTGAAATCTAAGGTCCTGGCCAGGATACCAGCGATGAGGCTTTGTCACATGACAATGCTGAGCCAGCGCCGTTTCTTTGCCACAACACATATATTCTTCTTCATCGGCTTCTTAAAAATGTCCTTTTTGCATGCTTTCTTTAGGTAGATACCTATGTATATTATTGTTTTATTTTTTACCTTTATTTAATATACATAATAATGCCTTTTGTATGTTTTGGGAAATAATAAAGTTTTAATCAATCAAATAGGCAGTCGTCTGTCTTGCCTGAATGTCAGGAAAATCTGAATGTAAGAAAAGTTTGACTAGATACTTTGGTATGACAGCTGCCGCATATTTGACCTGTAATCGTACGTTGGCGCAAAATGATGCATAACCTGGTTCGCTGGTTTTTGCCATGAATAAACTGACCAAGACAAGGGATTTTATGCTCGACACTTGGCGTTTAAAGGGTTAAAGCGTGGCCTTCAGATAATAACAGCCACCTTGTAATACTGCTCTCGATTTGTGTTTGTCCACACAGATAACATAAGTACCACTTTATTTGTATTTCGCTCAGCACTGAGAAATGGATAATGATAATAATTATGACAGATGTATTTAGATCACATTCGAAACCGTACCGCTTAGTTTGTGGAAGCCTCGAGAGGGGTGGAGACCGACTGTATAGTGCCGAGTCATGGTCTGATCTTCTGTTTGTGGGTGCTCATTGGGGTTGTACAAACGGCAACACAATTAACGGACTATCCTGTATTTATATAGAACCTTATTATTATGCACATAAAGTGCACGGCTGGTCATTTAGCTGCGTTGTCGATGGTACCCCTACGAGAATGAGCCAAGTAAACTATTAATCAGTTATATTGACGATTATTTGTAAGTCGAAAACGAGTTACAATTCGGCGCCTATAGAGGTGCTAGGGTAGAGTAAACATACAAATTTCAAATGGCACTGAAGATTAAACAGTCGGCCTCATTAGTTGCTGAACACCTAAGTGCCTTGTCGTTTCCGCTCGTTTGAAAACTTCATATGGCAACTTAACATGAAGTTTAATGCGACTCGGTCCAAAGCACGTCCAAAAGTGTTAACCCCCCTGTAGCCTCACAACCTTAGGTACATCGTCTTCAAAGAGATGTGCACACATACATTTCGATCAGAACGCAATAAATAATCGCGGCGTCAACTGTAATTGCCGGGTGTTTTCTTATAAATATTTGTTAAAAAAATTGCTGACAACATGGTGAAATAGCAAACATACATAACGACACAGATCAATGTAAAACATTCCTTCCTACAATGCATTTTTTCGAATGTTATATCCAGTCGCATAAGCAATGTGTTAAGTATTTAGAATTCATTAAACAGCCCCGTTAATAAGATTCGGAAGGGCGTTAACGAATACTCTAGAAAGCTAAATTTACAGGACCCGCTCGCGGCGCCACGAAGGGAGCGCGAGAACCTCGTGGAATCTTCGCCTCGCCACCAGAATCGGCGGGGCTAAGACGGCTGCCATTTTCTTGGTTATCGCTGTGGATACGATGTCTTATCCACTGCGAAAATGGCTAGGCTACAGAAACCCGCAGGATAATGTTAGACAAGTTAATGTGACCTTGTTGTAAGTATAAAATAAAGACACCCGTCTTAAAAATTATCAAAATGTGGACACGACTCACCAGCCGCCATGTTCCCAGTTCCACCGTCCGCGTCCAACTCTCGACGCCGCCGGGAAGCCATGTAATGTAATTGCATTAGTCTTATCTCCTTACCCATAATCTATTTACCTACTTGAAACTGCTGGACAATTTTCGACCTTGATGGTATGTAATAAGGTTGCGAACGATGTGATAATGAGTATATAACGACTATCATGTAGAAAGGCTATTAACTGTTATAAAAATAAAAACTTCATTCGAGTAAACTGAACTTGTGAAGTTGAGTCAATGAATATTATTAATTCCTCTAGCGTTTTTCCCGGTTGTACCCTCAAGGAACCCGTGGTCCATTATCAAATGTCAAATAAAATGTGAATAATATTTTGGAAAACAATAAATATGATAGTAACTAATAGTCTCTCGAACTCGGTTGAGAAATGCGACCCGTAGAAAACAAGATCCCGGCAGACCCCGTACAAACAAAATCCCGGCAGACCCCGTACAAACAAGATCCCGGCAGACCCCGTACATACTAGATCCCGGCAGACCCCGTACAAACGAGATAATGTTGGCCCCAGCTGCGGCGCTAAGTACCACAAAAATCGAATCTCGAAGTTCGCATATACTTATTATCTCGAAGTGTGATAGGGACGGAGAAATACCAACTTCGAGATTCCATTTTTGTGGTAGCGCCGCTGCCTGACTGACTGACTTATCAACACCCAGCCCAAAGCGTTGAACCTAGAAAAAGTTGTGTTTTTTACAATGGGTACATAGTTTATATAACGTAAGTACCTACCCAGTAAGAAGGGATTTTTGAAAATTACACCCTGATGGGGTGAAAAAGGGGTTATTCATATTTATTATTTATTTATTGTTCCACAATTATACAATTCTTATTTTTTTAAACAATTTACGGCACCGCCAAACTGCATAACAGTTTGTTGGCGGTATTATCACTCTCGTTTCATTCCAATCATGAGATCACACAACCCAGAGGACAAGCCAAGCCCGCCTCCAAAGAGCTGTAGGTTACCCGGTTATAAGCATACTTTAGTGTTCAAGTCCAGTGTCGTGCTTGGCTGGCCCGGCAAGGAATGGAACTTCTTTTATGTTAGCTAGTAATAGATCTTATTTTATTTTCATCACACTTGCTCGTCAATGGCGTTATTACTTGCGAGCGTACAGAGCAGTTATAGCCGTTTTACCTCCCACGGGGTGTTAAGTTTAGTTTTAAAATATTGAACCCACTCATACTTCACTTCGGACGGAGGATATTTCCAATCAGCCAAGGTGTATTTCATATCTTCAAAGGTTTGCTACAACCAACTTTTAATACGTATAAAACATATCTTTATATTAAATTAAACTGCAATTTAATGTTTAGTATTTATTACAAATAATTTTAAATGTTTTCAAACTGTGGCTGTATACCGAAGGGTCGTCAAATTCAACAAAATGGACGACTGACATGTTGCAGTTTTTATTACGATTTGTATTAATTTCATCTAAAATTTATTTGTTTCCTCGCAAATGCGATGAAAAACATTGTGTATAACACGGGCGTAAGAATATTGCAAACTCGAGTCATCAAAAGCCCTCCGCCTTCGGCGTCGGGCTTCTGATAGACTCTTGTTAGCAATATTCCACTTACGCCCCTCGTTAAACAATGTACTATTAATGTTTATGTTAGTTATTATTGATTTTAGAAATAAATAGGTACATGCAGAGTGTGATATAAATACTTTAAAAATATAGCTTTAATACGTTATTTATTCGGTAGATACAATGATTAAAAATTTAAATGAACTTATAGGGATACATTCTCAGAATATTGTTCACAGAGTATACTTTTTACAGCTTTTTTGAAATTCAAAAAAGCTGTAAAGAGAATACCCTAAAATCGGATTCAAAATTTGAATCCGATTTTTGACATTTCTCCCTGAAACAATTCTACAGGGAGTGAATTAAATATTCTTTGTTTGGTTGAAAATTTGTGTATGGTAAAATATTGAGTGAGAGACTTGTAACTTTGTGTATCGACTCCTTATAATACAATTATATAATACAAGAAAAGTAATATTAGGGTTTTAGAAAAACCCACCCCTAACCGGGTGAAATAGAAGAAAAAGCGTAGTATAGGTTCCTACTTATCCACCGCAAGATACTCATGTATTTGTTTAATTTAAATATAGATATTATTTATGAATTAGTAGGTGGGTAGGTATTAAGTAAAATTAATTGTGTTGTTTCTATTCAGAACGCAATTGTGATAAAGTGTTGCCATTTCGTGTATTTGTGTATGAAATAATTCGAAACGCCATCTGACTAAATTCATGTCAAATACTCAGGGCTATAGGCGAAAGGACCTTTCAGATGTAGCAAAATCAAACTTTTATGTCAACGCAATCAAAATAAATAGCAATTTAAGTAGCATAAATATATTGAAATTGAGTACTCGCAAGAAACTCAAAACCTAAAGGGTAAATACACTTCCCGTTAACACAGAAACTTGAAACTTGGTACGAAGAAACTTCATATAGCACAGACAAAGGAAAAATTAAGAAAAGTAGACTTTTTTATTAAACACATCCAAAATACATTTTTTTAAAGTTTTAATCTTACTACCTTTTTCAACGTAAACGCGTAGAGGTATTAAATTGAAATTCATATCAAGTACTCAGGTCTATAATACCTTACACTTGTAGCAAAACGAAACTTTTATGTCCACGCAATCATAAGAAATAGCAATATAAGTCGCATAATTTAAAACTGAAAACGGTGCATGTGAAGTCCCTGACCCGCACTGGGCTAGCGTGGGGACTACTGCCCGTTCCCTCTCATCCATGGAAGGAGGCGCGTGCCCAGCAGTGGGACGTATATAGGCTGATTTATATTGTTGTATATTATAGGTAATCTCAAGGTTATCAAAACTCACAGATACTTTCCCGTGAACTAACAGTTTTGTATTAACGGAATAAAAAGAAACAGAAATTTAAGTAATCCGCTTATTTTGGTGTTCGCAACTGCTCGCAAGGGAATCAAAGCCTAAAGGATGATTACTAAATTGATAAAGTGACGCTGTTTAAATTTATGCTCCCCCAGCTTTCCATATTGTAATGTTACGGATTCCATTTTCATTTATCATTTAGTAACAAACATACTACAACTTTTGCTTATTATAGGTTTGTACGGAACCCTCGGTACGCGAGTCCGACTCGTACTTTCACGCCGACGGCAATTGATGGCTGAAGGTTAAGTGGTACAAAACTAATTTAGTATTTTTTTTTTTTTTTTTTTATGTGATAGGAGGCAAACGAGCAGGCGGATCACCTGATGGTAAGCGATTACCGCCGCCCATGGGCACCTGCAACACCAGAGGTGTTGTGAGTGCGTTGCCGGCCTTTAAGATGGGAGTACGCTCTTTTCTTGAAGGTTTGAAGGTCGTATCGGTCCGGAAATACCGCAGGCGACAATCCATTCCACAGATTAGCTGTGCGAGGCAGGAAGCTTCTGGAGAAGCGCACAGTTGAGGACTGCCAACCATCTAAGTGGTGAGGATGGTAATGTTGTCGCGTTGGACGATGGCGAAAAGAAGCGGTAGGGATTAATCCGAACAATTCCTCGGAGCACTCCCCGTTATACATGCGATAGAAAATGCAGAGCGAAGCCACATCTTTACGCAGCGCCAAGGAGTCAAGCCGACCCGAAATATGCTGGCAGTCAACAATTCGAGTTGCTCGTCGTTGGATGCGGTCCAGAGGGAGAAGCTGGTATTGGGGTGCCCCTGCCCATAGATGAGAACAGTATTCCATGTGTGGGCGGACCTGCGATTTATAAAGCTGCAGGCGGTGGGCCTGTGTGAAATACTGTCTCGATCTGTTGAGCACACTGAGCTTTTTTGAGGCTAATTTGGCCTTACCCTCTAAATGCCCGCGGAACTGGACTTCACTCGAAATGTCGACGCCAAGGATTCCGATACTGGCTGCGGCAGTCAGGGGAGTGCTCTCAAAACGAGGTGACACGACAAACTTTAACTTTTTCGCGGTAAACGCGCAAACCTGTGTCTTGGTAGGGTTAAAAAGGACTAAGTTAAGTCGACCCCATTCAGAGATTTCATTTAGGGAAGTCTCAATTTCAGACACAAGTTTGTTCCGGCTCTCGATGACAATTTCCCTAGAGATATTGGTACGGCCGGTGTAAGAGGCATCACCTGTACTATCATCAGCATAACAATGAATACCGCTGATTTTCAGCATGTCATTAATATGCATAAGGAATAGCGTGTATGGGGTGGCGCATCGTTATTGACTATTTTTCATGATCATTCATTCAATACAATTTGAGACGTTGGTGCCCGATACATCTAGGCAGATGTCATTACACGCCTCCCTAAGGCGTTGTAAGGATGAACTGATTGAAAAAAAAGATGACTGAGGTGGATTGTTTCGATAGCTCAGCTGGTTGAGAGTAGGGAACGCAAAACCGGTTTTAACCGAAACCGAAGAAACCCGTTATAACACCGAGCTGTACACCTAGCGTATACGTACGTTACGTCATCGACCTACCGGTGACTCATACGAGTATACGTTGTTTCAGTGGATCAACCTACGAGTAGCTTGTTGAAGCTTCACAATAAGTTGATTATTGAATAAGTAATTGCATAAGTACGTTGATAGTTCTCTTTAGGTCAATGAAGCTTATGTATGAGTGTATAATAATTAGACGGAAAAGTCATCATACATAGGTTTATTTATGAATTTAACTCTGTATTTTTCTGTTATAATATAAATAACACACAATCGTAAACATCAACAACTTTTCATTTTGCATCATCAGAGGGGAGGCTACCGCGCGCGGCCGCGTAAAGTAAGCTACAGTTGACAACGAAAAAAATGTAAACAAACAATGTATTGAATTTGACATTTAATATGTCAAATCGAATACATTGTTTTTTACATTTTTTTCGTTTTCAACTGGTGCTTACTTTAGGAAACAAATAACGGCGTGCTGTGATTGGTCATGACGTTCTCGCCGTCGGCGCACTAGACCCGCGCGCAGATCATCTTGCTTTCAAATTTAAAAATAATTGATAAATGTATACAATGTGGAGCTATTGATGATTTACTTAGATTTTTTATCAATAGATTACTATGATAAAGCTGAATTAATGTTTGTTTTTAAGCAGTAACGGTGCTAACGGAAATTATAAATTTTAAATGAAAGGAAAAATTTAATGCTCTGAGCCGGATTCGAATCCGGCTTGGAGCCACCAACCACCAACGTCTCAGATTGTATTGAATGAATGATCATGAAAAATAGTCAATAACGATGCGCTACCCCATACTAAATTAGTTTTGTACCACTTAACCTTCAGCCATCTGGCCATTCAAGCCACAGCCATTCAAACCTATAACAAGCAAAAGTTGTACTATGTTTGTTACTAAATGATAAATGAAAATGGAATCCGTAACATTACAATATGGAAAGCTGGGGGAGCATAAATTTAAACAGCGTCACTTTATCAATTTAGTAATCATCCTTTAGGCTTTGATTCCCTTGCGAGCAGTTGCGAACACCAAAATAAGCGGATTACTTAAATTTCTGTTTCTTTTTATTCCGTTAATACAAAACTGTTAGTTCACGGGAAAGTATCTGTGAGTTTTGATAACCTTGAGATTACCTATAATATACAACAATATAAATCAGCCTATATACGTCCCACTGCTGGGCACGCGCCTCCTTCCATGGATGAGAGGGAACGGGCAGTAGTCCCCACGCTAGCCCAGTGCGGGTCAGGGACTTCACATGCAACTTTTTCAGTTTTAAATTATGCGACTTATATTGCTATTTCTTATGATTGCGTGGACATAAAAGTTTCGTTTTGCTACAGGTGTAAGGTATTATAGACCTGAGTACTTGATATGAATTTCAATTTAATACCTCTACGCGTTTAGCGTTTAGTTTAATGTGGAACTATTGATGAATTACTTAGATTTTTTATCAATAGATTACTATGATAAAGCTGAATTAATGTTTCTTTTTAAGCAGTAACGCTGCTAACGGAAATTATAATTTTTTAATTAAAGGAAAAACTTAATGTCCGAGCCGGATTCGAATCCAGCTCGGAACATTGAATTTTTCAATTTTTCCTTTCATTTAAAATTTATGATAAAGCTGGATTATATGCGTCGACTTGAATTTTTTAAACAATTAGAAGGCTTTCACTCACTGACATTAAACTGTTCATATACATTTAATCCCACCAAAAACATAAATGTAAAAAAGGAGAGCCAGGTTCAATTCAAAAATTATGTTTGGATGTGGGCTTCGCCGCAAAAAGAATGGAGATCTAAGGGGGGCGCGGGGCCTCGGGAAATCCTTTCGCAAAAACTAGTGCCTCGCCGATACTTGGGATTAAGTACTCAGCTGACCCTAGACTCCTAAGAGCCGTGGCGCTAACGGCAACGCTAGGAAGATGATGATGATTTGGCTAGCTAACCCATTCACTTCCGTTTCCTTGCATCGAAGCGAATGCGTGGGAACTTCATTTTAGGCAGCAGGGGGGCGTGGCTAAAAAAAGTTTGGGAACCCCTGATTTACACCTTATGGATAAATATGTTATTAATTCTGACTTTGGTTATCTTTGATAGTTTTTAATCGTATTCAGTAGGTAATCAAAACACACTTGTATAATATTTTAGAGGAAATAATATTTTTTTATTCGTTTCGGATTATATACTGACGTAAGCACTTGACGAAAGATTTAGCAAAATAAAGGGGAGATCTATTATAATACTAAAATGCAATACTCTATTGAAGAAAAATACCACTTGTATAATATATCCCTGGATTTACAAGGGTCGCTAAGAAAACGCTGTGTAATACCTAAATAACGTCAAATTTTACTATCTTTTTTACTATTAGTAGTACTCATTGTATTCTGAATATCAAGAAAAAAATCGCGACCTTGGGAGTTATCGAAGGTGCATTTATTTTACGTACCGTAACGTCGGCGGCGGAGCGGGACATGGCGCGGGGCGGGAGACGCGGCGCATCTCTCTCAGCAACTTGCCGTGGATGAATCCACGTCAGGCGAGCGCCCCGGGGTGCCGCAGAGGGGGCACCACACCAGCCGTTCCGCCGCACGCCAGATGTTTGCGTTGCGGCCCCCCTTTTGCGCTGAAAGAAACCTTAAGTATTATATTATTGTGGGACAGTGCTTCGGAGATTCATACGATTTTTGTTTTGCAGAAACGGGCTAAGTTTTTGGGCGATATAGGCTCAGCTTTAGAATCGTTGTCATCGAGTTCATGGCTCATTATTTAAATATAGATACTACTCATTAAAACATGATTCCTCACCAAGTTTCAAGTTGTGAAAATCCATAGTTTTTGAGAAAAATACATTAAAGTTTCCATATAAATTTCCATTACTGTGTATTTCGAGGAGATTTTGACTGACAATGACACTTGTGCGCGTTCCTTTTTACGTGTTGATATCGGTAGATGTTCTTTAGGTAAGTTTTTAATCAATTACGGTTAATATTCAATATAATATCACAATATAATAAATGTAGGTATCTGTTAGTTGTTTTCGCCCCGACGCATATGACCAAAAACGCAAAAGGGTAATTTGACATACTCTAAGGCAGGTCCGTGTAGGTACGACGACGAGCGAAGCGAGCTAGGGGGAGTGTTAGGTGTACCGCGACCCTAGCGCGCGAGCCGAGCGAGCAAAGCGAGCGTGCCGCGGCAACGGCAGCGGCCGGCGAAGCGCCAGAACCGAAAATGTGTTATTTCACCTAGGTGTACCTACACCGACCTATCTTAGGTATTACGCGTAGTAAAGATTTGATAATTCACGTATTTAGAAGAACGGGGTTAAAAAAAAGTGTGTCAAAATCTCGTCAAAATGCACGTAATGACGCCATCCATAGAAATTTATATGGAAACTTTAATATATTTTTTGCTCAAAAACTATGGGTTTTCACAACTTGAAATTTGGTGAGGAATCATCTTTTAATGAGTAGCATCTATAAAAAAAAATGAGCCATGAACTTGATGACAACGATTCTAAAGTCGTACCCTTGGAGTTTGGACCCAGTGGGAGTACTTACCCCTTGCAGGGCCCGCCCGGCTCGCGCCCGTGCCCCTGCAGTGCGGGCACGCGCCGGTTGGCTTCCTCGTCTCTAGTGCGACGCGGCCGCCGTCGCCGCTGGCGTCTTCGTCTATTTGAAGGAATCGTCTATTTCTACTTCTATTATGGTAGTAGGTAGGTACTACAAATTTATTACTATTATTTTTGGACTTCAATATTTTGATTTATTTTTGACACTGTTCTATTTTTTTAAATCCCGTTAATGTACAGTCATAAAAATGATAATGCACGGCCAAAATAATGTACAGCCCAATAATCCGCGTCCATACTGTACATGGATCATCAGGCTGTACATTATTGGGCCGTGCATTACACAGTAATTCAAGTTAAATTAGTTTACTTATGCTCTTGAATCTTTTCTTACACTTATTACACTATTACAATAAAATCTGGTAAATAAAAAGAATTAAGTTAGCTTGACAATTAGTTAAAAAGTTTAATATTTTCATTCAAACGCGACTATAGAAAGTTTGAGCTGAAAATGTTGTCAGACATAGAAAAAAAAAATTGTGAAAGGTTTACGTCGATACAAATATGTCGATATATCGTTGGTATTTATATTGTATTTACACATAATATTAATACTAGAATTTCTTCGTGGATGTATGCAGGTTTCCTCACGATGTTTTTCCTTCACCGAAAAGCGAAGTCCCCAACCCGCACTGGGCCAGCGTGGGGACTACTGCCCGTTCCCTCTCATCCATGAGAGGAGGCCTGGGCCCAGCAGTGGGACGTATATAGGCTGATTTATTATTATATTATATTTTATTAATACTAGAAGGTTTTACAATCAATTGCCAAATACCGGTGAATAGTTCAGCAACTAGAGACTCCGCACCGTGCCTCCCAGACGAAAATTGTCCTTTGGCAATTGATTGAAAAACCTTTTATTGCGCGTATTCCAATTTGTCGAATTTCGCGTTTGAAAGGGTGGCCACAGCGGGTTGGAATTTCATGGCAGAGGAATGGCATTTGTGCATACTTATCTTTATCACATCATACGACACTCGAAAAACAAATGCCATCCGATTTCAAAGATGTTAAGTGCATTTATCCTAAGTTCTCGTCCATCATCACCATTTTTTTCCGGCTTCCAACTCTGACGGCTCGATAACCGCCCGGCCGGGAGGGATGGCATTTTTTACAGTGTCTGTATGTGATGAAGAACAAGCATGCCAATTTTCAAGGGGTTGCCTGCCAATTTTTTTTATTTTATTATTCTTCGCTCGCTTACTCGGCTCCGGTCCCACTGGGAGGTATGGCATAAAAAATTCAAGAGCGTACACACTTTCAGGCTACCGCGTTTCAATCGGTTGCCTCTCGACATTTTTTTTACCACCCCCCTACTATTTCCGAACCAGTCACAGTTGGATCAGTTTGGGTTGCACAGGGCGGTTCCACAACACTTCGGGAGCTCAAATACCGCGAGCCATCCGGTTGCCTCTCTGAAATGAAATTACGCGTCATTGCTTTAATTATATCATCATAACATAAGCCAAAACATTTTTACTGGAGAATAATTTTCTCAAGCAATCGCAACTTATTCATTAGGAAAGAAAGAGCACACACTTACATATTTTAAAGAAAGAGCACACACTTACATATTTTACCCAGATACTTACTAACTTCGTTTAAATCGTGAGAGTCCGCTGAATGCGGGTGGCGAATGATCGATCACTTTGGCACTCTTTGGGAGAGGCATACTTATGTGCAGCAGTGGACGCCTTTCAGCTGATATGATGATAATGGACTTCATTTAACTAAATATAAGCTTACAGAGTTCAGCTATGAATGAATTCAACACTGACCTCCCTCATTTGATTGTTCGTTCAGAGTTTCTAGAATTCTGCAAACTATTCCTTATTGCGCAGCTCCTTCGCTTTGTTAACGAAGCCACGGGAAAACCGAGACGAAACAAAACTTCGCAACAAAGCAATTGTGTCGAATAAAAAGAACTGTCATTGCAGAAAGCCCACGAAGTTAATTAAAATATAAATTGAAAAGGTATCAGTTTATATTTGTTTGCAACCATGGATGTATACCTAACAACTATCCGCGCCTGAAATAAATTGTGTTTGTCGTTGCAAAAGGATTTGCTATTAAATAATAACAGGCGCTGTTCTCACTTTACGTCGAGGTTGTTACTTACCGCTCTGCTCTATGGTTATAACCGTATTAATGTCATTTTGATGTGCACTCACAAATGCTATCAATAACTATTTTATTTATTACTTTCACTAAATAATAAATGGAAGAAGAAACGTGGGTATGGGTCGTGAGGATATTCCTTCCACGCGGCGAAGCGAGTTTTAAACATAGTGATAGTGTATTTTAATGGTTTTATTTTGTGGTCGTTTTCGACAAGGATATTGAATGTGTGGTTATCAACGCGTTCCGGTCTACTGCGATAAGTACATGTGTTTCAGCCAGAGATTTAGAACCGTAAGTAAACGAATATTTTATAAATGGTACGGTTTTAACTGATTCCCTTTTTGGCTTACGCAGGTTGATTTATTGGCAGAGAAATTATACGATTTTATTTTTTATAAACTGGTACTATCCGCCTTTAAATTGTTTTCGTAAATCGAGTGTTATTGAGCTGACCTGTGTCGTGTTACATATCGGTAAAATATAAATAAATAGAAAGTACCCAAGACTTAGAAACAGAATATGCATGTTTGTCAGCATCACACAATTATTGTCCCTTACTGGATTAGAACCGACGACCATTAGGTGCGCAGGCAGAGTCAATTTACTAGCCACCCATTAAAGCCAATAATATAAATATTGCGATATAAAATACTACCTATTACTGACTTTATCTAGGTTTCTGAATTATATGATAGTGGTGTACGCCCCCCACGTGTCACCTAATAAACACGGCATTTGACAACAGCACAACTAGTGGCTCTGGGAGGTGTGGAGACGGGAGTATGACTAAAATATTGATATTTTTATTTTCCAAAAACTGGGCTGGAAGTAAAATACTATATACTTAATACAAAATTCTACCAGCGTTTCTGAAAAAGAAGACTATTGTTAAGATGAGACGCCGAAAAAACTCAACAGTTAGTGCCTATTTTATAGCCAAAAAAGCTTACTTGCAATCATAGTGCTTATTTAAAATAAATAAAACTGAATATGAATGCAAAAAATAATAATAATCATAATGCGTTGTTCTACAATATAAAGCATTATGATTATTATGATTTCATTCGTTCTGAAAGTGTGTTACGTAATCCAAGGCAGAAATGGTGACTATTAGCTAAGTCGTTGGGTATGCTTGCCTGCAGTAACTGTTTCATCTAGCTCCCTAGGCGTGATACATTATATGGCCATGCATTTCTGTCAATTAGATAGTCCTCAACCCTGGAATAAGCCTTTGACATCAATGTTTTTTTCAAGTAATTTTCACGAGCCGGGAAGTGTTAAAGACTTTAATTTAATTAGGTAAATTATTATAATAACTGATACATTTTAGTTGCTATATATATTTATATTACTTGTATAAAAATTATGGATATATGTTTTTTTACAGAATGAATCTATGTTCTTAATGACATTTATAAACAATAGGTTCCTTAATGTATTGTGACGCTACTGTTAAAATGGTAATTTCCTTAAAGAGTTCTCTCACGGATCAGGATACTCTTCGTTTATATATAGAACGGATGGCTCTTTTTTGTAATACGAGAACAAAGATTGTCTGTATGTTAGCTGTTTTACCCCAAACAGTATACCGTACGACATAATACTCGTACTATGAAAATTACTATGATAAAAAATAGGCGAGCTGTTTCAACATTGGTCAGCTTAATAACTTAGGTAGTTTACGCGCCAACACGGCTATATGGGCACTTCATTGTAGATTTTTGTTTAAATTGTTATGCCCAAGAATATTGTTTTATCTACTATTTATAAACACCGCCAACACAACCATTTGCTTTCACCGGTGTAACATTAGGCAAAGAAAATCCAACATATTTAGTTTTCTTGGCATTTAATAGCAGATGTTAACGGTAAACCAAGCGAATATGTTGACCAGTGTGCCATTAACTTTGCTATATAGTCTGTAGAATTCGCATGTCCATAATCGAATTTGCGTTTTAATGATATCGGAAGGTTCCCTTCAAGTACTCTTTCATAGACCAATACTAAACTGAAATATAATTTTTGTTTCATTGATTCGCCCGTCCAATTGCACAAGGTTCCGATTAACGATGCTCGAGTTATCGTCAAACAAACCGCGTACACCGGAGTATTTCAGGCGACTCGGAAACATCGCTAGCTCGTCGAACAAAGTATCTGATATACAGCTAAACACTGTAATTTCAAAAACAATTACTAGAATATTTAATCCATTTTAATTGTCTGAATTCAGACTTGAGAGGTAAATACTTCGTAACTACACTAAATATCGAACACTATCTAAACTATCAAATTGCATTTGCTAGTATTAAATGCTTAGGTATGAAGTGTTTTATTTGAGCAACAAGTTGTAGTTCCAATGTTACTCGGATTGCTATTCTAGTTTTCAAAGCGTTTAAGTATGAATTTTGTCGAAATTTCCACGATCGTTTGACATTAAGTTTTAGAATTTCTTTAAATAGAAGCACCGCTCAGAAGCCTTTTAATGCACGGGCGTTGTGGTATTGTTGGCGGTTACCTGCAAGTCCTGTAATTTCATATGATTCCGTTTAAAAATCCAGGGGGCTGAAACAACCGTGCACTGAAGGAGGAAATTGAGAAACTTGCCTATATACCTAAAATGGTCAGGAGAATTCGAACGGAAGAGGCCGCAACTCCCAGAAAAGCCCCCACACGCATCCCATACTCGCTGCCCGCGAGAAATCGAGCAATAGAGCAATAAAAGGCACCGCCGTAACGTAACATCGTTTCGACCCGTCTGTAACCAATAAAAGGCACCGCCGTAATGTAACATCGTTTCGACCCGTCTGTAACCAATAAAAGGCACCGCCGTAACGTAACATCGTTTCGACCCGTCTGTAACTTTGTTGAGGAAAAAACTAGAAGGCTACAATTTCAGTGCTAGTTAGCTATGTAATGGCTACTGGCCCTTACGGCACAATTTTTTGATGTGACAACCATACTACACTAGTTTTAGGTATGCAAAAATTAATAAATGCAGTAAAGCTCTGTGATTCCTAAGTTGCAGAATTTTACTAAGCTAGCAAATAAAGATGAATGAAAAATGCGTGACTTGGCTCTACGTAAAATCTCACAACTTTTGGAAGAGATTCGAGACTTGGCCTAATTTTTATATGGAATTTTATATACGGGATATGTTTCTCGGCGCAATTTAAATCTTGAGGTGATTTTTGGGAGGTCTATTATTAGAGGTAAGTGTGCAACTGTATGAGTTTGTACCTATGTATGTATAAGTTTGTATGTAGGAGGTAATCTACGGACCTATACATCTGATTAAAAAAAATGTTTTAAAAGTATTTACAATAGACGTTCGCGATGGAAATGTGCTGCGACCATATCCTGCGCCGCAACTTTGAATGAATGGCCACAATCTACCTACTAACAATAATTTTATGTTTTTGTAATTTACTAACACTTCTAAGGGCAAAGCCTGAAATATTTTTTTTTGTTATTATTATTATTAATACGTTTATGAACGGATGAAGTTGGTTGGTTGGTAATAGTTGCTAATTATTGCCGAACATAGACCCCGGCGCGGCGAGCGACCAATGGTGTGTGGGCTCGACCCCTCATTCTAAGTCTACGCACAGACTATATACTTATAATCGACCGAGTGAGCGAAATTAACGAAGATCTAGGCTTGAGCTTGGGCCGAAAATTCTTCGTTTGTCTGGGGTCTGTGGTGTGTGGTGTCCACATGTCCCGCTTTCCGGCTGTTCAGTTCTCCTCTACAGTTCGTATTTTTCAACCGATTCTCGTTTTGTGAGCAGGTTCGACATTTATACATGATGATTCTTAATTCGTCATTAGGAGTAATTGTACAGGATTAGACCTGTAATTGATACCAAACACTATTAACTCGAAATTACCAATTAAAACTGAATATGGAATCAGTTTATAATTCAAAATCACTGTCACCTTACGATAATTTGCAAAAATTTGACGTATGTGTGTTTGACGTCTCTATTTAACTTCAAGAAATGTAGGGTGACCAAACATTCAGTGGATATTAGTGTTAACATTATCATTAAATTTAATTAACTAATCAGTGATTTAATTGCATGAGACCTCATCCATTGAAATCCGTTTTGGCTGTTTATCAATATTTTTCGACTCCTGATCACGGATTAAGAATCATCGTGTAATAGATTTTTTTGATGGTCACTTAAAAAAATTTTTTTTTATAAAGTCATGGTCTTGAATCCTACGGCTCAAGGAGAAACATGAGAATATTATACTTATTGATTGCTAGCAACACTGAATAATCCGCGTACCCCAACAGCCACCTGTACACACAGACAATTCGCCACGCTGTCTTACTACTAACTCCTGCTTTATCCGCAATTTCCAACCTTGTACCACTTGAGATACAGTTCAAATACTTTTTGGAATCAAGGCAGGTGAAGAAGCGTTTCATTTTTATTGTTGTGACTACTTTATTTAATATAAACTCTTCATTCCTGAATTCAGTTTGTTTTTTGGCGTCGCGGACGACACTTGGGTCCAGTGCAGGCGTTCGTGTATGTTTGGTTGTCGTATTAGTAGACACCTTTAATCTAGTCCAATTTTGTTTGGACTCAAACACTTGAAGATATTATGTATATTTCGTATGCTTCTGGCAATTGCCGTTAATTGTAACAAATAAAATCTAGAAGTGCAATTTTGCGTTATGCATTTTCTTGATTGCTGCTGTATGCGGTGAGGTGTCTGCGGGCCGAGCGTTTGGTCGAGGCTAGTGGCATCGCGTAACTGACAAGGTAAGTTTATTCTTTACTAGCTTCTGCCCGCGACTCCGTCCGCTTGGAGCTCGTTTATATCGTAGCTCCCTACAAAATATCACCCCCCATTTCACCTTTTTAAGGGATGATTTCCGGGACAAAAACTATCCTTTGTCCTTCCTCGGAATACAAACTATTTTCATACCAAATTTCGTCTCAATCGGTTCAGCGGTTTAAGCGTGAAGAGGACATAGATATACAGACAGACAGACAGACACATTTTCACATTTATAATATTAGTATCACATCATCACATCATCAGCCTATATACGTCCCACTGCTGGGCACAGGCCTCCTCTCATGTATGAGAGGGAACGGACAATAGTCCCCACGCTGGCCCAGTGCGGATTGGGGACTTCACATACACCTTTGAATTTCTTCGCAGATGTATGCAGGTTTCCTCACGATGTTTTTCCTTCGCCGAAAAGCTAACGGTAAATATGAAATCATATTCCGTACATAAGTTCCGAAAAACTCATTGGTACGAGCCGGGATTCGAACCCACGACCGCCGTTTGACAGCCGCATGCCTGAACCACTGGGCTACCGTAGCTTTGCTTATTAGTATGGATATAGATATCAATGTTCTAGATGAATATATTATTTACTTGTGTGTTATCATGCTCCGTCTCTCTTGGGGGTTCAGAGTACTTCGTGGGATGCTGTTGTAGCCAAAACAAATACCTGTTATTATAAGCTAATTATCTTTTGCCCGCGGCTTTGCCCACGTACCTACTAAGCGTAATTTTCAACCGTCTACAAAAAAGGAGGTTCTCAGTTTAACCCGTATGTACGTATGTAGCTATATGTATGTACGTATGTAGGTATGTGTATGTACGAATGTAGGTATATGTATGTAAGTATGTAGCTATATGTATGTACGTATGTAGCTATATGTATGTACGTATGTAGGTATATGTATGTACGTATGTAGCTATATGTATGTACGTGTGTAGGTATATGTATGTACGAATGTAGGTATATGTATGTAAGTATGTAGCTATATGTATGTACGTATGTAGCTATATGTATGTACGTATTTAGGTATATGTATGTACGTATGTATCTATATGTATGTACGTGTGTAGGTATATGTGTGTTTGTCCGCGATTAGGGAGTCTGCCGTTTTATCAAATGTATTTTGGTCAAATTTCATTTCCCAAACAAAGTTTAGCAACTATTTTGTTTGCCAATGCAAAATTTGGCACAATTTCAATAGTGAATATTTTCATAACGTCAAATTTTCATTAAGCAAAATATTATTACGAAAAATTACATAACGGCATTTGGTCTTTTAGCAAATGCAAGGCAAGGCAAAAAAAACATTGGACAATAAACATTTATCAAGTTAATGGTATGGCAAACTGGCGGTTAGGTTACAATTGCGACCTCTACACAAATTCATTTATAAGTACTCCCTACCCACATAACAAAAAAAGTTTGCCTTGTTTTGTTTTGGTTAAAACATATTATTAATACAGTGAAATTAGCTCTAATTTTTTTAGAGGCAATATTAAAGGACGACTTTTATCTATCAGGATATGTGGGTTATATAGAAAATGTTAATTTTGTTTATTCCCCTTGTTCTCCGGGACGACTGGACGAGCTTCACCCCCCCGCGCCCATGAAAGTGTCCCGGAGCGCGGTATTTTCCATTTTAAAAGAAAACCGTACACGATACATAAAGTGTGTAGAATCAAAATAATCCTTAATAAATTTACTATAAACCATTCGTACACATTACATTAGGAAATGGTAAATTTTCGCCTACTATCTTAAATAACTTCAAAACTGTTTATGTTAAAGTTATTAAAAAAAAACATTAGAGATCTTCATTTGACATGTCACACGATGTAGTTTCTTAGCTTTTTTTCTAATTTATCACCAACCGCCCCACAAAAGTGGCCCCCATGTTTAAAGTTCATTTATTAACGTTACATGTTCCTGTTTGAATCCCCAATTTACATAAGTGTACCAAATTTCAATTGAATCGGTCCAGTAGTTTCGGAGCACATTGGCTGTTTCAGACGGACAGTCAAACACAGACACACGAGTGATCTTAAATAATTGTATCGTTTTTCCTTTTCGGAACCCTAAAAAAGCTCTAAAAACGTACCCTGACACGGAGTTAAGTATCATACGAGGTGAGTGGTGTGTCCAAGTGTGGTCTGGGGAGTTCTTTTTAACCCCTGACGCAAAGAGAGGGGTGTTATAAGTTTAACGTGTCTGTCTTTGTATCTGTTTGTGGTATCGTAGCTCCCAAACGGATGCACCGATTTGAATGCGGTTTTCGGAAAAGTGTATGTTACATTCTGGAGGTTTCGGTGTACGAAGTTTTGATGAAGACTGTTCCCTTATTTAAAAAAAAAAGATGCAATAGTTTTTGAAATGTTGCGCCGGCAAGGACTTACTACTTACTAAGAGATTATGATTAATGCAGATTTGTAGTCTTGAATAAAAGGATAGTATTAAATTAAAAAAGTAGGACTTTTCGTGCACAAAACAATGAGTTCAATTCAAGATACAGCTGAATTTTAAAGATATTGATTACATGATATCCAGACGTGAGCAGCCAGAGGAACTTTGCAGAAGTATTATGTAAAAATTGTCTAGGATTGAGATGGAAGTACTATGGCCGGTAAAAATATTACGTAACGATGTGATAGCTTTTAGAGTGATTAGTGAGTAATTAGTCATTAGTGTCAGTACAAATGAAAAGTCAGTATTACATTCATTCTGAGAACCGGCAAAACTGTTGAACTTCATTAGATTTTGGCAAAAATAAGGATCGATAACTATCATCATTCTTTTCAGACAGGCCCAAGGGAAAAGTGCTGATGAAATAAAATCGTGACTAATGGCCCTCTGTGCACTACAGTAACAACAGTAGGTCTGATAACGACCAAGCCGCGGTTATATAAACTCTGAAGTCCTTTGAAGAACAGAAGTAATGCAGTAGGTAAATTATCCAATACAGTTCTTAAACACTTTGAATATAGCGCACCTGGTCTTCGATATCACATACTTATATTTACCACGTTTGGATACGCTTGTCATGTTCCTATTTACCTAAAATCAAACTTTGTTATGAATTTGTCTTTGCAAGTCCTCTAAGTATTTTGTAAATGCACCTGCTCAGCTCTAACCCGTTCGCTTCCAAGTTTGCTTTTAATGAAGTAAATATACCTACCGCAGTGGCAAAATAGCTGGGTAGAGATTGACAAATAATGTAGTTTAGAGGCGGTATGATGAACTTTCGGGTTTTGGTTGGGTTGGGTGTTGAGGAACATAAGTAGGTTTTTTTGTATCTTTGATTTTACCAAAAAGCAGTCCCTACGAGGGATGCGGGCGACTGAATCTTCGATTTCTGTAGTGATTCTGTGTACGAGTATGAATGATGAGTGACGGTTGTAATGGATGAAGGGTGACATTAATAATGAACTAGGTATGTGCCATTGGGCTTTTTCAGGTTATTAACTGTAGAAGTGGCGAGTTTGCAAAACGAGGCTATTGTACTTTCTTTACGAATGATTTCTTGCAGAGGTTAGGTGGTTCTATATGGAGATTATGACAGGTGATTTCACGGTTTAATCTCGGTTTTGTGAATTTTCTGACAGTCTTTTAAAAGGTTGTCGACGGGTTGTGGGGTCCTTCCATCGCACGGGCAAAGGTCATCTTGAATGGTAATCTTGAAGCGGTATGGGAAGGATTTGTGGTAGCCGTGTCCTGTGACAGTTTGGGTAAGATGGAATGAGATAATAGTCTGGTTTCGTAGATCTGGAACATGCTGCAAAGTCAGTAGCCACTTTTTCAAGTGTGATCCAGTGGTGGATGTTTTGTAGTGCTTGGTGAATTCCATGGTGTGAGTTTTCCAAAGTCTGGGTATAGATTAAAGTCGGGTATTTATGAAGGGTGGCTGCAATTTTGTCACAACAATACAAATTTTAAGTCCGGCGATTTCTTCACCTTGCGTACCAATACCAACCTAATTACAAATTATTAAATAATATTACATTGTCAAAAACGTGTTTATACGTATTATGTTATGTAATGGACTGAATTTGAATTATTGTGTAATGACATATTGAAATCTACACTGACTATTATGCATTGTATAAATTGATGGACTGTAATAAATTGAATTTTGAATTTTAATTATTCAGTTATGTATTTTAATAAGGATTATTTTTTAATTTAAGGTTATAGCACTGTTGTAGTAGGGTTATACCGGTAAGGATAGTTGCTGTATTTCATAAAAATAAATATAAATTTTTACATTTCCCTTAAAAGTCAAGCCATTAAATATAAATAAATATCAATCATAAAACACAGTAATTGAAATATTCTTGTACCTCATAATAACATTTATCTTTAGTTATTGTACCTATTCTACGTATTTCTAAATTTGTTAGTTTGTGTTTTCAGATTCCGGAAACTTATTGAACAGTTTACGAGTATACACATTTACAAATGTATTAGGATAACGCGGCGTGGACGTAATGTCTCGTTCCATACCTCTAAAAAGAAAAAAGAGATCACGTGTCGCTGTCTGTCAGTTCGTCTGTAACGACCGATTTGTTCCGAAACTAGTAAAACGCAAACCCTGAAAACCGTTTGTTCTTTATTCTTTATTATTTTGTAAAGCCATTGTAGTTCTGGTGTTACATTCTGTATTCATGTCAGACCATGACGCCCTGTAAGGGCACACAAAACTTAATACTAGCATGCGTAAGATAACAACATTATTAATAACATTTTTGCAATAAATACATATTCATACATTTTAATTATAATTATAAGTTTGACTTTCGTTTCATATACCTACCTAATTTTTATAATTTTTATTGACATGTAAGAAATTCACTTATGTGGTAATATTTTTCATTATATTCTTAAGAATAGGAACTAATAATTTAGATATGCCATTTATAAAAATTATAAAGAGCCATCAATTAAAAAATCGTCTACTGAGTAATAGCATTTCTCAATGAATACATTCTTTAATTTGTGTTTAAATATGTTTTCGTTACGTTCTTGTTTAATTGGTTGTGGGATTTTATTTGTAATTAGAGTACATTTATAATGTGGACTTTTTTATACATTGCCAAGTTAGCTTTTGGTAGCAATAACTTATTCCTATGCTGCGTTCTGGTTGTCTCGACATATTTTTTCTTTTGAAACAGATAAGGATTTTCACGGACAAAAAGTGCGGCTTGTAATATATAAATACACGGCAGAGTCAACAATTTAAGTTTAATAAAGTATGGACGGCAACTGTTGGGGATGCGCACGTTAGCCAAGATACGGATGCACTTCTTTTGCATCACAAACAGTTGCTGGGCCACCGTACTACCTCCCCAGAGCACCACACCATATCAGAGCACCGAATGCGCATACGCATAATACGCAGATAATGCACACTCTAAGGTAGTATTTGTTTTCAATATGTTAAGTGCATATACAAATTTACATAGTTTGGTTTTAATATTCTGAATATGAGCTTTCCAATTGTTATGCCTAATAAATTAAATTCTTTAACCTCCTCTATATTATTACTAGTACTCGTGACTGTTTTTAAGTTTAATTCTAAAGGCTTTTTTTGCGTTGGTTTAAATTGTATGATTTTCGTTTTTTTCTTAATTCATTTCTAAATTGTGATCACTGAGCCATTTTTTTGTAATTTCAAAGGCGTGATTGAGCTGTAAGTTACATTCAGAACTATTTTTACAGTTAAATAACAATGATACGTCGTCAGCGAACATAATACAGGTAGTGTTTGGGTTTAGGATTGTAGGTAGGTCATTTATGTAAGCTAATAATTTACTTTAAAAACAAAGTTTTAACCGACTTCAATTTAGTACTCCGCCAAGCCACGAGCACTGCATTTCCTATTTTTTACAATTTACCACATGAACTGATTTCCGATAGCAAATGCGTTGATTACTATAGAAAAAAACCGAATCGCTGTATGTGGGCCGATAATATTTGAGGACTTCCATCAATTCCCCAAGATCATCACCAATGGCACTTCATTAGTTCCTATTTCAACGGAATCTTATCAGAACCTGTGACGTACTTTTGCACTTTTAAGTACATAATTGAGGAATTCGATAAGTCATCTGTGGTCTTCATCATCAATTCCTCGCCACCAAATTTATGATTCCGGATGTAAATACACGAGTTATAACAGAAAATACCAAAATCACTACACGCGTGCCTTATAAAATTGAGGAGTCCCCTCAATTCCTCATGGATCCCATCATCTAACTGAATTTTAAAAAAAATGGGACCCACCTGGAAGTATATACATACGAACAAAAAAAAAATTTTTCCGAATCGGTTCATCAATGACGGAGTTCTGAGGTAACAAATATTGAAAAAAAAAAAAAAAAAATACAACCGAATTGAGAACCTCCTCCTTTTTTTGAAGTCGGTTAAAAATAGGACGCATCCGCATACACTACCTTGATGAATGGAACACGTAATAGATCGCATTTCAGAACTGAAAACTTTTAGTTGTTTAGTTGTTTAGTATCGTAGTAATCAATTACCACGGATTGTTTACGATTATGGAGGTAAGATTGAAACCATTTGTGGGCTAAACCGCGTATGCCCATGCCATACAGCTTACTAAGTAGGTAAAATTTCATGGGTAACTTTTTCATATGCCTTAGTCATATCTAGCAGCAGACCTACGCCATATGTTTTATTATTTATATGGTCTAAATTTTTTAAAATGTACTGATAAACAGCTAGCGAGGTTGAATGACGTTTTCTGAATCCGTATTGGTTTTTGTTGAAAATGTTATATTTTTCGAAAAATAAACGCGATTTGATTTACATTTTTCGAATATCTAAGATACTGTCGGTAAAAGCGCTATAGGTCGATATTGGCTAGAATCTGTCGGAATACCACCTGGTTTAAGAATAGGTTTAATTTTAGATATTTTAAGTAAGTCCGGGAACGTTCCTTCACTAAATGATTGGTTAATTAATTTGACCAACGGTTAACTTTTTTGCTTTTGAGCCTTTTAAATATTTTCATTATTTCAATTTCGGTAACTGGTTGTAGGAATATACAATTAGTTGTGGGGCACGATGCGCGCGCGCCGGGCCCGGCGGGGCTCCGGCGCTCGATTCGCCCACCGACGCGAAGTATTCATTCAACGAGCTAGCTACTTGTTGAGGTGACGTAATGACGCCGTCAGCTGTTTTCAATGTAATGTTTTTTTACTCGCGATCTTTTTGTTTTTTCGTTATATTGTTTATAATAGACCACATGGATTTAATTTTATTATTAGATTTATTAATTTTATTGGCATAATAATTTTTTTTCGATATTTTGACACAGCTTTTTAGGGTCTTCTCATAAGTTTTATAATGCTTACGAATTATGTCATTATTTGTTATGTTTACAATAATTTTAAGTTGCCTTTTATGATTACCCCATTTTAACCCCATTGGTAAGCCAGGTTTTTTGACAACTCAATGGTATTAATTTTAAGCGTCTTTGCGGTATGTGCATATTTAGTAATTTTTGTAGTACATCACTAAATGAATTATAATTAATATTTACGGTATTTGTGGGAAGTTTTAATGTTTGTTAGAAGTAACTGGTCGACATTCACGAAAGTCGAAGTTTCTAATAAAGTGATTCGCTCAACGAGGTGCCTAAGAACGGTCTCATCGCATGGCACTGGCAGGCAAAAACCCACGTGTCATTGGTCCGACATCTAAAACTTGTAACGAGATATTGAAGAGACGGCTAAGAAACTTTTTCTTGGAAAATGAGTATTATGACATCACTTATAAGATTTATTAAGCACTAGCTTTTGCCCGCGGCTTCGTTCGCGTTAAATTCGGGGTAACACGGTTCCCCTTTCCTGATTTAGAAAACAGAAGAGAACTCGGAACAGAATAATTTTAATACGCTAAGTTGTAGACAATATTATAATATAATATCGTCTACAACTTAGCGTATTAAAATTATAGACATATTATATGTCTTTCCATTTGGGGATAGAATGTAAAGATTATGGGCATTGGACACACGCGAACATTCTAAGTTCACCCCAGCCACCTTTAATGTTTGACCTTGCGCTTTGTTAATGGTCATAGCGAAAGTAAGCTTAAGAGAAAATTTTAGTCTTTTAAACTGGAACGGGAGATCTGTGGGAATTATTGGGATTCGTGGGATCATTACGTTTTCACCCTTTCCTACGCCGGTTTGGCGCTAATGATATTGCGGCCAAGTTGTGTGACACGAAGTCTCGACCCACCTGACAGCTCAAGCGAATTTAGAAACTCTACGGGAGATGATGTGCTCTGTTCTGTATCCATAACTGTGTCTACTGATAAATACTCTGTTGTATCTCCTGGTACTTTACTCAATATATCTGAATTTATTGTGTCTCGTTCACATAATGTAAATAATACATGTATATTGTTTTGTAAATCTGGGTAAACACTTGCAACTAATTCTGGATCACTGTGTACTAATTGACAAAAATCTCCCGTCAGTGTCACACAACCCTCGGCATCAGTTTCTATCCGACCATCTCTTATTTTCAATAGTGTTTCGGCATAGTTGCACTCTCATATTTTTAGTCAAACTGAACTTTCTTACGGTGGCCCGTAGAGTGGACGACTTGAGAATGCTTTAATTTCGTCTGCAGGTGTCCCCTTCTGAATGACTGGTAACGATTGGCGGAAATCACCAGCCAATAAAACCACCATCCCTCCCATAACATCGGTTCGGTTGCTGAAATCCTGGAGCGTTCGATTTAGTGCTTCTACCACTTTTTTGTACGCCATAGCACTTTCAGCCCACACTAAGAGTTTGCACTGATGTAGCATAGCACCCCGTGCGCTATTTTTACTAAAATTACAGATTGTTTTAATTAAATTTCCTTATTATTCGTTTGTATCATAGAACCTGTACTAATTTTGCGGAGAGTCTCACACAAATTTCCATCCCCTAGTTTAGGGGCTGGGGGAAGATTTCCAAGATAAAATAAGGCAGTATTTTTCGTTGGTTAACAGAGAGACTGTGTACCAATTTTTAGCTTCCTACCTACTGCGAAAAGTCCCATATAAAATTTCACCCCCTCTTTTTAAGAGTTGGGGGCAGATTAAAAAAAAATATATGCACGATTTTTTTGTTAGTCACAAATAGTCCGCATACCAATTTTTAGCTTTCTACCGTGAAAATTGCGGAAAGCTCCATATAAACTTCCACCCCCCATTTTAGGGAAGTGGGGGGTTCGAAAGAGATATAAAGTAACCTAATCCCTTCAACTAACTCCGCTTAAAAAATTACTTCAATTCGTCGCTCCGTTTAGCCGTGAAAGACGGACAAACAAACAAACAAACAAACACGTACACTTTCACAATATTAGTTACACTTTTACTTCTTTTTGATTACGTTCAAAATTTGAACATATCAACTGTGAGAAACAAATCAATTTGATTTCACCTCAATTGTAGGTACTTACCGAGTATTAGTTAGTAGATGTTGATTTTTAAACTGTATCATTTTTTTATGTCTCTGAGATTAAAAAACACTTAGGCGAGAAACAATTAACAAAACAAACATCATGCGAGGGCACATTAAGAAGATGTCATATAATTTTAGTTTACGTAAAAGTAAAGAAGGGTATTTTAGTATTCAATGTAGCCACTCGGTTAAACGTTTAAGTGACATGTACATTGTATTCACGCCATTACACTCCTTATTGACTTAATCTTAAAGCCTAGAATGACATGCCTGCATTTGTATCACATAGGTTTTTGGACCATAATTTTACCCCCGATTTCATCCCTTTGAGGGATGATTTCGAGGTAAAATCTATCCTATATTTTAAACCAGGCTATAAACTATATTCGTGTAAAATTTCATTCAAATCGGTTCAGCCGTTTAAGCGTGATTGAGTAACAAACATCCAAACATCTAAACTTTCGCATTTATAATATTATAGTAGGATATTAAATTGTATTTTTATTGACATCAGACTTGTATACCTAACTCATTTGAATTGTTTAGGTAAGTATTCTTAGATCAATGACGACCCGCATACGGCGATGTTATTTTTATATAATTTTGTAACTTGTTGACATCTATGTCAATAATTACGTTTAAAATATTTGTTATATATTATAATTTTAATTTACTTATTTGTTTTACAATGGAAGGTAATTTGAAATGTAAAATAACTGACAATTACATATAAATTCCTAAAATTGATTAAGCGTAATAGTTTTAAGTGAAATTGTATATTGTGAGATAAATAAATCATATCATACCATAACATATAAGACGCTGCGCCTTGCTAAATTTTAAAGTTGTATTGTCGGTGAACGGAAAGTATCCATACTAATATTATAAATGCGAAAGTGTGTCTGTCTGTCTGTCTGTCTGTTACCCCTTCGCGCTTAAACCCGTGAACCGATTTAAGTGAAATTTGGTACTTATAGAGATAGTTTGAGTCCCGGGGAAGGACATAGGATAGTTTTTATCTTTGAAGTCATCCCCTAAGGGGGTGAAATGGGGGGTTAAAGTTTGTATGGAGCTGCGATATAAACTAGGTAGTTCCACGCCGGAGTGGCGGGCAGAAACTAGTAATTTAATTTCCTTGAGATAAGTGTCGAAATATATGCGTTTTGCGGCATAAAAGAACGTATTTTTTTACGTTAATTTAGAAGTTAGTTTTTTTCACAGCTTCAAGGGACTGTAGACCTGACAATATAGTTTTATTTCAATTCGATACCGCAAGGCATTCCCGAGACAAAGGGTCTTGACAGACACACAGACGGACAACAAAGTGATCCTATAAGCTTAAAAAGAGTCTCTATTCTGCATCCGAGCAAATAACAATACAACTAGACCTAATCAACCGCACTGTATGAAGCCCTAGGTACAGCTTGCACGGACATGTCGGCCTCCAGACAGCCTGCTTCGTTCGGCCACTCGAAAACATAATAAATACTACTTATGTATCCACATAAATAAATTACTCAAAACTAATATCACAATCATATGTCGTGTCGTAACTCCGTTTCAATGTTCACTCTATATTCTAGTACCTACGCATCTTGCAATAAGAAGTTGAATCCTATGTGTCCTACTAGTATTACAATTGCGTCTGGATTCGGTAAAATATCACAATGATACGACCTCGCCATTCATTCAGCATGCGAAATTGTTATCGTATTCCAAAAAGCAAACAACTTTGATCCTTGTCACGCGCACATACGTCTCAAAAGACACGAACTTTTAGCCACGAGTGTGACGGTATACGCGGCGTTGTAAACCTGTGTAAATAATGGAATATTAGCTACCTAATTTATAAAACATATGCCGTGTTCCGGAGATTTCTGAGTATGCCACAATGCGACACGGTTGATCGTCGTTGAAAAGAGGTATGGTATGGGTGTGTTCACGTGCTTTGATGACAGCTTCATATTTATATTAAACTCGGTTTCGTCCTCTTTATTAGCATTTGAGACACTCGTATTTAGTATCGCGTATAAAGTGCCGCACAATTACCAAGTCGGACACCCACAGAATTAAGCGATTCGGAAGATGGCTCACACCAAAGCCTGGTGCCTACGCGCCGAGGACCTGAACACTAAGATGCTGACCTTGAAACCCCGGGCGACGCCTACATGGCGCCGGAGAGTTCAACCCCCTCAGTGCTAATGACAGAATAGGCGAAATATTGTATGACTCGGACGAAACCTTCGCATAATTAGGAAAGAACTGAACTTACAGGTAAGTTCGTCAAATAGGCAGAAGCTAATCTAATTTTAGCTTCTGCCCGTGACTTCGTACGCGTATAAATAATGGTTTACATGATATTCTTAAGTTTAACCATACTAAGTACCTACTGACAAATTAAATTTCCGTAGACTGCGTGTAACAGTTCAAATTCTCTTCCAATGTAAATAAACATCCTCATAAACTTCGTCGTGAATAATATTATATAGATGTCCAAAGTATCCTTTAAGAGAGAGGCTCCCTATGCGAGCCTCAAAAATGAAGAGCATCGAAAATGCCCAAAGAAGATGTTGACGAATACCGAAATGAACCGGAATAAGAAATGGACTAACAACAAAGATTGCCAAAGTTGATATACCTAGTCCACCCTCGAAAGTGATGAAGGAAGAATGGGTGACGAAAGCAGAACGGGACGAATTTAAAAAGAACATGGCAATAAACGATTGCGACGAGCCAAGAGCCATATATACCAAGGCAGGGTACGATCAAGGTTGCTGGTTGCAAAGTTTGAATGGGGTACTTTTTGCTTTCTAGTAAAGAATATGCTTTGTCATTTTCAAGTCTTTTCCCATACAAAGTCAACTTCAACCCCATTTTTTAACCCCTTTGTTATCTTTATAATTTTATAGCCTTTAATCTGGCCGGGGATTTCTCGACAGATGAGTAAAGTATGTATCTAAATCTCTTCAGCCGTTTTCACGTGATGCGTGATCAAATAAACAGACAAACAGAGAAACAGACAAAATATCTAAAATCTGCTGGAACGTGTCGATTCGATTCTTAGTATCCCCAGACAACTTTTTTTCCTATATTCCAATCCTCTTCAGCCTATTATATAGATAGATTGGATAGAAGTTTATTATTGAACGAGGGACCTAAGCGCCCGGAGTGTTATATTATAATACTTACTCTGAAACAAGTATTCAGTACCAGAAACCTTACTCTCTGCAAATTCGTTTTCTTCAGATGTCCGGGAAGGGGTCGAATATAATTTATGCACGATTTTAAGAAACTTCTGTATATTTTAAATTATTTCATGAAGACTGTTTTATTTAGCCACTATTTCGTCTGGAAGAGATTCTTTTAGCGACAGGACCGCCTGTTGGGTACCATTGTTCTTGTAGGTATAATTTGCTTTCGTTTTCTATTAGGTATGTTAATTTCTAATTAGCCGCGGGCCGCGGCTCTCCCCGCGTGTTGCCGCGGGCCGCGGGCCGCGGGCGAACCAGCGGGACTCAATACGTATAGCATATAACCAGCCAGACAGACACGCAGATGAAATTATCTTTGTAATCGGGGTTCCGGAGTTGACCCAAAACGTCACTGACTTTTCCTCTTCATAATATTAGTAAAAATTTGCTATAAAAATATTTCATATAAGAACTTTAGGCCTTGAACAAAAACATACCTAATAGAAAACGAAAGCAAATTATACCTACAAGAACAATGGTACCCAACACGCGGCCCGCGGCAACACGCGGTGAGGGGAGAGCCGCGAACAGCTCGCAGATATAAAAGGCACCACGGATTATACTCACGGTGGACGCCAACCTAAATTCAGTGTCTCAGCACGACCCATAACGCACTCGCATTTTGGTTTTGTCATACATCCATAGATTCACGCCTTTATTCCCGAGAGGGGCGGGCAGAGCACACGAAACTTAATACGATCCAGTGCAACTTTTAGCGTAGTTAGATGTGTGTATACATAAAGGATCGACAAAATGTAATAAAGCTGTGATAGGTCGCAACCTAATCGCCCACAACACACTTCCACCCTGCTCCCTTAGTTACGACATTCACAGGAAGAAAGGGGATGGTGAAATTCTAACCTGACACCACACGGGGACTAGTTTTAGACGATGCGTTAAATATAAATCATTCATAGTCATCATCATAGCAGACGAAAGACGTCCACTGCTGGACATAGGCCTCCCCCAAAGAGTAAGTCATCACCCCAAAACATCATTAATGTAAAATAATTGGAATCGTCATTTGATGCCGGTGGTCAGACACAGACCAGCCACGCTGAGTCAGCGCTTACTCTGACTCACTGTGGGGACAGATTTTTACTTTGTCTTAATTCACTTAATATTTATATTACTAGTATTTGCGTGCTGTACTCCGGCAAGTCATATTTTTTTGTATTTCGAATAACAGAATCGACGTTAAAAATCTTAATAATTAACGAATCTGGTCACAAAATTTCACGAGAATCGGTTGAGATACTTGAGATATGCAGTAGAGGAATACAGCCGCACAGCGGGACATCTGGAGATACTTAGAATCGCGAACGAATTTCAGGCCAAACGGAAAAAGAGAACTCGCTTGACTAGCTCGTTCTACACAGACTACTTACATTTTATCTTTAATTTCTCTTATTCTTGAATACGAGCGATGCACACTAAAGGCCTCCGCCCACCGAACGCGTGTCGTGCGCGGCGCGTGTGCTGCGCGACACAAGCGCAAGTTGTAAAGCATTGAAACTACACTTCAAACACATACTCCGTTTTCTTATGGGAATGCTTGTATGGAGGGGTATACATTTTGGAGTAAAGCAATGCCATATGGTACGAATGATATACACATCCACTTGAGCCCAAATCGCCCGGTAGCCAGTGATAACTCCGCGACAGGTGGGGGGGGGGGAGGGGGGTCAAAATACAGAGCTCCCTGCGCTCAGAAAACAAATTCTGGCGGTTTACTTTGGACTTACTTGTGTCATATTTTGCTACGGAACCCTATAAAACTGGATGGGGAATGAATAAGGTATCATTTAGTTACCTGATAACGACACCAAACTTGACTCAAAGGTCCAAACTAATCCGCCAGATTGTTATTTTCTGAGCGCCGGGAGCTCTGTACGGGAGACCGGGGGCAATGGTACCACTTTAGAAATATTTACCTATAACTCAGAATCTAAAGCTACGACGTAAAAATCGCTTAGGATATAACATTCTCGTCTCATTGGCTATCAGAATCTAGAAAAATATTTTCATTTAATCGCATCAGAATGGTGTAAATTGAGTTTTTGTTCATGAAGTCCTTGTGTCACAATTGACCCCTAGTACGGGTCAATTCTACCAGATAATCAGAAGTAAATAAAACCCTAAATAATGTTTTAATCAATCTGTAATTATTGTTATTTTCTTAAGACGAATCAGTCTATTACGTTACATCAGTCTTGACCCCCCCTCCCCCCCCACCTGTCGCGGAGTTATCACTGGCTACCGAGCGATTTGGGCTCAAGTGGATGTGTATATCATTCGTACTAAATGGCATTGCTTAAGAGTCCGTATATAGCCGTTTGCTGAATTCGCTAAACTTTTTGAGGTCATATCTCATTAAATATTCGTTTTCCTAAAGATTTTATTGTGTAATATGAAAGATCATTTCAATTCAAGTTTAATAAGCGGAAGAATTGTTTACATTTAGCCCTCAATTTACCATATTTTGGCTCAGTCCAACCGCTGTTTTCTCAATTTTCGCTCGGAGACGTGTAAAATGACGTGGATTTGAAGAACTATTTGATTTCTAACCGACATGAAACAAATATATCCATATTGGAATGATAGTCTTCTTAGGAATAAGCGGAAAACATTTTATAAGTTACATATTAAATTGTTGAGTAAAACCGTATTTCCATCCAACAACTTTTGAGTAAAAACACGCGAAGACTCGCCAGTATTTTTGGCCATTTAGCTCATTATTTCAAAAATATGAAGCCATAACAAGAAACTCTAGTTTAAGCGCTATTCGTACAAACAAAAATATATTTATGTGTAGAAGTATGGACGACAACATCAACACGCGACGGCAGAGCTACGCATCGCGTCATACGGAGATTATACGTAAGAGAAATATGTGATTATTTATAAAGACTTAGATTGTTTAAAGTAATAAAGAACCCGTAGTTAGAATCCCCATAGTAATTATTTACATAAAACACCCTCTCATAGCATTCATTTGATATTGTAAACATTAAAGTAAAATCCCAGTACAAATTGTATTAGAAAGAGAGAGGAGATGTTGCCTATGCGCGAGCGCAGCGCAGACTGGCCGCCATGGAGGGGAGGGGTGTATCGCGCCAACATGACCGTAACGAGAGCCGCGGCCACCGAGCCTGAATTAGAATTTAGTACGGCGCATTTTCACTTTGCAATTAATATGTTTACGTTTATACCTTTACAACGGCTCATCGTATCAGAATGGTTTATATATTGTTAGAAAGCTAATTAAAAGTTCTATTAAATGTTTAAACTTACAAATAAGTAAACTCAGTAGGTTCAGCGCAAATGATAAATAAGTGTTACGAAAGGGACCGAATTACGGTTTGCCCGATTTCCATGTACGATTATTCAAATAAGAAAATATTTACGAACCCTACTGTACTTATAAGATCTCAAGCCATATTAGAACTTTGTAAATCAGCTTAGACTTCCGCCCATTAATATGTATAACATCCCAATAACATCTTGCAATGTAAATTAGTCAAATCAAAGTGGGCGTAACCTTTATTGTCTCACTCAGCACGTCTTGCTCGCCCACTAGCAGGTATAAATAGCAGGTACGGCCCGGAGCAATTCAGTGTGTGTCAATCGGAGCCTCCTGGAAGTCACAACAAGAAGAAGAAAACTACAAAGTAATAGGAAGTTAGGGACTTGTAATCAAGTCACTTAGGGCAGTGATAGGGCAGTTAGGGAAAAGTAAATAAAAAGTCTATTTCTTGTTATTCCTTCTTTTATTTTGGTAACATCGATTACCCAAAGTGTCTGAGGACACGGGCGAAGCCCAAACACACCATTCGGGCGCCGAGTGGTAGTACGCGCTGTCCGTACACATAGGGGCGGAGCTCGTCCGTCGCCGACTTGTGTCACGGAGCGTGGTCGACGCACTGTCCGAGCACATAGGGGCGGAGCTCGTCCGTCGCCGACTTGTGTCTCGGCACTAGGTCACTCTTAGGTGACTGTGAGGGGCGAGCATTGCCGCGGCCGGTAGCGCGCGCGCTCACTCGCCCAGCCGACGCCGCCGAGAGCGGACGTCGCTCACAAGAAGTAAATTTAAGCATAAAAAATATTTGAAATCACACTAAAGTTCGTAATAAAACACCGTGCACGGCGCTCGATTCGGCAGTACCGGCTTAGCCGTTGTCCGGGTTGGACCTGTACGTCGTGTAATTGTGGCTATTCACGAAGGCTACCCCTCGACTAAAATATTATTTTGATCTCCGGCTAGACATAGTTGTTACCAACGTCGGGGTCAAACTATACTAGTGAGACATTCGTGAGGCTAATCGAGACAACTTACGAATTGTATAGCTCCAATGTCAAATATTTTACGAGTGATCGTGATACTTGATGAATTTTTATAAACTTTTATTTAGTTCACCTATCCGTTGTCTGTAATTAAATCTTGCAAGTTAAATTTGATCCACTTCCCGGTTTCCGATTGAGCTGAAATTTTGCATGCATGTATAAATTGGATGACAATGTAATATTATTATGACATAAAGCTGATCTGATGATGAAGCTGGAAGGTGGTCATAGGAACTCCGTAGTTAAACGACGCAACCCTATCAAGTTTGGGCTCGTTTAATTTGTCTTGACGAGTACTTTGGTATTATATGGTAACCAGGGTCTGATGATGGACCTGGAAGGTAGCCATGGGAACTCCGTAATTAAACGACGCAACCCCATCGAGTTTAGGCTTGATTAATTCGTCTTGACGGGTACTTTGGTCACCAGGGTCTGACGATGGAGCTGGAAGGTGGTCATAGGAACTCCGTAATTAAACGACGCAACCCCATCAAGTTTGGGGTCGTGTAATTCGTCTTGACGAGTACTTGTTACTTACGAGTTTGGTTCTATATGGTAACCAGGGTCTGATAATGGAGCTGAAAGGACGCAACCCCATCAAGTTTGGGGTCGTGTAATTCGTCTTGACGAGTACTTGTTACTTACGAGTTTGGTTCTATATGGTAACCAGGGTCTGATAATGGAGCTGAAAGGTAGCCATGGAACTCCGTAATTAAAAGACGCAGCCCCATCGACTTTGGGCTCGTTTGACATATCTATATGATATGGCGTGAATATGCAACTCCAACAAATATAGGAAAAATTAAAAATCTAAAAAGTTAAAAATTTAATAAAAGGAGAAAAGCTTGTTATAAAACAAGCTTTTATTATTTGTTAATTAGTTATTGTTATTAGTTACATCAGTCCACTTTGTGGGGGGTCCAAGGTCCAACGGCCATCACTTTTTCATTTGTAACATTCACAAGTACTTACAAACCACCGCCATAATATGCAGGGTTGACAAAAATAACAATATGAATAGTGCAAGTATTAATATCGGTCGCGCATTCGCTCCAACGGTGCGCTATACAGCTACAGTAAGCTTGTGTGCGTGCTAGTAGTATTTACACACACACTACGCACTACGCGTCTCAAAATACCGAATCCTGAGCGAGCGCTTTTTTCAATAGCACTGTTAAAGGCTATAGCTAAAATCGGCTTTTTTCACAAAAAAAATTAAGCTATTTCTGCTTCTTCTTCTGCAGCTTTGATAGTAATTTGTACAATATCATTCCACCACTTGTATAGAACTCGCGCTTTTAAAGTGTATTATCGTTTTGCATCTTGTAAGTCATTTATGACCTACGTATAGTGATAATATTTGCTGAAGTTGTTTCATCTTTCACTTTAGTTGTGGACGTACGGTGCAACATGTTTTATCTCCATATCTTTTTATCGCCCATCTTTTCCTTGGTCAGATTCTTACTATTCATGTCGCTAATGTAGTATACTATAAAACAATATTCATAAATTGATTGGTTTTATTATTTTAGATTCAAGTATGGCGCCTAGGAAGACAAACCGTTCATTTGGTAAAGTAAAGAGAGAGAAAATATTTAGTTGTCCTAAAGATTTAAACCAGACTATAACGAAATCAGCACAACGCTGGAATCTGGAAAGGTTAACGAATTATTAATATTTATCAGGTGATTAAGCTCATACGTTAGGTCAATCAACTGTAATCAAAAATAAACTGTACCTACATTTCTATGTTACCTAGTATTTTATTTCAACACATACACTAATGTTATACTATAATTCAGGTAAAAACTATTCACCTACAATTGAATAACCTGGAAACTGAAAACTCTAACAGTAGTTAATTATCGACCTAGTGAGCGGAAGCGAATAAGGTCGCCGTTTCAGCTTGGACAAAAATGCTTTCGTATGTCTGTCCGGATTTCAGGCTGTTCTCCTCTAGAGGTCGCATTTCTCAACCGACGTGAAAGGGCTTCGTTCAAAATTGTCTAGCTATCGCGGTTCTTGAGATACAGCCTGGAGACAGACACACGGACAGCGAACGGGTCCCGGTTTTTACCCATTGGGTACGGAACCCTAAACAAAGGCACCAGTTGGCCATACGTTTCCAGCAAAGCCAAAGTTACTAAGTTTTAAGATGAATAAAGATAAATAAATATTGGGGACAATCTTACTCAAATCGACCTAGTCCCAAACTAAGGGAAGCTTGTACTGTGGGTACTAAACGACGATATACATACTTATATAGATAGGTAAATAAATACTTAAATACATAGAAAACCAATATCCATGACTCAGGAAGAAGTAAATGCCCATACCGGGATTCGAACAGAGCCTCCAGCTTCGTAGGCAGGGTCACTACCAACTAGGCTAAAGCAGTCGTCAAACGTAAGTACTTGAATGAATTTTGAATTTCTAGTAATTACATAAATACATTATAATTAACGATACAGTTCTAAGTAGGTTCCCTCTGTTTTGGCATATTTTTGAAGTGAAAACTTCTTTAGCGGCGCTGAGCACTTTTTGGGATGGGGAAAAATTGATAAACTCGTGACAGTCGTGACAGATTTTTGTGATGTCACGTGACCGTAGAATTGGGAGAGATTCGGGACGAGGCATGGGGGCGGGAGGGAAAACGGGGGATTGACTAGGGGCACATAGTTCTAGTTTGTACTTTATTGTTAACAGTATAAGGTCGTAACACATTTTCCGTAAATGCAAATTCCATTTTGTTTAAAAAAGCAAACTCTTATATTTTTTGTTAGCCGATTCGACTTCATTCAAAACTGAACACTATTCGTAAGAGTATAAAGCCGTTAAACACTTTTTGCAATTGCATTGTCTGCAAATAAATATGTAATTTTGTCCACGCGTCCTTTACCGTTTTGCCATTGAATAAATTCGAATATTTCGAATTTGGACGTTATTCCTAAAGAGATAGGGCTTTGAAAAATATTTAGCAATGGCAAAACAAATTGGTATTTTATTTCATCGTCTCCTTCATCAATTTTGCTGAGTTAAGTTGAACTATAGCGTACTACTAATAAGGCTGTTATTAGATATATTGGCACGCAGGGGGAGGGAGGGGGGAGGAAGGGTTTTTTTTGCAAAATTATAATTATTCAAGTTTTCACTTCTGCCGGCACTCCCGGAGTGCAACCCGGTCTTTTTTTTAGTAGGAATTCAATTTCGCATAATCTATGTAGCCATATTTGACTTTTCGCATAATAAACTGTTTTGGCAGAATTGAGATTCGCATAGTTCGATTACGCTGAATTTCAATAGCCCGAATATTATTTGTGCATAATTTTGATACTCCGTATCATGTTCACACAGAAAATACATGAGTTTTTTTTTTGTTGATTGCCTGATATTTTATTTCAACACAACACGTATAACAAATATACAACACATGTGTTGTATATGTATTTATATATACAACATTTATATATTTATATGAATATAAATATAAAGTAACGAAAAACTCAGATAAAACGGTTAAAGTATCAAAACTTTTCTACGCCGACCTAGCACTCGCTCGACCCCCACCACGACACCTGCGCTGGCGCGCTCGGGAGACGGGTAATATACCTACAATCGAACTTTTGCCGGGCCGCCACGGACTCTTAACTCCAAAATGTCATGCTGTTTCCCATAAGAAAACGGACTAACACATCGAACGCGGTTCGAACGCGGGCCCGCGCGGGCCCGCGGCGCTAAAGTTACAACCCTGCTGCGCGGCCGCGTGTCGTGCGCGTCGCGTGTGAAGCAGCAGCAGCGCGGGCCAGCGCGGGCCCGCGCTGCTGATTATGATAGAGATAGTGAGATACATATTAAATGTGTTGGTAGTGAGAGAGATATGACGCGCGAGCCTAGATACATATTAAATGTGTCGGCAGCCGCACGGCACACGCATGGCACACGCGCGGCAGACGCGCGGCACACGCGTTGTTAACGCGTCGCTGACGCCGATTCAACCGCGCCCGACGCGTCGCGCACGACACGCGTCCGGTGGGTGGAGGCCTTTAAGGTTATGTCGCTCTTATTGCACATATGCTTTAATTGAATTGGCCGAATTGCACCAAAATAGTTTCAGATCTGTAGAGAGAGAAGGAGAGAGAGAAGGAGAGAGAGAAAGAGAGAGAGAGAGAGAGAGAGAGAGAGAGAGAGAGACAGAGAGAGACAGAGAGAGAGAGAGAGAGAGAGATGTCTTTAAAGTGCTTGGAGTCGCCTAGTAAATCCCTGACATAAGTAGACTCAATCCTGGAAATTTACCATCTAATTAACGAAAACCTGGCGCGGAGGTTGTGTCGGGCTCGCACCGACTAAAAACTCCTCGACGCTATTCGCACGGCTCTGGGATTCGGGGATCTGCTACGGAACGCACTCAGTATCATGCTTTGTGAGTCCACCTCATTCTTTTTAATGACCGATTGCAGCACCCAACTGTAACCGTGTGCCACCCTGGGGACCCCGTTTAGTCGAGTATGTACCTAGTAAAGTCCGCGTTCCATTTGTTGTACTGCGACATTCGTCCTTGCATACACATATTTTTCCGCGGCGAATCCGATTCGGTATCTTATCGGATTAGCCGGTGTTTGAGCGTTACTTCCGTGCTTGTTATCTTCTTCTAATGGCAAGGATAAATGTTTGCATGGAGTGCGCGCGCGCGGTAATTCGCCATATCTTTGTCCTTACTTTATGATAAAAGGCAAGTACTATTAGTTTATCGAATTGCGTTATGTTTCGGCTAAATCTGACCTTCATACATCTTCACAATCTTCCTCGTAACCAAATTTAGTAGGAGCGTTAACTGAAATGGAGGAATCCTTCAAAATGTTTGCGTGAACGACACGAATCGACAGATGTCATGATCAGATGCGACGGGATTGCTATTAAATTGACATTGCTTCCGAACGGGCGAACGAGGCGAAGTTTTATGCTCCAGCTTGGGCCGGAAATCGATTGTCTGTCCGGCCGGCGCCGGCGCCAAGTTGTCCGTTGTCTGTCCGGCCGACGCCGGCGCCCCGTTGTCCGGTGTCTGTCCGGCCGGCGCCGGCGCCCAGTTGTCGGGTGTCTGTCCGGCCGGCGCCGGCGCCCAGTTGTCCGTTGTCTGTCCGGCCGACGCCGGTGCCCAGTTGTCCGGTGTCTGTCCGGCCGGCGCCGGCGCCCAGTTGTCCGGTGTCTGTCCGGCCGACGCCGGCGCCCAGTTGTCCGGTGTCTGTCCGGCCGACGCCAGCGCCCAGTTGTCCGGTGTCTGTCCGGCCGGCGCCGGCGCCCAGTTGTCCGGTGTCTGTCCGGCCGGCGCCGGCGCCCCGTTGTCCGGTGTCTGTCCGGCCGGTGCCGGCGCCCAGTTGTCCGGTGTCTGTCCGGCCGGCGCCGGCGCCCAGTTGTCCGTTGTCTGTCCGGCCGACGCCGGCGCCCAGTTGTCCGGTGTCTGTCCGGCCGGCGCCGGCGCCCAGTTTTCCGGTGTCTGTCCGGCCGACGCCGGCGCCCAGTTGTCCGGTGTCTGTCCGGCCGGCGCCGGCGCCCAGTTGTCCGTTGTCTGTCCGGCCGGCGCCGGCGCCCAGTTGTCCGGTGTCTGTCCGGCCGGCGCCGGCGCCCCGTTGTCCGGTGTCTGTCCGGCCGGCGCCGGCGCCCAGTTGTCCGGTGTCTGTCCGGCCGGCGCCGGCGCCCAGTTGTCCGGTGTCTGTCCGGCCGGCGCCGGCGCCCAGTTGTCCGGTGTCTGTCCGGCCGGCGCCGGCGCCCAGTTGTCCGGTGTCTGTCCCGCTGATCTCCTCTACATATCACATTTCTCACCCGTTTCTCGTGAGAGTCTCGTTGTGAGCAGGTTCGTCAATTACATAGTTTTTTTGATTAGGCATTTTTTTGCATATTGAAAAAAAAGGAGAAAAAAAGGTATTTTTAGGTGCAAAATGTAATGGAAGCTCATATCAATGTCCAGTCAAGTGCAAAAATATGTGTCGGTTTAATCCTTTCATATACATGTATGTACCAAAACCTTAATCCGCTGACACACGTTGTATGCAATGCACCCATATTATCATTACTAGCTCCTGCCCGCGACTTCGTATGCGCATAAATTATGGTTAACATGGTATTCAGGGGGTGATCCATTGGCGAGTAAGACCGCCGGTACGTCAACAAACTCGCGAGCCAAAGGTATGAACCGCCAATGGACACTCAAAAGTCTGCGGTCTTAAGGCGCCGTAGGTTCATGGTCTTCTCTCCCTCTCACTGAGCATAAGCGTGAGCAAGATGGAAGTGCGTGCTCGGAAGCGCGGAAATCATGTTTTTTAATTTAATTTTTTTTGCCGTTTACTGTTTAAATGGGACAAGCGTTGTCTTTCTTGCAGCCATTTTTTTACCCAAACTTTATGGCGTCTATTTTTCTTAATTTTATGTTCATCCTCCTCATGTGACAGTAGACCGATATAACAAAGTAACTCCTTCTGGGAACACGTCATGACTGCGCCAACGATGAGAGTAGACTGTTTAGTACTCTAATGGATCACCAACGCGAGTCGACGAGCCAACGGTTCAACGGTTTATACCGTTAGCTCGCCGGCTCGCCAATGGATCACCGGCTTTCTTATATTCTGATGACCTGGTAAAGGTTGCGGGAGTCCGCTGGATGCGGGTGGCGCAGGACCGGTCACTTTGACACTCTTTGGGGGAGGCCTATGTCCAGCAGTGGACGTCTTTCGGCTGATATGATGATGATGATTGTATTCTTATGTTTAACCATACTAGATACTGACAATAAAGATTTCATTTCCATAGATTGTGCGTGTAAAAGTTCAAATTCTCTTCGAATCTAAATAATAACCCTCATACCTATTATATAGATGCCCAAAGTATGGCATCCTTTTAGAGAGTGCTCCCTATGCGAGCACCAGGTCCGAACCCTAGGACGAGCCCGACGGACACTCACTATCCTAAGGTGTCTTGCAAGCGAGACCTGAGACCAAAGTGCCGAGCGGAGAGGCAAGAGAGGCCGAAGGCCGAGCTTTTCAATGGAATTAAAGGCCTAAAGCAATCCTTTAGAGAGCGGTCTCAATGCGAGCTCGAGGGCCTAAGGCCCGATCCTCCATGGATACTCGTTATCTCCGAGTAACTTGCAAGCGAAACCTGAGGACCGAAGTTCTGGAGGTCAACGGGGAGGCAAGCGGAGCCGAAGGCTGAGTTTTTCGTGGGAATGACAGGCCCTAAGCATGCTTTTAGAGAGCGGTCGCTATGTGAGCTCGGGGGCTGAAGGCCCGTGGGTGAGCCCCCACGGACACTTACTATTCCCATGTGTCTTCGTATCCGGAGTATCCGGAGACCAAAGTCCAGAAGGTGAGCGGCCAGACAACTTTTCGTAACAATGAAAGATCCAAATCAAGCCTTAAGAAAGCACTTGGGGGCTGCAGGTCGCTTATATTATACTATCCCTAGGTGGCAGCGAGGCCAAAGGCCGAGCTTTAAGTTGGAATGACAGGCCCACAGCATCCCTTTAGAGAGTGCGCTCAATGTGAGCCCCTACACCACCCATTCCCGAATCCTGGATAAAAGGGGAGCCAAGCGAAGCCGAAGGCTGAGCTTTTCGTAGGAATTCAAAGCCTATAGCATGCTTTCCGAGACCGCTACCTAGGCGAGCTCGAGGGCCGAAAACCCGAAGGCAAACCCTCACGTATATTTACAATCTCTAGGTGTCTTGGCAAGCGCAACCTGTGGCCAAAGTACCGAATATGAGCGGCGAGGCAAGCGAGCCCTCACGGACACTTACTATCCCGTAGTTGAGTGGCGAGGCGAAGGGCGAAGTAAGTCCCGTAGGTGAGTGGCGAGTCAACCGAGGCCAAAGGCTTGGTGCTTTACGTTGAAGTGAAAGGCTCGAAGCAAAGGACGGACACTCATTATCTCCCAGTGTCTTGCAAGTGAAACCTGATGGTGAGCCCCCACGTACATTTACTATTCCCAGGTGACATGCAAGCGAAGTGCCAGGCCAAAGTTCCGAAGGTGAGTGGCGAGGCAAGCAAGGCCTTTTCGTTGGAATGTAAGGCCCAAAGCAACCCTTCTGAGAACGGCCTCAATGCGAGCAATAACCCCTAAGGACATTCATTATCTTCCGGTGTCTTGCAAGAGTTGCAAGCGAAACTTGAGAACCAAAATCCCGAAGGTAAACGGGGAGGCAAGCGAAGAAGAAGCGAAGCGAAGGCTGAGGTTTTCGTAGGAATGAAAGGCCCAAAATATCCCTTATGATGCGCATATTTCAGAAAGTCATGGTAGTTTTCTACATTAAAAATATTGATACCACAGATACTCAATCCTCCGCGGAATGCCGTTTTGTCCAAATTGTATGCCTTGACATTGGTGAGCTATGATAATTCGAGATATAAGTATTCAACTCAACCTTCAAACAACTTTAGATGACCTCTGATTTCATAGCAAATATAGGAACATAGGAAGGTAGAGATCAAGGTTGCTGGTTTTTCAATATAAACAGCAACGTTGTCAGTGACTGAAGTTCCAATATAATTAGGTCTCTTATGTAAAACAGTTACTACCGGTGGAGGTATTAACCAGGTTTTTTTTTAATGTAGTGTTTAGCCGCCTTCCACTATATTATTCCTTCCATAATATTTTGCCAAAAGTTTGATTGGGGTTCTTTTTACTTTCTAGTCAAGTATATGCTTGTCAATTTTCAAGTCCTTAGAGAGGTCTCTATGAGGTTTAAGAAGTTCCCATACAAAGTTTAACATCATTTTTAACCCCTTTGCACCATTATCTTAATATTTTATATAGCCTATAATATATTTTGGCCGGGAATTTTCTCGACAGATAAGTACCTAAAGTTTGCATCAAAATCCTTTCAACCGTTTTCACGTGATGCGCGTACAAATAAACAGACAAACAGACAAAAATTCTAAAAACTTTTTGATTGTGTTCTAGTTATCGATTCTAAGTATCCCCAGCAAACTTTTTTCGAATATCTTCCATGTACAGACTTTCGACCGTCTTCAGCTTTATTATACATTACATATACATTACATTATATATTTAATATAATTATATATAGAATATAGATATATAGATATACTAGCTTCTGCCGGCGACTTTGTCCGCTTGGAACTCGTTTATATTGCAGCTTCATACAAACTTTTACCCCCCCCCATTTCATGCACCTGGTTGACTATGATGGGTTTTAGAACGAGCCAGTGAAGCGAACGAAGGGAGTTCGTTTCTGCTTCGACCAACCTCTGTTCGTACGTGCGGATGTCCGGATGGCCTCTTTTTGGCCAGCTGTTCTCCTCTACACGTCGTATTTCTCAAATGGTACACGTGAATTTTTGTGAGCAGTTTTAATAATTATATACAACACTAGCGACCAACACCGGCTTCGCACGGGTACTATATTATGCATATAAACCTTCCACTTGAATCATTCTATCTATTAAAAATAACCGCATCATAATCCGTTGCGTAGTTTTAAAGATATAAGCATACATAGGGACAGAAAGCGGGAACCGACTTTGTTTTATACAGTGTAGTGATGATAGTGATTTTTGATCAATTGAATTTTCCGAAATTAAATAATATGTCCATATTGAAAAAATCGAGTCCACACACACACATTGCCATAAACGTCGGGGATTTAAAATATGTACTTTAGCCAATTTTTAATCTAGGACCTAGATTCTAGGTTATACAGCTTACCTGTGTACGAAATGTTATCTGTTCGTCTCCGTCGAGTGATTGCTCATCGACGTGAGCCACAGCACGAGCAAATATTGGTTGAATTTTACGTATTTGTTCATTTTGAGTCAGTGGGTAATGCTATTTGGGTTCTTAGAATTCTTCACCTGTTGTGACGATGCTATTCTGAGTAGTACCTTCTGCTTGGGTTGTGTAGTGCTCTGTAAAAAAAAAATGTTCGCATATGTGTACTGTACTGTACTCGTCATTTGTGACGACAAGTTAGCCTAATGGGTAGAGACGCTGCCTACGAAGCTGAAGGTCCTGGGTCCTATGTTCGAATCCCGGTAAGGGGAAATGTTTGTGTGATCGAGAATATTTGTATTATTAGACGACGTTATATTTAGTATCGTCGTGTAGTACCCATAACACAAGCCTTATTGTACTTACTGTGAGGTTAGTTCGATTTGTGTATGATTGTCTCTTCAAATTATTTTATAATCTTCATCTTAAATGGCACCTTAAATCCACGCGATAATTCCCAATGCATTGGAAATTATCGTGAGCTTTGAAACGCCGTTCTGACTACATTATAGATTATAGATAATTCATATTAAGATTTTATTTATTGCTGTGTGCGGTGGCGTGCGGATTGGCATGGAACCTGCCCGGCTATTTCGCGACGGCACGCGAGCTCTCTCGATTTTTCTCGCACTATCTATCTCTCTCTTATTAGAACACTTAGAAAAAGAGGTATAGTGCGAGAAAAATGAAGAGTATATCGCGGCCGTCCCATGATGGACGTGCAGAGACAGGCCCAAGTGGCTTGCAAAAAAGACCGACTCGTTCTCCCCCGAACGTTTTGCCTTCACCAAAAGCAAAGAGACAGAAACAGAGTCCATTAACAACAAATGAGATACCTACGTATGGTGGTCAAAACTCACAAGTTGGTGTGTGAACTTAGCAGCAAGGATGAATTTCCGGGTAAGTGGATTAAGTAATAATTGTAATAAATGTGGAAATACGCACTTTTTATTTATTACATAGGAAAATACAAAATAACTAATATAGGCCTGTTAAGTTCTCGTTCTGTTAAGGACTTATTAGTAACATCTAATATTTGTGCCAAGCAGAAAAGGTTGAGGACGACTGCTTCTTTGTTACCGTATTTCTAATCTAGTGGGGTTAGAACAGCACAGGTCCCTTTCTGCCCGTGGGTGTTTTGCGGTACTGCGGGTGGCACTATGAGGTGTACAACTTGCAGGCAAGTTTTATTTCGGAAAATTGATCCTACAAAAAATAGTACGTTACTACAGAGGCCGGGAAGTAAGGGGTTGCCGGCCGGCCGAGTACATATACACCGGATAGTTATGACTCCGGCAACCCCTTTTCATGCAGATGTATAGTGCTTTTCACAAGAAAAACTCCAAGTTCAAAGCGAAATTATCATGGCTGAACGCGGTGATGCTGTGCCACAAATTGCGGAATGGAATATAAAAAATACCTTCTTGCAGGCCTAGGCCTCCATTTTGTATGAAATGCCATTACGAATCTCACATCTCGCTGCGCCCGAAACATGACGCTTCGAAGCCCATTATGAAGGACACAACGTCCGGGCATACAAACGATTTTCGGTCCAAGCTGAAGCATAGAACTTGTTCACTGCGCGCGAGCGCTCGATGACATCTCACCTGTACGCTTACCATGAGTTTGACAATGACACACTCGTTACGTGCCATCGACTTAACGCGCTTCGAATCGACCTATCGAATTCGTAATTCACGATGCCGTTGTACTACGAAAACCGCTTGAAAATGTCACAGGTCGACAAACGTAAAAAGAGCCCTGGCTGCCATATAAAAAGTATGGCCGCCAGGGTTCTTTTTACATGAGTCGACGTGTACTCGCACGCGCTTAGTTTTCGATGCGTAATTTCAACTTTCGATCGCACGACCATTCGGTACCGTGGGACACAAATTTGACGTTTCGAATCGACGAATACCGTCACGTCTGTAGTTTACTATTTCACTTGCAAATTAGCGCGTGATATCGTATTTAGCCGTCAAGAGGTATCGTGGATCCAATCGAGACCTATGTTATATTAAAGAACGGAAAATTATAACAATTTTGAATTGACAACATATATCCGCAAAATTCGGATTGTCGCGTATTTTGTATTTAAAAATGCAAATGAATGACACAAATTCCGCCATATTTGGCATAGGTATTTGTTTGGTATTGTGTTGTATCCACGTTACGAGTTACGAGTGCCAAAATTGCGAGTGAATATTCTTTTTCATAGTGATAATAATGCTAGTTGCAGTGATATACTCATTTATTTCAATAAATGCGTGATGTGAAAATCACCGACGAAAGAAGTCGTGAAATTTTATGAAGGAGAGCTCCGAAACTAGATTTTTCAATGCAAATCATTAGTTCGCGAGGAGGGGACTCCACTCTTATCGAAGTGGTGCCTACTGCTAGTCGTATTTGGATAAATTGTAAGTACCTTATGGAAAATATAATATGTAAACTTGCATTTCGTTAGTTAGGTTATTTTGTTGTAGTCTTGTAGTTAAATACTTAGTTACTCCAATCGCTACTAAACTGGGGAATTTAAGACCCATTCCGTAACACATAGATCTAATATAAATATAGGTATTGTATTGTGTATAATTCTTATTGGTAACTTGATTATCTATCTGTCTCCTAATTCGGTGACCTAGACACTGTCACAATGGGTTGTCTAATGTTTGGCCGAAATTTATATCCAAGAATATTAATTTGCCTAAATCACGTTGGCCCGATTTTCATTTGCCCGAATGATTCATTTACTAGAGTAGTTAATTGACATACTCTTGTTTTCCCGAACATTAGATGCCAGAATGATACGAATGCCATACATATTGGTATCCATTTTATTAAGTGAAAGAATATTATTTGTTAGAATATTTAAACGCCATACTAAATACTGTTTTTTTTAGGGTTCCATACCCAAAGGGTGAAAACGGGACCCTATTACTAAGACTTCGCTGTCCGTCTTTCTGTCAGTCACCTGGCTGTATCTCAAGAACCGCGATAGCTAGACAGTTGAGGTGTTCACAGATGATTTATTTCTATTGCCGCTATAACAACAAATACTAAAAAACAAAATAATAACTAATGAATTGACTACAGTGGTATATGAAATTCAGGCAAATGAAATTCTGGCAAGTAAGGGCATACCGTCACAATGATTGATTGTTTTTTTTTGGATATTACCCCTTACATACAAACTTACAATTCCGCAGACTTTTCTTCATTATAATGTTAGTATAAATAACCTAGCTTTGCCAGCGGCTCCACTAACTAACATTTATCTCATTTTTGTTAGGTACCTATTGTATCTTTCAGTATACTGAAATACTGATATCCATTATTTACATTCTTTCCAGATCTTTTACCAAAGGAAGCATACAAAAAGGGTAGGCAGAGCGCATGAAAGTCATGTTCCATCCAGCACACCACACTTCAGTTCATACAAAGGAAGCAGACAGGAATAATTAAAACATCACAAATGTTCCTAAATAAAATTACATATATTAATATCTACATTGAAGAATAAACAAATAAATAACTTTGACTTTGACATATATAAATGTGTGTTATGTAGGTGTATGCACAACCAGAATGGGAATGAAACTGTCAGTTTTGCCATATACCTACTTACATTACAGTGTTCATTATTTGACAAATATTCCAATCAATCAATCAATCCCAAACTTACTGCAGCTGCGGTTGAATAATTAATATAAAACCATGTCATTGAGTACAGCAGAGTGGGCACTGTCTATTGCAAGTTACTCCAGTCTAGGCAAGTTACTCATGTTGGAGCACATGAAACATATACAAGATTTGGTTAAAATGTACCTTGTACCTTGTATTCCTTTTATTTTGTCATACTTGAATATACTCATGTGTAATCAAATCAAATCAAATCAAAGACCCCCTAGCACACTAGTCGTGTCGTCCATCGTGGTCGTCACTCGTCTCACAAGCCCCTATAGGGGCTCGGAAAGCCTGGCGCGGCTGTGCCGCTTTTGGCAGGGTCGGGCGCCGTCCGCTACTACGGACGGATGGATGTGACACCCGTCAGGTCTGGTGGTGTTTTGTGATGGGTAACTCAGGAGTGATTGATAAAAAAGATATATATCCGTGCGGATGAACGAATCACTCATTATATCCGACTGAATCGGCGTATATCTGTATATCCGTACAACTCACTCCGTTCACTCACTCCTAGCATCGCATTTGCGGTCGCGCTAACGCCAAATGCAACTCACCGTCTCGCTCACTCAATGACTCTGTCATCTATATATGTACTTGATTCATTCAATCAATCAAATGAATCCAATTCATATATCAGTCCGTGAACGCATTGCAATGCATCGCATGAGAGACGAGAGCTGATACTAACCGGAGCGACGGAATACGGATATATACGGATATAATGATATAAATGAGTGATTCATATCCCAGAGAGCAAAAGATATATTTCAATCTTTTCTTTAAAGTGACACATTTCGCCCATGTCTAGTGGTGTTCGGGATCATCTACTTCGGCCGTCGGCGAGGTCAAGCCCTGCCGGGTGGGACTCACTTGGGAGAGGCCCGGCGAGCGACCTGCGACGGCGTATGTATGTCACGACGGTCTCATGATAGACGTGCTGTCTCGCCCTATCTCATTGGTTAGTAACAATCTTGCAGTCCGCTTCGCAGGACCGTTTGAATGCGGCATTTTTCGCTTTCTTTCTGTTAACTGGCCACACTGAATGAAATTGTAGTTGTTGTTACGTCTGTACGCTACAACCAATTATGACTTCGACATGATGTACTGACAAATTGGGGTAAAATCACATAATGTGGATTCCCCATTAAATCACAATGGTGGGTACCTACACATCAAGCCAACGAACGGCTATGTATCTCACTCTAACAAATAGCTGAGGGCTACCGCGAGACGAAAACGAACTTCGTTCGTGTATCTCCGTCTTTGTCGCCCGAACAAGCAAGTGCGACAGAGAGGGAGATACACGAACGAAGTTCGTTTTCATTTTGCGGTAGGCCCTCTGTCACGTAAATGCTTCACGTTCGTTTGCTCAGTGTGTACCCACCATAAGGCCTGCCCCACACTGGCGCGGCCTGCGGTGGCGGACAATATTAAATTTGACAGCGGCGGACAAGTTTACTATTGTCCGCCGCGGCCAGGCCACGCCAGTGTGATGCATTCCATGTGGATTCCCCCATCAGTGTCACTTTTGCTTGTCGGTGTGACCGCCACAGAGAAGTACTAGTTTTTCTTATCAAGTGGTGTAACAGCTAGGCTGTCAGGTGCTAAAATATAAAAATAGTACGCAAATCGACGGATGAGTACGCGAGTACGCAAGAGCAAAAAATAGTACGCCGTGCGTTCTATTGCGAACCCATCCAGCAACGCTGATTTTATTGTCAGACTCGTATGTTACGGCCGAGGCTCGTCGTACAGTCAAGTGTAAAAATATGGGTGCATATACTTAACTTACTCATAAATATGTCCCATAATGGACCATCAACATTAAGTGATTTGTCAGCCCCAATTCATTAGAATCTGACTAATTGTTATAGTGTGGATGCGTGTTCCAACCGTCAAACGAGTTGTACGGACTAATTGCATGAAAATCACAATTTGGACCATGGAATTTGCATAATCTGCCAAGTTTCTTTTTCTCACAAATTTCATACAAATAAATTTAAACGATAATTAAAAAATATATGCTAAAGAACATTGTAGTAATATTTTACCCTGTAATTTTGTATTTTTTTTGAAACCGGTGTTTTGCAACTACAATTTCATTCAGTGTGGCCAGTTAACAGTAAGAAAGCGAAAATTGCCGCATTCAAACGGTCCTGCGAAGCGGACTGCAAGATTGTTACTAACCGATGAGATAGGGCGAGACAGCACGTCGATCATGAGGCGGCCGTGACATACTCTCGATTTTTGTGTGCTGCAAGGCTATTGCGCGACGGCGCGCGAGTTCTCTCAATTTTTCTCGCACGATCCGTCTCTCTCTTATTAGAACACTTAGAACAAGAGATATAGTGCGAGAAAATCGAGAGTATGTTGCGGCCGTCCCATTTTAGACGTGCTGTCTTGCCCTATCTCATCGGTTAGTAACAATCTTGCAGTCCGCTTCGCAGGACCGTTTGAATGCGGCAATTTTCGCTTTCCTAATGTTAACTGGCCACACTGAATGAAATTGTAGTTGCAGTTGTTACGTCTGTACGCTACACCCAATTCTGACTTCGACATGTTGTACTGACAAATTGGGGTAAAATCACTTAATGTGGATGGTCCATAACTCTTATGTCATTGGATTAAGGTTGTGGGACTTATTTATGAAAGGATGTTATCGATACATATTTTTACACTTGACTGTACGTCTAGCTTGTATACTAAATATATGTATACAAAATGATCAATCAATTCAACTAAAATTATAACTAATGAATGACGAAATGGACCTCATTCACACCTCAGCATAGCATACACTAAACGCAACTTCAAGACGATTATGACATTGACGATTTGACAGGTGAAAATGACAACTGTTTGACAATGACACCTTACGTCACTTCAGTTTTTATTTCTAGATTTTTATTTCTAGATTAATTATATCAGTCTCTGATCTCTCTGATCCGACGTTCTCCGCAGCATTGTCCGGCGCATGGAGCGCGAGTACCTAGTCACTAAGCGTGGTGGTGGAAGCATGGCGCGGCAGGAAGGGGCCGGCGCAGTGCCACCGCTGCCAGGCTTTCCGGCACTTCTCTCACGGCTGCCGCTGCCCGATACAGTGTGTCCGCTGCGCGGGGCCACACTACGCGGGCCAGTGCGAGCGGCCGCGACACCACGAGGGGACCTGCGCCAACTGCGGTGGCCACCACACAGCCAACAGCCCATCGTGCCCCACATACCAGCGTGAGGCACGCATAAAGAAGACCGGCACTGCTCCCATCACAAGCCGCCGCGGGAAGATCGTGCCCCAGCCGCGCTCGGTGGAGCCCACCGAAAATGCCCCCAACTCCCTCATGGCGAGGGCGAACGACGCGGCACCTCCGCGCCGCCGCCGCCGAGGGAGGGGCAAACGCGGCCAAAGGCAGCCCGCCACCATCACTGACACCGTCACCCAGACGACCACCGCCGCCGCCCAGCCCGCGACCGCCAGCACCAACACCGCCCCTGCGCTTGCTCCACTACCGGCAAGCCAAGATGGCAATAGGGACAGGGTGATAGATAGCGCAGTGCTCGGCGCTCTGCAGTCAGGAGACAACCCCGCCCCCATCATCCTTAGGGGACTGGCCGCTCTGTACCAGGATGGCTAGCTCCCCTAAGACCCGCCGGACCTGACCACGGAAGTTCTTGCAGCGCCGTCGGCTCGCAGGTCGCTCGCCGGGCCTCTCCCAAGTGAGTCCCACCCGGCAGGGCTTGACCTCGCCGACGGCCGAAGTAGATGATCCCGAACACCACTAGACATGGGCGAAATGTGTCACTTTAAAGAAAAGATTGAAATATATCTTTTGCTCTCTGGGATATGAATCACTCATTTATATCATTATATCCGTATATATCCGTATTCCGTCGCTCCGGTTAGTATCAGCTCTCGTCTCTCATGCGATGCATTGCAATGCGTTCACGGACTGATATATGAATTGGATTCATTTGATTGATTGAATGAATCAAGTACATATATAGATGACAGAGTCATTGAGTGAGCGAGACGGTGAGTTGCATTTGGCGTTAGCGCGACCGCGAATGCGATGCTAGGAGTGAGTGAACGGAGTGAGTTGTACGGATATACAGATATACGCCGATTCAGTCGGATATAATGAGTGATTCGTTCGTCCGCACGGATATAATAATAATAATAATAATAAATACTCTTTATTGCACCACAACAAGAGAGACAAACAGGTTACAAAAAAATTGCTTAATAAATAATGGACACAACAGGCGGATATATATCTTTTTTATCAATCACTCCTGAGTTACCCATCACAAAACACCACCAGACCTGACGGGTGTCACATCCATCCGTCCGTAGTAGCGGACGGCGCCCGACCCTGCCAAAAGCGGCACAGCCGCGCCAGGCTTTCCGAGCCCCTATAGGGGCTTGTGAGACGAGTGACGACCACGATGGACGACACGACTAGTGTGCTAGGGGGTCTTTGATTTGATTTGATTTGATTACACATGAGTATATTCAAGTATGACAAAATAAAAGGAATACAAGGTACAAGGTACATTTTAACCAAATCTTGTATATGTTTCATGTGCTCCAACATGAGTAACTTGCCTAGACTGGAGTAACTTGCAATAGACAGTGCCCACTCTGCTGTACTCAATGACATGGTTTTATATTAATTATTCAACCGCAGCTGCAGTAAGTTTGGGATTGATTGATTGATTGGAATATTTGTCAAATAATGAACACTGTAATGTAAGTAGGTATATGGCAAAACTGACAGTTTCATTCCCATTCTGGTTGTGCATACACCTACATAACACACATTTATATATGTCAAAGTCAAAGTTATTTATTTGTTTATTCTTCAATGTAGGTATTACATGATAGATATTAATATATGTAATTTTATTTAGGAACATTTGTGATGTTTTAATTATTCCTGTCTGCTTCCTTTGTATGAACTGAAGTGTGGTGTGCTGGATGGAACATGACTTTCATGCGCTCTGCCTACCCTTTTTGTATGCTTCCTTTGGTAAAAGATCTGGAAAGAATGTAAATAATGGATATCAGTATTTCAGTATACTGAAAGATACAATAGGTACCTAACAAAAATGAGATAAATGTTAGTTAGTGGAGCCGCTGGCAAAGCTAGGTTATTTATACTAACATTATAATGAAGAAAAGTCTGCGGAATTGTAAGTTTGTATGTAAGGGGTAATATCCAAAAAAAAACAATCAATCATTGTGACGGTATGCCCTTACTTGCCAGAATTTCATTTGCCTGAATTTCATATACCACTGTAGTCAATTCATTAGTTATTATTTTGTTTTTTAGTATTTGTTGTTATAGCGGCAATAGAAATAAATCATATGTGAACACCTCAACTGTCTAGCTATCGCGGTTCTTGAGATACAGCCAGGTGACTGACAGAAAGACGGACAGCGAAGTCTTAGTAATAGGGTCCCGTTTTCACCCTTTGGGTATGGAACCCTAAAAAAAACAGTATTTAGTATGGCGTTTAAATATTCTAACAAATAATATTCTTTCACTTAATAAAATGGATACCAATATGTATGGCATTCGTATCATTCTGGCATCTAATGTTCGGGAAAACAAGAGTATGTCAATTAACTACTCTAGTAAATGAATCATTCGGGCAAATGAAAATCGGGCCAACGTGATTTAGGCAAATTAATATTCTTGGATATAAATTTCGGCCAAACATTAGACAACCCATTGTGACAGTGTCTAGGTCACCGAATTAGGAGACAGATAGATAATCAAGTTACCAATAAGAATTATACACAATACAATACCTATATTTATATTAGATCTATGTGTTACGGAATGGGTCTTAAATTCCCCAGTTTAGTAGCGATTGGAGTAGCTAAGTATTTAACTACAAGACTACAACAAAATAACCTAACTAACGAAATGCAAGTTTACATATTATATTTTCCATAAGGTACTTACAATTTATCCAAATACGACTAGCAGTAGGCACCACTTCGATAAGAGTGGAGTCCCCTCCTCGCGAACTAATGATTTGCATTGAAAAATCTAGTTTCGGAGCTCTCCTTCATAAAATTTCACGACTTCTTTCGTCGGTGATTTTCACATCACGCATTTATTGAAATAAATGAGTATATCACAGCAACTAGCATTATTATCACTATGAAAAAGAATATTCACTCGCAATTTTGGCACTCGTAACTCGTAACGTGGATACAATACAATACCAAACAAATACCTATGCCAAATATGGCGGAATTTGTGTAATTCATTTGCATTTTTAAATACAAAATACGCGACAATCCGAATTTTGCGGATATATGTTGTCAATTCAAAATTGTTGTAATTTTCCGTTCTGTACGTCAAATTTGTGTCCCACGGTACCGATTGGTCGTGCGATCGAAAGTTGAAATTACGCATCGAAAACTAAGCGCGTGCGAGTACAGCCACACAACTCCGTGACGCGTCTATCAAGTAAACTATACGAACGATCGAATAGAGTTAACGATTCGGTTTCAGTAAACGTATAAGTGACTCACGGTGTCGATTGGATTTTTAGTTCTATAAGTGACCGCCAGGGGCGGTGTATTAGATTCTTCATACTAATAATTAACGTTCTCGTGATCGAGCACGTTCTTTGCGAGTCACTGCAAACTCACGGTAATGGTACTGCTTCTGGGAATCTCTTTTGGGAATAGAGGCGTTCATTTATTATCATGACACTTAAGTATATTAATTTCTTTCACAGAATCGCAGCAATAATACTTTAATTTATCAAAAGCTTAGTAAATGTAAATTATATTTCGAAGCTTCATTCTTCAGATATAACACACATGTAGTCCTTTAATCTACCAGGCAACATTTCGCAAGTTTAAAGTACGCAGTAAAAACCATAGCTCAAACAGTTTTATCCCCACCTTTACCCCTACCCTACTTAGGGACCTCGGCTTGCCACCATTTCTCATTCTTTATTCTTGCGAGGCAACGAACGCACGAACTAATTCTATTAAAAAATAATTCAAAATATTTAATCGTGCCTAAACGCAGTGCACAGGAAAAAATAGAGTATTATTCCGCTAATATACGGAAATTGCAACAAAAAACTATAAACGAGTTATGACAGTGCGGTGCGATCTGATTCATCAGGTTCCGAAGATAAATCAGGTAAGTGCAATTAGTTTCAATAAATAGTTCTACATGGTGGTGCCTCTAATAAATGCATTTAATACCGCACGGGCCGTGAGCCCACGCCTGGTAATTCTTAACCTGGGGGGCGACCGAGAGTCGTCACGAAGGTATCTCATGCTTGGGGGTTGTCCGTGAGTCAACACGATAGCAATTTCTAACAATATTAATCGCTAAGAAATGCATTTCATACCGCGCGGGCCGTGAGCCCACGCCTGGTAATTCTAAACCTGGGGGGCGACCGAGAGTCGTCACGAAGGTATCTCATGCTTGGGGGTTGTCCGTGAGTCAACACGATAGCAATTTCTAACAATATTAATCGCTAAGAAATGCATTTCATACCGCGCGGGCCGTGAGCCCACGCCTGGTAATTCTAAACCTGGGGGGCGACCGAGAGTCGTCACGAAGGTATCTCATGCTTGGGGGTTGACCGTGAGTCAACACGATAGCAATTTCTAACAATATTAATCGCAAGCCCATGCCTTGTAACTAAACCTGGGGGGCGACCGAGAGTCGTGACGAAAGTATCTCATGCTTGAAGGTTGACCGTGAGTCAACACGATAGCAATTTCTAACAATATTAATCGCTAATAAATGCATTTAATACCGCGCGGGCCGTGAGCCCACGTCTTGTAACTAAACCTGGGAGGCGACCGAGAGTCGTCACGAAGGTATCTCGTGCTTGGCGGTTGACCGTGAGTCAACACGATAGCAATTTCTACAACCATTAATCGAGATTAGTATATCCCGTGTTCGCGATGCGGGGCACTAGATACATATATGCATTAAAATTCCTGACGAGTGGTTTTACAATGCATTTCATATCTACCCTCAATTAGAAAAATCAAAATATTATATTTTAATTTATAAACCACGAACAAGTGTATGAGGCAGTGGAAACTTCACTCCCACGTTCAAATGAAGAAAATGCACCTCCCGTGGAGGCCTGTGATGACAAAACGACCCCTGTAATAGATGCCGAGTTACTAACCGCTCTAGGGGACGCCACTGATGATGTCCCAAAATATGGGGAGAAAATTCATCCCAATTTAGCGCAAGGTGGCTACCTATATTACACAAAGGTATTGATAAAAAGAGTAAAGATAAACTCTTATAAGAGTACCTGTAAATTGCAATTTATTATGGGCGCCGTCCTTAAACGCCGTAATTTCGGCGGCAGTTACAGACATCCAAAGAGGCCGTGACAAGAAAATCGAATCATCTCAACAGCAATTGGGAGTCGGTATAGGTACTAACGATAAAAATCCTATCTAATTGAAGTCGGATTTTAGATAAAACTAGTCATTCCTGGACTAGACGAAGTATTCCTTAAGTCATACAATACGTTGAGAGAGATGATACTCTCTTTGGAAGCAAACTCTCATAGAAAATTAAAGCTTCCAAATCTACTGAAAAGTAGGCCGACAGCGTCGACCATCATACGGCCGCGAGCAGCCTACAACAAGCCACTTGCGACGCCGCGGCAGTAACGCAGGTACATGCCGGTCGCCTTAAAGCTTTTTATAAGTGTTGGCTTAATGTAACGAATAATCGTACTTTATTTATTAGACTGTATACAGAATGGCTTTCCAATTCCTTTTTAGGACATGTTACGCAATCTGTCAAACCTGTAAATACTTTCACATGCCAAGAGCATGATGAAACGAGCTTAGCTGTACAGAACTTAATTAACCTAGGCATTCAGTGAAAGCATCACTGGATGCCAACAGACTAATGATCAGTTTCTATCAAAGATTTTCTGACTCCTAAATCGAATGGTGGCTATAGATTCATACTGAATCTGAAAGGGCTCAATAAATTTGTAACTAAGTCCCATTTTAAAATGGAAGACTAGAACTGCTTCTAAATTAATCCCTAAAAACGGGTTTATGGCTACCATTGACAAGATTCGAGCATAACAATGTTACTTACGAGTTTTGTTCCCTATTAGTCTATGGACTTTCCGTGGCGCCTAGAACCTTCACCAAAATTATGAAAGAAGTCGTAACTTACCTAAAAACAAGGCCTAACTTCTATTATATACCGGGGTGGCATTTTGTGTATTGGAAGGGACCTTAACGAATGTAAACATAATGGGAGGGAGACTCTCCGGTTTCTCGAGTGCCTACGATTTGTGGTAAACTATACCAAAAGCTCGATACAATCCCAAAATTACCAACAATGCTGTAAATTCTTAGGTTTTGTTTACAATTCAATTATCATGTCTATATCCCTTCTTATGCAGGGTATGCGCACTTTTTAAGAGTTCTTACCACTGCATGCCCGACAGCTAGATACAGCTGGTTGTACACGAAGTTGTTAGAAAGATATAAATTCCGAGCTATTCAGGAATACGATGTCTATGATCAAAAGTAAAACTTCCTCGCGAAATTTTACCTGACTTATTTTGGTGGACTAATAATATTATTTGTAACGTCTTGTCTTTTTGGAATCACGAAATTCGATGCAGAAATATCTATAGATCCGTCCCGATCAGGATGAGGTACAGTCTGTGACGGAGTGTGTGCAAACGGAGCATGGGAAGAGCAAGAATTAGCATTCCATATTAATTACTTAGAGCTTGCTCGCTCTTAGGATTAAAATGTTTTGCGCGAAATAAATCAAACTGTGCTCTGTTGTTCCGCATCGACAACACTACCGCGATAAGCTATATTAATCGAATGGGAGACATCCAGTTTCCCCACTTAAATAGCTTACCTAGATCTATTTGGCAGTGGTGTGAAGAACGAGACATATGGTTATTCGATTCGTACATTAACACTAAGAATAATGTAGAAGCAGACAGAGAATCCAGAAGGCTAAATCCTGATATTTAATGAAATTTAAGTATTGCAGCCTTTGAAAGAATAAGTAAACACTTTGGTGTGCCCGAAATCGACCTCTTTGCGTCTCGTACCTCTGCCAAATGTGAAATATATATTTCGTGGAAGCCAGACTCGGACGCTTTTACCGTCGTCGCATTCACTATTAGCTGGTATTTATAATAAATATTTTTAAGCGTTTCCACCACTCGCACTCGTACTAAAGTGTTTACATAAGATTATAAATGACAACGCCACAGGAATAGTAGTATTTCCCTAATGGCCATCCCAACCGTGGTTTCCGCTTTTGTTGAGATTAGTAAAAGTATCTAATCTCATGTTAGCGTCAATTTCAAACAACACTTTACAACAGTACAACGTGTGTTAAATACAAGTTGTGCTGGAAATTTAGCATAGATAATATAGATATTCAATTTCTATAAGGGCTTCATTTCTGCTGTTATTTTATTTCTAACGCACGAATTTAATAAAGGATCGTCGTATGGCTCATTAAATAATCATAGGTCAGCACCCTCGCTCCTACGGGGGAGTAGTATCAGCTCAGATGACCAAAGTAAAGGATTACCGAAAGGTGTTTACAAATTAAAGCCCGTAACTCCTAAATATAGCCATACCTGGGATCCTCAAGTGGTATTAAATCATATAACAACATGGTACCCTAGTAGAGAAATTTCATTGGAAAAACTAACAAAGAATCTGGCGATTTTGTTAGCAATATGTCCTGCCCACAGGGTACAAACACTGTCACTTATTAAGTGGAATAATATTAAGTCATGCCCAAATTGTATTAAAGTAATTTTTGATGATATAGTTAAGACTTCAGGTGTAGGTCGTCTACAACCGATTTTGTGCCTTCCATATTTTGAAGATACCTAATAGAAATATTTGCCCGGTGACTGTTATAATGATGTTTTAGGACTGAAAAAGCTCACAACATATTTTGTTGACTTTCAAAAGTCCCCATAAAAATGCATCTGCTCAATCCATTAGCCGGGGTGCATTACGCGAGTGCTTGGCGAAAGCGGTAAAGACATGGCGGCGTTCAGCGCTCACAGCACGCGCCACGCCGCCACGTCAGCTGCACACCGGTCAGGCATTTCTTTAGATGCTATCCGGAAGGCAGCAGGCTGGTCGAGAACATCGAAAACTTTGGCTCGTTTCTACCATCGTCAATTAATCGACGAAGGTCATTGTGCCAGATCAATCTGCCTTTTGTATAGGTAGAATTATGTGAAGTTACAATTGTACTCTTTGATTAATAATTGGGAGTATCTAAGATTGTTGTCAAAACATAATTATTGCATTTCATGATTATGATGTTTTACAATTACAAAGGGCAGCAAAACTTTCAACTCTAAACATCTACATGTGTGTTATATCTGAAGAATGAAGCTTCGAAATATAATAGAAGATCAAACGAGCTTCGCAAGCGAAGTTCGATCGATATTATATGAGTAAGCTTCATTCGAAGATATAACTTCCCGCCCGCCCCTATACCCCTAGGAAAGTTTTGTCTCTAAAAAGAATGAGAAATGGTGGCAAGCCGAGGTCCCTAAGTAGGGTAGGGGTAAAGGTGGGGATAAAACTGTTTGAGCTATGGTTTTTACTGCGTACTTTAAACTTGCGAAATGTTGCCTGGTAGATTAAAGGACTACATGTGTGTTATATCTTCGAATGAAGCTTACTCATATAATATCGATCGAACTTCGCTTGCGAAGCTCGTTTGATCTTCTATTAATAAATAAATTGTCACAGGAAACAAACAATGGTATAAATAAGAGCTTGTTCAATGGGAAGTGTTAACGAAGATAGAATATAATTCCTGTAATCCTACTGTAAAGGAAAAAATCTTAGTAGTGCAATCAAAAGGAAATATTAAATGGACAAGGAAAAATCTCAAAAGAGCGGAAATTGTAATTGAATCTAAAACAATAGCTAGTGAAAAATAATAAAAAGTATGCTCGTCTTGTTTTGCAAAGCGATGAACTCAGGGGATATTTTAATTCTTTTCATTTCATATTCTTCGATTAAATATTGTTTATCATGTAATAATTTTAAAAGTATATCTTACTTGAATAAAATTTTATTATATCTCATGTGCAACATGCAGGTAGGTAGGTTTAGATTTATTCATTTCTCATGTTTCGAGGGAAAAACTTATTTTTCATTTATTGTAGGTCGATAAACATGTAAGCAGTAACAATTGATTGGGTATCAAGCGAGTTGAAAAGGCGCTCGGCTGTCAGTGTACCTACATCAGCGAGTAATTAGTCTATGGAATAGCATGCTTCGGATGCTAAGTTTAATTATGAGTCTATTTACAAAACACCCCATTATCGGCTCGTTTTTGACTTCTTGGAGCAACTTGTTGTCTTTGGGGCCCATCGAGAGGCGACATTTTTTTGGCTTTGCGTGCGGGTGGGATTGGTTGCGACTTGCGAGGTCTTATATTGTTTTAACAAACCCTCAAAAAAGGTACGAAAATAATTTGTAATTTAATAAAATCTATCTTTTGCGGCGCTGACTGTAGCCACTGTCACCGAGTGGTAAGACACGCGACTTTGAAACCGGAGGTCGTGGCTTCAAATCCCGGCTCTTGCCACGAAGATTTAAAAAACAAATGTGCTAAACATCATTTTGACTTTAATAGGATGCTTTTCAATTTTGATCAAACCTTAAGTGGTGTGCTGTCTGTGTGGGAAGGCCGAGGCTGTCGCTTCCGTCAAACTAGTGCCAACGCCTAATCTTGGGATTAAAGGACAACCAGGAGAAATACTATTAGGATAGGGGCGTGGCGTGGGTGCCCTCGCTTGCGTTAGCGCGTAGCCAGGTTCACAAATCTGTACACTCTCACCGTGCGACTGCACTAATCAAAACGATGTCAAATCTCACGTCAATTAACGCAAAACAAGTTATTTGAGATATTTATCACGGTTACTCCAACTCTAGACCTGGCGCTAGTCCAGTACTGGCAGGAGGTAGGCAAGGTGATTATTCTACAATAGCAAGCTTTAATAGGCTACGGTGTCCGGTTACTATCAGGCAGACCGTACTCTTGTTTGCCGCTGTCTTGTAGTATAAACATGAGCCATTTTACCGTGGCACAGACGGCAAATGGGGAACAAAATACATAGTAAACCCCAAATAAAATCAATGATAATATAATATATTTGCCAATTTCCCAAAATAAGCTTGTGTACACTCAGCCTCGATAACGAGCAGTAACCAGCATTAACCGTCGCGCAAATACAGTCCGCCGTAATTGTGCTAAGTGACGCGTGCGTAAACACAACACTCACGCGCATCGAGGGCTAATCTGCAAATAAAAACTCACTTTGATACCAAATAAGCACACGTCCTTCTTTATTGGAAGCGGAAAATTATAGTCTATGGATCTTCTTCTCTTCATCTTTTTCAGCATAATTGCGTCCTCTGCTGGACATTTCCAAAATGATCTGGATGCCGCGGGCCTGGTCCAGGTCGACTGCTGTCTTTTTCACCCCCAACAAAAAAGAGGGGTGTTACAAGTTTAACGTGTCTGTCTGTGTATCGTAGCTCCCAAACGGATGGACCGATTTGAATGCCGTTTTTTATGTCATAGATAATTTTATCCCGAGTGTTCTTAGCCATGTTTCATCAAAATCTGTTAAGCCGTTTTAGAGATATTGGACTGAAATAAAAATGTCGGGGGTTTTACAACTATTCTAAGTTGTAGTTATTAATATCGTCCGACCATCTGACCGGCGGTCTCCCCACCCTGCACTTCCGAGGTCTCCAGGGCAACACTCGCTGGCACCATCGGTCAGCGTCCCTGCGAAATATATTTATTAATTGATATAATGTTTACATGACACTACAGTTTAACAACCAATGCGTGACAAAACTTAGACTAACAATTCAAAATTATAGTTCACAATAATAAAAACCAATTAATGAAGTATATTGGAACAGTATAGAGCACTTAGCATCCATCGCCTCACAGAATGTGGGCGGGGCACATAGCACGTAGAATCGATGGCCGTTGGGGCGGAAAGGTTCTCGAGTGGCAACCACGTACCTGAAGGCGCACCGGAGGAGGCCTACCCACCCCCCACAAGGTGGACTGATGACCTGACCTGACCTGGACCGGTCACTTTGTCACTCTTTGGAAGAGGCCAATGTATAGCAGTGGACGTCTTTCAGCTGATATGATGATGATGATGATGAGTAGAGCACCTAGAGCATCAATCGCCTCACAGTATCTCAAGCACTCACTACACACGAACGCCCATCGCCACGCAAACAAGTCGCACTCGGGTGTTGATGCCAGGGAGGGATGTTATTCGCTACGCGCTAAAGCGGCTCACCTCTCCGATCACCCGTCCCGAAACTAGACCTCTACCTATGCTTAGTTAGTACGTATTGAGGTGTCAAGATATATTTGTGGGTGAGCGTTCAGGTGAGCTTGAAACAAGTTACAGAATAAGGGGGCAGGAGCGTATTTAGCTGTGCGCGGGCGCGCTACAGCGGTGAGTTACACGACACGGTACGCGCCGGCGGCGGCGGCACGGCCAACAGTCCGCGTCGTCGTGGTCTGAGGGCTGTCGGCTGTCCTCGGGACATACGTACAGTCGTACGAGACGCTCTATGAGTTCCGGACAGTCACTTTCACGAATCACCACGCAAGCCCCGACATGCCGTGGTCATGAGGCTGACAACTCCGGCTGACCTCCAAGGAGTTGTACCCAAAGACTTGGGTATATATGACCAACCCATTGCCATTTCAATTGCGCTACCCTTTTTGCCTAAAACTGCTTGTCACAGTCCTTGTTGCAGTTGGTGTGGTTCAGTTACAGTTGTACTAACGTAAAATATTTGAACATAAAAAACTATGTTTTACGAAATAAATTTAACTTGAAGGTTTTATATTATTAATTCTGTAACATCATTGTAAGAACATAAGTTGATAGTTTACTGAAACGCAACTAGAAAATAACAGGAATTTTAAAACCCAAACTCAAAAATAATACTAAAATTATAACACTACTACTTTACTTAACTAAAATAAATGGTCTCCCCGCGGCGTGGTGCCGAAGATGCTGGCGGCATTTCCCCGCTGTATCGCAATACTTATGCGTTGAGCGAGGATTTTTTAGATATTTCTTTGAAAAGATTGAGGGCGCTGGGACCCCACGGACCAAGGGTCTCGACGCCGAATGGAACAAAGTAGTATTCGGCGCCGAGACTCCTATATTTGTTAATTTTTACCTTTTCTCTGCCTCTGCAGCCGCACCGGCTCTGGAGGACGTTTCGTGGAGATGGGATGGGGCCAATGTGTCGACGCTGGTGGCGTCCCACACCAGCACCCGACCCATCTTCCACGGAATCAAAGACATTCCATCCAGGCTCTTGCCGTCGTCCCTGAGAATGCCGGGTGGCTCTAACAGGGCCAGCACATTGACGCTGGTAAGAGAGCGGCGTAGAATGTCGTTGAGTGTGGCGTGTCTGGAAAAGCGGCCCGTACTCTTTTGGCACGAAAGACCGTGATGTCCCAGCGCGTTGACGTCACTGCCGCAGGGACACGTGTGTGGAGCACATACCCGGACTCCAAGCCGCGGACAGGTAGCAACGTGCAGGGTGTGGGGTTCTAAGAAAGTCCCAGTATGCACCGACGGAAAGGTGTGTAACCGGAAGCCGGCTTCTCTGGTCCCCACAGCCAAAATCCTGGCGCGATCGGAACCTGTACTGCGATCTAGGAGAGAGTCGTATGTCATTTTTGACGATATGTCGTCCCAGTCCCTTTGTGATTTTAAATTTTGTGGGGGATCCTTACCCGGCAGGCAATAGACCAGGCGTTTTTGGCCTCCGTCAAGCCAGTAGTCTCATAGTTTACAGGGAACGCCCCTAAGATTTTACCTAGAAGATTTGCCGAGCTATGACCGGAGGAGAAAAACGCCGGTACAGAAATTTTGCGTAAACCTAGCCCACCTTAACGAATGGGCAGGGATGCTTGGGTCCAAGAATTCTCACTGAGCTGCAGGTTTAAAATAGATTCCAAATTGTCTTTCACAATAAGTCGTCTAAGGGTGTTAGTAAATTAAGAAAATTATTAAAGGAGCAGCAGCGAAGTATATAAATTAAATTTGGAACAAAGAGACAAAACCTTAAAATAGTAAATGAAAAGTGAGGACTTAATTCGAGATTTCACCAACATAGTTTTTGCCATAAATTATCAATCCAAATTTTTCTTTTCCTCTTCTGTGCTATAATGATTATTTTCTTCTTCTTCTAATGCAATACTACTAGTTCAGCCATTTTCACAAATGACAACACGTCTACACGATAAGAATTAAACTATTTGACTAGGCACAGAAAGGGATACGTCCGCAAGCGACGGTACGGAACCGATCGTATGCGTCGACATCCTGCCGGACGCGATCGGCTGTCGCCGCTTCCGTTAGTATCCTTTCCGATCTGATGCGTAGCGTGCCGTTTGGTGCGAATTATTCTTAGGTAACAGTATTTTTTTTACTATTTTTATAAATTTTGTTCGTGGGAATGGGAATGGCCCACGCGCGTGCGCGATTTGTGGATATTATTTGTCCCCATCAGTCGTGTCGACAAACCGCGATAATTGTAACATTTACCACGGATATACTCGAGCCAGCAATAAGATCTGTTACGAGTTAATTTTGGGAACACAATTACATGGTTTTATCCCAATAAGGTCTACTTAGTTTTCCCTCTGGGTTGGATTATCAGATGGTAGTGGAACTAGTGCTTACGCTAAATCTCGCTGAGGTTTGGATTTTACAATCTCGCGTCACCAAAAGGCCTAACATTCGACGACCCGCTTACATTAACTCTCTCATTTGTAAAAATCTCTCGCTGACCTCGTTAGACAATTTGCACTCGAGTTCATAAACATACGTTCATTCCCAAAGGTTCAGAATTATCTGAGCAACCTTGACAATAAAGTCGTGTTGACATATTTTTGATCACTTTGACTGTGTATACATTTTCGAACTCGACTGTACAATTGTCAATAGGGCAGGGCGCTCGTTTTTACTTCGTTTATGTCCAATCGGACTACTTATTTGTTCGGATCTGGTTAACCTTAATATCACATGCTCTAAATGCGCAGTGCACAGTTAAGTAACAGTCAGACAATATTAATTACATAGTTTTAGGATTAAAAAAAAAACTAATTTGCGGTTTCTATAGCTCACCGAGCTACTAGTTTCACTGTTGATAACTGCTGAATTCTAGTATGTAAAATGAGCCCGTCTCATTAATCATGATTATGATGACCCGTTGCCGTACTGTCCCGACGGGCGGTCTGGAACACCTTGGCACGTTCTCGGCGTGTGTCAACATTAAGTACAAATGTAATTGGTTCGATCTAGATGCACTTCTGTTGCCTCATGCATCTAACGATATCGGTAACGTCCCACACGTAGCTGTTATATCATCAACTATACTTTGTGAGCTATAAGTATACAACAACATTTTAATTAATGGTTATTGTGTAATCCCAGAGAAAAGTGTTATAATGTCTTAGAGAAGCGATTGTTTTTTTTAATGTGATAGGAGGCAAACGAGCAGACGGATCACCTGATGGTAAGCGATTACCGCCGCCCATGGACACCTGAGGTGTTGTGAGTGCGTTGCCAGCCTTTAAGATGGGAGTCTGCTCTTTTCTTGAAGGTTTGAAGGTCGTATCGGTCCGGAAATACCGCAGGCGACAATCCATTCCACAGATTAGCTGTGCGAGGCAGGAAGTTTCTGGAGAAGCGCACAGTTGAGGACTGCCAACCATCTAAGTGGTGAGGATGGTAATGTTGTCGCTTACATGAAAGTACACGTAAAGCGCAATTTACACATGCTAGATGCATAGGTACAATAACCATTAATTCTGTGACACTACCCTCAATATATATACTAGAAGTTGCGACGTTTGTTCGTATATTTCCAGAAAAACCTGACTCTTAAAACTAGGAAGCAATATAGAGAGTAATTATTATTGCCGCAATAAAAAAGGACCGCAGTATAAATGCATACTAATCTTTAACAATATTCCAGATGTGATCAAATCGCAACTTAGTGACGAGGTCATTAAGTCTCCACTTAAGAATCTATTAATAGAAAATTGCCGGTATTTGCACACACAGCAAAAAGAGTGCGTAAACTGATTTATATTTCCAAGCGCTTGAGACACGTGGCAGGTGCTGACGCTGACCCCCTAAAAACCGTCTATTTCTCACTCTGCCAATCAATCCTGTCATATTGCATCTTGGCGTGAGGTGGATTCAGGCTCCCTTTATTCGCTTATAAATCTCGAACGGGCTCAGCGGTCAGTGCTCAGAGTTCTGTTGCTAAAGCCCATTCTATTCTCCACTGCCCAACTGTATAAAGATGCCGCGGTTCTGAGTGTCAGGAAATTGTTCACGCTCAAAGCTGTCCTCAGGGCTCACTCCCGGGTCGGTTCTGTCCCTCCCCCAGGTGAGGGTGACAGGCTGCGACCGCGTCCTTTGTGGTTACCGCTACCTCCCACTAACACAGCCGTTGCAAGAATTGCAAGACACTTCATCACCTACCTAAGTTCGTCAATTTACAATAAATTTTGTAAGTTACATGACCTCCATATCATGAACTCTCAACTGGCAAAAAAAACTATAATTACTGAAGCGTTCACTGAGGCGTTCCTGAGATATTGGACGTATCACATACACTCATGCGCATACGCGAACGCTTGTAGCACCTACCCACTCACACACTTACATTCACACAACCACACGCACGCACACACATGTATACCCAGACATACGCACACCGTTTCATATGCGCACATATACATACATACAACGTTTGCTTTATCCAAATAATGTAGGTATCTACTTATAGGTATTCTGCATGTAAATTTTCTTCCAATATTTTTATTTTTTTGTTGTTTATTTAAGTCTGGATCGTGTTTAATACCTTTATTGTGAAACTTTCTTCTCTGTCATCCGCACTCCTGGGATGCCAAGATACAGGCGATAATTTTAGTAAGTTTCAGAACCGAGACATAAAATTATTGCAATACAATGCGGTCACTAACTAAAGCTTTTGACATAGATATACTTAATTTATTTGACATATACCCTAAATGTAAATAATCAAGTAGGTTAAGGTTTCGGTTTACTTAAGTCAAGAATTAATAATGTAATTTATTGTGTGCCCTTACAGGGTGTCATGAATTGACTTAACTAAAAATACACCACCTTATTATGAATACATGACATAACAATGAGTAAATGAATATGAGTACCTCAAAAATATCTTACATAACAATGTCTTTTAATTTTAAAATTTATCGTCATTTCCAATCACTAGTCACTGTGAGGGCACGTATCAGAATGTCTAACATTAATAAAGTAACGTTAAATAACCTACGTTCAAAATCCCTAAAATCTAAATGTCTAATGGGTTTCCCACCTAAATTCAAAATACCGCAAGCATAAAATGACTACGTATGGCAATGTCTATCATTAAAATAACTATCGTTAAATAAACTTCGTACAAAATCCCTAAAATCTAAATACCTAATGGTTTTTTTCACCTAAATTCAAAATACCGAATACTTAAAATGGCTACGTATGGCAATGTCTAAAATAAAAAAAAACTAACGTAAAATAACCTACGTTCCATACGACTAAAATCTAAATACCTAACGATTTTTTCACTTATATTCAAAATACCGAAAGCTTAATCATTAGGTATTTCGATTTAAGTGAATTGAGCCTATGTTTTTCTTAGTAGTAAATTGCCTAATTGTCATTAGTAGTAAGTTTTTATAACAAGTTTTTCCTCTCTCTTATAAAATAAATAACCACGAAGATAAAAGCGGGAGCAAAGCTCCCACTTCCGTCTTCAAACCTACCCGCGATCCGAGTAGGTTTTACCACTTAGTCCCTGTTCAAAGGGAGGGCATCAAATATTTTATCTCTGAGATCAACCAATGCCAAGATAGTGGCATATCGTAGGCTGTAGGGAACAGGGGCTTATTGGCAAAACTGACTCGGATTACGGATAGGTTAAAAGACGGAAGCGGGAGCTTTGCTCCCGCTTTCGTCTTCGAGGTTATTTTTTTTACAAATGAGCGGAAAATCTAAAAATATGTGAATAATTTTTACCTAACCTACTACTTCATACAAAAAGCTCGCAAGTGCATCATTTTAGGTATTTTGACCATTTGGTATTTCAAATGTTGGTGTATCAAACTTAGGTGTAATAGCTATTGATATTTTAAACATTAGATATTTAGTCCAATTGGTATTTTAAACATTAGATATTTAGTCCAATCGGTATTTTAAACTTAGGCAATTCGTAGGTAGGTGTTAGTTGCTTAGGTATTTAAAACCATTAGGTATTTAGATTTCAGGGATTTTGAACGTAGGTTATTTAACGTTAGTTTTTTTAATGTTAGACATTCTAATACGTACCCGACTGTGATCATATTTGACGCCGTATTTGTTTATATGATAGGACAACCTTTATTGTAGGAATGTGGTAGAGGGGTAGGGCGTTCCCATTAAAAAAAATAGTATGGATTTTATGAAACGTCAAATTATCACTGTAAGTCAGACACCGAATCGTAAGTTGAGATTAAAGATATAATTATAACAATACCCTTAGTCATAAACTTACATCAAACCCATTTTAGCTGAAATGCCGTTTAATTCGTTTCTTTATCTGTTTTAAACAAGAGCAATGGATTTCTTACCGAACTAATAGATAACAGTATTGAATTCTGAGCATGTCTCGTAGCATACATTGCTTAGCACTCCATCATAGATATTGAGTTTGCGGTGCGACAAGATTGCGAGTGGCATTCGTGTTGATTACTTCTTAATCCTCAGTTCGGCGACCATCACACACAGTTCAGTCGGTGTTCTAACAAAGCAAAGGTGCATGTTTATGGCTTGGGTGCCATCGAACAGACGATGGGTACCGTAATTCAGACCACTGTGTCCAGAGATAGCCTTTAACTCCCGGAAGTCCTATTACGCAGAGTGGTTGACCACCGTTGATATAGACTTAGGTTCTCCGTATAGGTCAACTGCCATAGCTTTGATTCTGCGTGTTCTTGACGGGATTGCTTTACTGTGTGGCTAACTCGAATCGCGGAAACCATCTCTAAATAAGTTTCGGTCGAAGCTAGAATTTAAATTTATTTCGTACAGTAGTAAACAGTAGTCGTTGTAGAGCTACGGTAGCCTAGTGGTTGAAGCATGCGGATGTCAATCGGGGCCGTAGGGAAGAATCCTGGCTCGTACCAATGAGTTTTTCGGAACTTATGTACGGAATATTTACCGTTAGGTTTTCGATGAAGGAAAACATCGTGAGGAAACCGGTCTTATCTCAATAAGGTCTAGTTTTCCCTGGGTGGAAGGTCAGGTAAAACAGTGCCAAATCTTCGGATTAGGTGTCAAAGCGGACCCCGGGTTCCTTTAGGCGCATTACCGGTAATAACGCTAGGAGGGTGAGTAAGTAGTCGTCGTCAAGCATATTTTTTCAGTTTTGCACCTTAGGGGGGCGGGTTGTGGCAACTTACGATTACAGACCGCCCAACGTTAAATATGGCGCCAGCACCTGTCATCCCCTACAAGCTTGTCAAACTTTCCATACATTCAGATTTTAACGAACACCGCTTGACGATTACAGACGATTTGGTGCCCCATTCCATTCCAATTCCTAATTCCATTACGGAAGATTTTTTATCATAATTTGCTATTCATTTTTCAGTCACTTATTCCGATGTCAGAATGAGATGAACGGTAATACCTACTTATTGAATGGTATTCCTACTTATTGAACGAGTGAGCGAAACGAACGAAGTATTCCGTTTCAGCTTGAGCGAAATTTCTTGTGGTAGTTCTCCTCTTCAGGACGTACTTCTAAAGCGATTCTAGCGAGTAGGTTCAATAAGTATATAGACTTTTTTAGTCGATTCAGTTTTAATTTTTTTTTAGTTTAGTAACGCGTTTTACTAACGTTTTTAACGAGTTTTACATATCTCACCGGGACACTAGTTGCTACTATTTTGCAATTCACATTAATCTGTAACTCTATCATTTTGTTTATTTATAACGGAATAATAAAAAAAGTGTTCGCCGAGCGAGGCCGGTCGGTGGCCGGTCTGTGGCGTAGCGATTGAAGTTTTCCCTCAAAGAGCGCGGCCGGTGGTTTCCCGACCGGCTTACAGAACCCGACTCGAAACAGATGCATTTTGCCCGTGATTAATAAATTAATAATGGTACTGACAAAAGCGTCTGATCCATTTTCACGAGAATTGGTTGAGAAATGCGACCTGTAGAGGAGAAATACGGGCAAGCGGGACATCCAGACATACAAACGATTTTCGGCCCAAGCTGAAGCAGAAACAAAACTTCGTTTGCTTCGCTTCCTCGTTCGATTATAAAATATTAAATACAGGGAGCAATGTAGGTATAAGATCAAAAGTACAGTCGACGTCGAATATGTTTACACTTTTGTACCTTATTCCATTGTGATAAAGCTTAACATGCGCACCTATTCTAATAAGGCTCCAGTTTTCCTTGTTCCACGGAACATAATCACTAATTATTACATACGTTTACAGAATTACAGCTGAAACGACCCTCATTGTCCGTACTTGCGGCACGGTCAGCTATACAGTACCACTACTTCCAACTAAGAGTCGCAAGTTAAAAGGGAAAGTGCGTCAGTTATGACGTTTCTCACGCGAGGTACCCCTTTGTCCCATAGCTTCGCAGAAAAAGGTCCCAACTACGTTCGACAGGTATAGGTAGTTATTTCGTTTGCCAGTGGCCGTTGTATTGAATGCCTCGTACACTAATGGGCCCGTATGCTATAATTAGACGGATGCTAACAACCTAGGGAAGGTTGTGGTGGTTGTGGGATATGTTAATAAACCGATTTGCATCTCTTTCTCTCTTGGTGTTTCAGGATATTAGGCTGGTATGAGAAAGGCCATCGGAAAAGCCTTAGAAAACAATATTTCCATGTGTTTGTATTGTACCGACTGAATCGTCAAATATAGCAGATAAGTCGTTCGAAAATACCTAATTTTTTATAACATATGTTTACAAGTAATTGACAACATTTCATTTTAGGTATTAAACAAATCATAATAAATATATGATTCAGAAGCATATTGCCGCCTGAACACTATATTATATTCATTAAAAAAATATATAGCTTAATAAAATAGTTAAAAAAACAATTAAAAATATGGTCTAATTTTACCCATTCTACGACATAGTAAATGGATGGGCCTAATGTTACAGAAAAAAAAGCTCTGCTGTCACAAATTTGAATTTGACATTGACGTAACTTGTTTATTATCTATTTTAACGACTGTATCCTAACGAAGTAAAATAAAATTAGAAGATTCTATATTATAGGGATTTATTACCTACTATGGAGAAACCCGCATGGATCGACGAGGTGTATACTCCTCCTAAGTAGGTACACCAAGTATTGTTTCGTGCCAAGTTGTAACAATGACTCTTTGAAGAAACCGGACAAACATTTCTTCCACGTACCAAATAGTCAATGTTTTTTATCGTCCCGATCGTCCGTCGTATCCGTGTGAATGCAAGGTACGACACCTTGCATTCACACGGATACGACGGACGCCCAAATACGAATTTGGGCATTTTCGCGAGAAGAGATTCATCGTTAGTGACGTCACCGAGTATAACTTAAAAGTGTTCCATTTTGTAACTTTTATTTGTCATACAAATTGTATGATTAATTTTGGTTACAAAATGGAAGATTTTTAACTTATACTCGGTGACGTCACTAACGATGCATCTCTTCTCGCGAAAATGCCCATTTATATAATGTAGAATCGGTATCCCTTATCACAGCCAAATTCGTCGATATAATCGTTTCTTTTTAACAAATAGTACAATTTAAACCAACAACACTTTTTTTTCGATCGTGGTAAGACTAAGGTACAGGTTATTCATGCGTAGAATTGGAATTGGGCATTTTCGCGAAAAGAGATGCATCGTTAGTGACGTCACCGAGTATAAGTTAAAAGTGTTCCATTTTGTAACTTTTATTTGTCATACAGATTGTATGGTTAATTTTGGTTACAAAATGGAACATTTTTAACTTATACTCGGTGACGTCACTAACGATGCATCTCTTCTCGCGAAAATGCCCAATTACGCCCTTTTGGAATAAGTAAATAATTGAATAATTAATAAGAAATTAAATACGAACCCTAGAGAAAGAAGTAAACGTTGTGAAGAAAGAAATTAAATACGAACCCTAGAGAAAGAAGTAAAGTGAAATGTTGTCAATTGATGCGATCGGCGTTACTGTCCGGAAATGCATAAATTATTGATTAAGTTTCTAGAACAACCTAAACCGCTAAAGAACTTGCAATATCACTAAGTATGTATTTTACAGTACATATGGTGCTACTTTCCCGCACTAGTGCGGAAAAGAGCACTTTTCATGCATATGTCGAAACTTTAAGGAGTAGGTATGTATAGTAAAACGTTGTAGGTACGATACACATGCGAATAGGTAATTCGCAACTCGTGTCGATTTAAAAAACTCTCTTCGGTCGTGTTTTAATTTATCACCACTCGTTGCGAATTACTTTTTTCGGTACTTGTATCGTAAATAACTATTTGCATGCAATATTTCTATCCTCCTTCCGCACGCGAAACGCGCAAATAAAATACTACTAAACGCACCAATAATGAAAAAAACACTTTTCGCCTGTCTACTTGTAAACAAGTTCATTGCTCAAGAATCTTACAGATATCTCATTACGCCCTCCAGCGTAAGGTTTTCACAGTCGAGTCGGGTCACTGTCCTAGAGAAAAAAACGTACCTACGTAAAATTGTCTTCCGGACGAAAGGTATTGACAATACGCAACCCTAAACTACATTCGTCGAATCGCGGATCCATTTCGCCACTGAATATTCGCAGTATTTTCACAAAATGACATGCGTATAGTACGAGTATGACAAACAATAGTAATAGAATTTGTGACGTGTACCTGAACGTTATAGGTACTTGGTATAATTATATGGCACACCGTCACAAACAAGTGCCGTCGGAGGAGGACGAAGGACGTCACGAGGATGGATTTCAAAAATCTGTAAGTACATTTAAGGATTGAGTTCGTTCACACTTTTTACAAGCATTTATTTAACTAGCACTGGTCGCTTATGTAAATGTAAGGTAAGTATTAAGTTGCCCGTCAAAATTTGCAATCCATTTTTCAATCATTTGCCGTTATCCGATTGAGCTGAAAGGTATAGTTTCGATGACAAATCAATATTATGGTGCCATCGAGCTGATCTGATCAGATGATGGAGACAGAAGGTGGCCATGGGAGTTCAGTACTTAACCGTCGTAACCTCGTTGAGTTTGGGCTCGTTAGAATTGTCTCAATGACTACTTGATGACTGTATACAGAAAAGTGCAATCGGCAATAAAAGCTTATACCAAATGTAAAATTTTTGATAGTAACTTATTATTCGATTGTGTAACGAACTACACAGAAGTAAGGACATATCTGTATGCACCTTTGACACCTTGATGATGACATTGACAATAGAGTCCTGACTGTTCATGTAACAACGATACTGGTAAAGTTACCAGTTCATTTATGTAACGTAAGTACGTTACATAAATGAAGGAATTAAATCAAGCTTAAGAAAGAAGAAAAGAAGTTCACGAATTGTGAATACATGTATACATATACATGTATTCACAATTCGTACATTCAATTCATACATTAGAGACATAAATGGGTAAGGACCAAATTCTGGGCCAGCTTAACTCACTCAATTTTTAATTACATTTTTTATTAAAGTTTTCCGTTGTGACACGAAATTTAACCATACAATTCTATGGTTAATTTTTGTGTCACAACGGATCTTTTTTCACTTCTTCCGATTGTATGGCTAACTACCGATTAACCAGGCTAACTACTGGGCAAGAATTTGGTCCTTACCCAAATAATAAAATCGACTTAAGAACCTATAAAGTTGGTGGATACTATGTGGTTGTAATATCCACTTGCAAAATATCATTTCACTTATCAAGTTCGCATTGTTTTTGCGATCGTCACCGTGATAATACGACACTCTGGCCAACACGATACGCGATAATTATTTGATGTTATCGCATACGGTTATTCAATAAAATTTAGTTTTGAAGACAGATTTCAGAGCGATTTTACTTCGCTTCTGGCATGTGGAGTCCCGATATAGCGACAGCCAAAGAAGCGGTGATGACTGATGTGGTATCATCACATCAGTGGGACGTCGAGCCTAATTGATTGATGTTATTTTATAGTGGCTTTGATTAAAATCTAACGTGAGATTCCTGCTAATAGGTTGATCATATGCGAAGGTGTAAGTAATAAATGGCCTCTACCTTTTTTTGTAACGGGTTAGCAGACCAGGTATTAAAGTGGTCATAGGTGGTAAATATCAGATAAAGCGCCCCACTCTATTTCTCTTTGTATTTCGTCTAATTGGCATAGGCACTAGTTTTACGAAACCGACTGCCAATCTGGGAGGGAAACCTAGGTGCAGTAAGGGTAGTAAAATAAGGGAATCAGGTACAATGCGTGTGGAATCCGAATGGAACAGGAAGGAGTTGAGCAGCAGAGATAGAAGAAATTCACATGTAAGATCTAAATCAATGGAATTTGCTAACTATGTAAACAAACAATGTATTGAAATTGACATTTAATGTCAATTTCAGTATGACGGTTTGTTTACATAGTTAGCAAATTCCATTGATTTAGATCTTAGTGCTAACTGAAATGAGATAGGGACCCGCTGATGTTGATGGATATGTATTCGGTGTATTAAGAGTACAGTGCAGTGAGCATCGTTCTGTAGTATAGTAGCCAATTTTTTTTGTACAACAACGGTGGCAAACATGCGTACGGCCCTCCTGGTGGTAAGCGGACACCGCAGCCTATAGACGCATGTAACTCCAAAGGAGTAACATGGGCATTGCCGACCCTTGATATGTTTGAGGATTCGCCACACAACGCATCCTCGGGAGCTCTGGCGAGCTTGTTCACCTCCAGAACCTCCACTACTACAGAGCAAGCAGTACCAGTAATGCCTCGTAACACATCCTTACTCTTCCGTAATAAAGACGTGCACCCAATGACACACTGAGACAGCTGAAGACTAAGGCACGGTGGCCCGCAAATGGACGAATTACTGGTGGGCGTTGGGCCTATCTTTACGAAGTTATATATATATCTATGCGTGTACCGATCATAGTCGCTGCTGTATCTGCTACCGACTATAAGTCCATATGATGCTGAGAACCTAAGCTGAAATTATAATTTGAATTGCGCTGCGTGCCTAGTCGGGAAGACATACATACGCGCCGGTGGTTGTAGCACTCGTGATGCATTGATAATGCAGCAATCACCACGTTTCCCCATAAAGCGTTGATTACGAGCTAATTAAAATTTTAATTAAAAGCTTTGTGGTGGTAATACCGATAACATTCTGTGTACTAGCTGAATTCCACACCAGATAGAATTGATCTCATTGTTTAAAGACGTAATAACACCACTACTTGCTCTGTAAGTGCTGTGTCCCTGGTGGCGAGTCACGTTGCCAGAGCCCCCGAGGGTGTGCTGGGTTGAGAGTGAGGGATATACATTTGTCTCACCCGACTGACTGTCGATCACAAGTCGGCACCGAGCTTTTACATGTTTTGCGTACAATCGCCGTGCAATCGTTGGACCGTCTCTGTAGGAACGGAAGGAGCAGAGTTAGCTCGTTGCCAGGAACCAGGCAACAATGCAAACAGCACTGTCAATGCCAGAAAGCCGCCAAGTGGCCGCTGCGCACGTAGGTACACACATACACAAAGAATATAATAGAGGAACTCACACATAATTATACTTATATGCACATATGGGTGACAAATGTATAAACATATGTAATACAAGTTTATGAGAATTTTAACTGTTACACGCACAGTCTATGGAAATGAAATCTTTATTTTCAGTCAGTAGTAGTATGGTTAAACATAAGAATACCATGTAAACCATAATTTATGCGCGTACGAAGTCGCGGGCGGAAGCTAGTTTATTTTATAATATCACAAGTGGAAACGAGACACATGCAGTATCGGGTCTCCTGTCCCTCAACGTGTAATTTTTATGCCCTGTTTGTTTTGACCTGCCAAAAAAAAGTACTGAAACTGAAGTCACGGACAAAAGTCTTTTGAGCCTTTCTCAATTTAGTGAGGTGTAGTTCTATGCCTTTTGGGCAATCGCTAGGACTTTCTCTATTAATCCTCTATCAATGCCTACACACCAACGGATTTCCCCATCTCATGGGCTACGAAATCATGTTGAATATGTGGAACGCAAGCGAATGTAGATTTTCCACATGAAGCTTCTAGCTGAAAGGAGTCATCCCTACACGTTTCAAGCGTGCCGTTTCCCCCAGGTAAGCATGTGCGCGGGCGCAGCCGCGCGGCCAGTCTAGCCGCGACCGCCGCGCGCGCAGCACGCAGACATGAGCTCCGGCAAGCGGAAACTCTCCTTCCTCGGGTTCGCGCCTTCACAGGTCAGTCACTAGTGTCATGTATCTATCTATTATATACGTAGGCCCCGTTTACTGGTATACTTTTATCGTACAAAAATACCCGTGTTAAATTGCTATCTCGCTCATATTATTGTATTCTAACCAAATCAACTAATATTTCAACGGCTTTATCCAATATTAGAATACTTACCGAAAATATATCGCGAAGCTCTGCAGATGTATTCGATGGCTATAATAAATATAAACAAACATATAAATAATGTGTTCTTATCCCGGTTAATTAATTAGAGGTAAAATAATATTGATTATTACCTTCTGAGTTTTAAGTTGAAATAACTCAGTCAATTTTCTTTGCGTTTAACAAAGACTACCTTGTACTCGTAGGCTTGTGTTATATAGTTGGTTTTGTATTTTGGGAAGTATTACGGAGCGCTTGATCTACGTTATAACATTTTACGTGAAAAAAGAAATTCATTTCACGCATCTTGTCTGTAATACTGAATTCTTCTGTAGAGAAAATTCAGTTCGAAGGACTGTACGTAGAGCCAAAAGTATCCATTCAAAAGGCAACGCTATCGGCCAAGGTAGGAGATTCCAATACAAATGACAGCTTTATAAAAAGTCGGCCACAATAAATAATGTCGTCCATAAGCTCTCGTGTTTGCCGTGGACACAACCGAAGGGCTATAAAATCCCATAGTTTAGGTAATCCGCGAAACAAACAGCGTCACATTGCTCAAATCATCATCATCATCATATCAGCCGAAAGACGTCCATTGCTGGACATAGGCCTCCCCCAAAGAGTGCCAAAGTGGCCGATCCCTCGCCACCCGCATCCAACGGACCCGCAAGCTTTACCAATATGATTGTGATAAACACACAACAACGCACACACAGTTACAGTGAGAAGAGTTCCCTGTCCAAGTCTTCATGACAATGATACAGGAAGAATAACTCCTAGTCTGTGGAATAAGTTGTTCACTGTACCCGTAAGCTTTTTTTCGTTGACTGTTCATTAGGAAAGTTGACTTGGTATCTGTAGCTCCGTACCAAGTGTCCGATGTTTTAAGGATACAACTAGAGAGAACATCGGCGATAATGCGTGGAACTGAAAAGCGAGTGAAAAGTGAATTCTGGGGAAAGTGTTTAAAATACGCCCTTTAAGATGTATGATAAAGGTACTGTATTATTGCTTTTGATCTAAATATCATAAGCCTGAAGTGGAAAACAACTGGGAAGGTTCTGTTACAGTGTTAAACGAGGCCTGTCAAATATGTCAGTGTTCCTACTGCGACGGAGACTGGTAATCATTAATAACTTAGAAATGTTGAAAAACCCCCTTGAAAAAGTTTAATATCTCAAAACCGATTTTGTTGAAACGTAGAACCGTATCGATCAGGACAGCTTTTGGGAAAAACCGTTTAAATTAAAATTGGTCGTTTCGGACCTAGGGTGCCACAGACAGACACACAGACCCTCTGCGTCGTGGGCCAGAGAAGCATCTCGTGTTTCGTACAACATGTTAATATGACCAGGGGGGCTAGCACAACACCGCGCCGCGACGCGAGTCGAGAAAGACCTACCGTCCTCGTTCTAATTTGCACGGTGCTAGTGTGACAGGGGACGCTCAGTCGCGCGACAAGCGGCTTGTCAGCCAGTTATGCTAGACGTACAGGCCTGACCCTCCCGGTGTAAACACCTCGGAGGTGTAGAAACCAGAGTTTATCATGCGGCACACGGACGCAGTCGACACTTACCTATCATGCCGCGTGCCACCACGCCGCGCCGCGCCGGTGCGGTGGCAGCGAACATGCCGATACTACCTACTTACACTTACATTACTCATTACAATTGGAATGTTCTACATAGCGCGGCAGAGTTGCTTTTACAATGGACTACTTTGACGTACTTCAGCCAACTCCCTATCCCTAGTGTTTTTTTTATAAGAGCACGTGCTACGATGTATATCAGATGCTCTAATATGCCAAACATCGGTTTTGGTGCACAGAGGACCTTTTGTCTATTACTTTATTCCATAGTACAGGCAAGAGCACAATATGTATTGATTTCGTTTCATTGATTGAATCCTCTCATAAATATGTACCAAAACCTTAACCCGCTGACATAAGAGCGATGCGATGGGACATATTTATGAGTAAGTTGTATGCACCCATATTTTTACACTTGACTATACAGTCAGATTTAAGTCATACGACTTAAATCTGTAAAATTATGGCGGAAAGATGCACGATTTGTATTTTTAAAACCATTTTTTTACTGTAGGTACTGGTCTGTCTGTGTGTTTCCTACGGTAATAACCACGTGTAGTGAAAATTGTAACCATGTGTGTGTGTGACCATGTCCTTTTTACTCGACATTTTCCAATCTAATATTTATGTAAAATAAGAAAAAATCTGCAACTGAGCAATGCGAATGATTTATTGACAGGTTCGAGAAACGTTTTATGTTGAAGTATGTTTAATGTATTACTGTATTAAGACTTGAAGATGGGGAACGTCCTTGGCGCCGTATACCTACATGCTCATTCACAAAAAACGGAATGTTGCTAGTTAATGAGGTGATTAAAATCAATACATCAGCCTAGTTATTATACAGTTTCATGGCTCTTTGTATGGAAATGTCGCGAGAAACATGTTCACATGACGTTATTGATGTAGTGTGTCGTTGCCACCATTTTAATTGGTTTTAAAGTGTTTACTAATAATTTTCAGGACTCGTGTACCTGTCAGTGTCTTGTCTATTTAATAGTACATTATTGCAGCGGCCGGGAAGTAGCAATTCGTGGATGAGTTGATATTGTCGGATGAAGCAAAGCTGAATCCGACAATAGAGAGGAATCCACGAATTGCCGTTCCTGCCAAGGCAGATATAGTGCTTTTCTCCAAAAATGTGAGGAAATCAAATAATATTTTCAATACATAAGTATTACACCAAAATGCCCTTGCGGATTCGGGATACGGCGCACACTGTCCATGTGTATCGGAGTAAACGAGAGCGAGTACTACTCGGCGGCCAGGTCTTAGAAGATATAAATAAATATTGAATTAAAAAAAATAGGTCTTGACAGTTTCTTAAGTGCAAAAATCTTTTAATTTCGGGAACAGACACTCAAATTAATTCATTCCATTGAGTAGCGTAAGCAAAATACTCTCGCGGACAATGAATACGGGTCGGTAAAATACCGTCGCATTTCCTAAAAAGACCTTTTAATTAATATGATTTTATTTTATTTTTATTTTATTTTTATTTTTATTTTTATTAGTATTCTTCATGTGCGGTTGTGTTAGTGCGCAACTTTAGTATCTAAGTACCTTTAGTTAAATAATATGTTACTACCTGTGAGTTCCTTTAATTGGCTTTCTGTTGCCTAGTAAAATTTGTTATTGTTTATGTCTTAGCTGTTGGATCTCCAAAAAAAAAAAAAAATATGAATCAATGAATATGATCATTTTTATTTAATTTTACATCTTAACTACAAAAAAAGTACTTTCTATAAATAACGTTACCAGGTTTAAATCGGACTCGCAGAAACCCATGTAAAAAACAACGTTAACGGAGAGAGATATAGCAAAAATCTTAATTTATGGATATTTATATTTTTATGATAGAATCCCGGATATTGCTAATACAGTTGGGTATCATAAATAATAGTATATTATGTAAATAAAACTAGTGTTAAATATCAAAAAACCTATTACGGTTATTTAATTTAGGGTGAACCGTATTCATTGACCATTGATTGAGTAACTAAATAATTGTATTCCAAAATTCCAATAGTCCTCTAAGTTCCTATTCACCATATTATAAATGCGAAACTTCGGCTCTTTGGATCTTTGGCTTTTTGTTACTCAATCACGCTAAAACGGCTCAATCGATTTAGATGAAATTTTGCACGAAGATAGTTTATAGCCTGGGTTAAAATATACGCTAGTTTTTATCCCGGTTCCACGCAGGAGAAGTCGTGGGCCGAAGCTAGTATGTCATAATTATGAAATGGGTATTAATAATTCCCAAGGGTAAAAACAATTCCCACTCTCGTGTACATAACACCTGTAAGCCGCACTATAGAACCAAAACGACCAAAATCCTTTCCGATTGACACCGATTCTGCCACTTGTTGCCGCCAACGTACGTACCAACACCGCGTGTACATGTACAGTCACCAGCAATAAGATCTGCCACAACATAGCACGCATAAATATCTGACAGGACTCTATGTCTCATGCCATAAGGACGTGTCAGATATTTTTGCCGGCTTTGTTTCGGCAGATATTGATGCCGGTGACTGTACACTGGTATCAGTAGTGGTATTAACGAGTTTTTCCTAAATTTAATACTAAATAAAAGCGTTCCAAATGAAACGAACGGCTTACTATCAATAGAAAACTGAAGACCTCAAGCGCGGCAAATATGCCTCCCTAGGGAGTGGATGTGTATTGCAGGCGTTTGGGGTCGGACGTGGGGACCAAGTGCGCGCCGACAGTAATTAAGTTGTCGACGCGACTAGTTGATATCGTCGGTGACGAGAGGGCAGGCAGATATTATATTTTGCTAAATGGGTAAGCAATGCCATCCAGCGTGGCAATGCAGAATGCAGCTAACCTCCTGTCCCCCTATTCTGGCTCGTTAATTCTATTACACACAACGTATGATATTATCAGAGGCGTCTATACCTACTGAAAATACTAATATTATAGAGTGAAAAAAGTGAGATTGTAGCTTTGTATTATTATTTGATATTGGAACTATGGCATTTCGTTGTTGAGCGTTACGCCTCTTCTCTCGACATGTTGCTGGGCTCTTGTGCCCTAGTCGACACCTACTTGACAATTATATTTCTAGGTTTACAAAATAAAAGTGGTCGCTTAATACCATCGTTGCTTGCCCACCCATAAATTTACAGTAAATACTTAATTATTGTCATGTGACAATGTCCACTGTTTAGCAAACATGATTTAGAATTCATAGCAATGCAACTGTTATTAGGACTAGCAATAATTCTCTCCGCCCTTCAATTGTTTATAGCTGTAGGTACCTTCACATTATTGCTGCGTATACATATACGCACGGATATCGCTCCATCAAACTTATCGTAACCTTCAATTACTCGGAGATATCGATGAGATATGATACGCATGTTTGGCTGACGGCATGTGACATGCTTATGCTCGTTTGTGGAAATTTCGGCAACATTTGTACGAATTGTACTTGTTTCATCGAGTGACGTGACGGCCGCGCGCCCGCGCGCCGTCAGCTCCGCTAATCTTGAACTTGCTTTAACTTCACTTCGCCGCTCACCCACAAATTGGCTTGACGCCGCGATTCGTAGTTACTAAGCGTAATCAGACGTCTATATAGTTTCTTTAAGGAGCGACCACACCGGTGCGTTATGCTGCATATACGCGTTGACGTGTCGTATGCGTCACGTATTCTTCATACATTTTGCTGCGTTTACGGTCCGTTAGCGTATTTTGAGCAGCGGTGTGGTTGCTCTATTAGGCGTCACGCAATTAATGAGCTCAGCTCATTAGTGTGTTCCGAAAAAGTAATACTGGAGGCGCGCCTGAAACAGTGAAACCAAATAGTAATAGTTCCAAGTCTATTTATTTATAATATCGAATGAATATTATTTAAATAGCAATCTGTCAATTAACAATTCAATACAAAATATTCTCTATAGTTTTCACGAAAAAAACTATACTAAGAGATAAATAAAAGATAAATCAAACATAAAAGTGACAGACAATAGGTGGTCTTATCTCCGATCTCTTCCATACAACGTTTGGGTAATGGAAATGGTGAAAAACAATTTAACATTCCTTAATTAGGTGAACCAGAGCACTATTTGAAAATTGGCAATTTAAAAGCTCAGCTCATTAGTGCGTTCCGAAAAAGTAATACTGGAGGCGCGCCTGAATCAGTGAAACCAAATAGTAATGGTTCCAAGTCTATTTATTTATAATATCGAATGAATATTATTTAAATAGCAATCTGTCAATTAACAATTCAATACAAAATATTCTCTATAGTGTTCACGAAAAAAACTATACTAAGAGATAAATAAAAGATAAATCAAACATAAAAGTGACAGACAATAGGTGGTCTTATCTCCGATCTCTTCCATACAACGTTTGGGTAATGGAAATGGTGAAAAACAATTTAACATTCCTTAATTAGGTGAACCAGAGCACTATTTGAAAATTGGCAATTGTCTTGAAATTAACAAAAATAACATTACAAGTAGAGTAGTCTGTTCGTTTGATTATAATATTATATAATTGGGAAATGGATCGAACTGCCCGCAGTCAACAGCGGAGCGTCGCCGACTGAAATACTGCGAAACATTTCATTCCATTCATTGACGTGCCGTTGACACATTTCCGTGCCTCATTAAAAATGTGAGTTCACTGCGGCGCTGGTACATAGGTGGTCATAACACTTATAAGTACTTCGGATTATTTCACTTGGCCGAGTTGCATCAAAGTGGTCCGTTCAAAAAGTTACTCTAACGTCCAGGTAGAGTTTCCAATCCCAATTACAAAAAGCTGTTATATAACTGGCAATGTTAAATAATCTCAGAGTAACACTGGTCTGCAGCTAGTTGGTGTGACCTCCGTGTACACTCGTTGTACTCACAAGCTCTCAGTCCAATATCAAACGTTTTGTGGATAGCGAAGTGGTGGTAGTAAATGGTGTTTGCGTGTCCCAGTGTCAGAATAAAGTTTAGGGTATTCAATCCTGATGATGGACGGGTTAGAAATGGGTGTGTAAGTAGTTAATTATTGCATTCGTCTACAATCCGTCAGGGCCGTCATGTGACAAAAGTAAATATTTGATTACGAAAAATTATTTAGAAACTGCATATGACTTAACTTTGTAACATATATAAGTATTTTTGAAATATTTTTAGTTTATGCTTTCTTTATACGGGCCCCGTCATAAAATATTATTCTTCTTCGATACCGCCTGAGTTAATGTTTCAAATAAGAATTCGTGTATAATTTGTATCTTTAGAAATCAAGGCCCTCAAGGTGGGTGGAGAGGCGGGGGAGGGGGTGGTGACTACACATCGCAAGTGCACAACTGCACATCCTATGAACAGTTGGATTCATTTCATGCTGCGTTATCAATGTGACATTCAATGAAAAACTTATTACTCCGTCTGACGATGTTGTTTAAATAAAAGTTCCGTGCGTGGAGCGTTACGAATGAATGATGCGTAAAAGAGTGTTAATATAAGTGGTACTTCGCGAAATAACACGCTCAAAATAACACGCTCAAAATAACACGCTCAAAATGACACGCTCAAAATGACCTACTAGACAGTCCTTATCGTCTTGAATTAGACTCGAGTGTAGGTAATTTTGAGCACTTGACGCTACTTGACTTGACACTACTTTTTCTGCTGACTGTACATTTTACTTTTGCCTGAATTTTGAATATTTTATTGAGGTTCCCTGTCGCAAACACTAAACTGTATCGTTTGTCCAAATTTTCATTTCGGCAGAAAGCAAGTTTTTTGAAGACCCTAAAATGTTTGATGTTTTTTATAATATTTATCGTATCTAGAACCCATTAGATTGGGTTAGGTTTGTTTTAAAACAATCCTTTAAATGTCGTAGTTTCAGAGTAAACTGGTTTCTTGCCGAACTGAACATTCGGGCAAACAATAGTGAGAACATAAAATTTAGTCACTGCGATAGGTTACCTTTATTTTATTATTTATACCATATTAATGTTGATTCTGAGAAGGAATATATCGAAGGCTAGTCTCGCTCACTCTCCTCGCTGGTGGACCCCGGGCACAGCTCTCCGCTGCCTCGGCGCCGCTGGACACCGTTCTTATAATTACTTGTTAATCACTGGATTTGATGACTGACACCACGCATCGAATATACCGGGCTATAGTTGATTGACCGCGTCTTGGTACTTGAACTTGAATACGCCAGTAGCCAACCCTTTGATGAGAGTATTACACTATCGTATCTCCCATGCATGCTATAGCTGTCACTGATATCTTGGGGGACCTTAATTAAACTAACTCGAAGTAAATTAACTGGTCTACATAATGAGCAGGTTATGAGTCATGATTTTCAGCATTAGACAAACATGCTCGTGAGCATGAATGGGACCTGCCGGAAAACACCATCCGTCATAGAGGGCCGCCATTTTTAATGTTTAAGGCCGTAGTTGTGTCGCTGTTTAGATGCATTGTACAGCAAATACACACGTGCATGTTACAATACACTACACCTGAGTCCGTGGGCTCCGGTGCGGTCCGCTTACTGACGGGCAAGCCGTATATATGCTTTTGCTTATTTGCCAAATATCGTCATCATCATCCTCCTAGCGTTATTCCCGGTTGTGCCCTAAAGGACCCCGGGGCCGCTTCGACACCTCATCCCAATATTTGGCTTAGGCACTTAGTTTTACGAAAACGACTGCCATCTGACCTGCAAACATAGTGAGAAAACTATACCTTATTAGGATTAGACCGGTTTCCTCACGATGTTTTCCTTCACCGAAAAGCTGACGGTAAATATTCCTTACATGAGTTCCGTAAACCTCATTGGTACGAGTCGGGATTGGAACCCACGACCGCCGCTTGACAACCGCATGCCTGAACTATTAGGTTACCAACCTATTATGCTATTGGGCTATTACCTGCTATTGGGCAAACTAGGCTATTGTTGTCCAACCTTTTTGCACCCTCGTAGCTTTGCCACATACCGTACTTACAACATTTCGCACTCCAATTGAAAAAAATGAAAATGAAAAATGAAAATGAAAATTATTTATTCGTAACAAACAAATACAGATACAGATACAATTGGATGGCAATGTGTTCACGAGCTCACGCTGGCACGTTACCTCGGCGAGCGAAACACATTACAATCTAATTGATTATCTCTATCTCAGATTGATCTCTTGGTTTGGGGCGAATAGATAAATATGGAATGGTCGAAAACGGAGCAGCCGGCCGGAGTACATATTTGTTCATGTTGAAAAAACACGGACACCTGTCACAACAGACACGTCAGATAGCGGGGACAAACACCGGCGAGGCTGACTAACCGCAACCAAACAGATCATTCCATACAAACTCGCGATTCCAGTAATTTAGGCTGCAGATAGCGCAGCACATCACCATAGGACGCCCTGCGAGCTGTGTCGCGGGGACAGCGACATAGACTGTCCGTGTACAGACCCCGTATCATGGTAAGGCCGACCATGCCACGCGATAAGTGACAAGATAAGAGCGTCGTCGAACGGTGTGAGCCAGTGACTGACGCTCCATCCTGACCGCCAGTTCGCATCTTCTCAACCGGTTCTCGTGAAAGTTTGTGAGCAGTTTTGATATTTATATACAATGTTTTTTGTAGATTCAATTTTGGGAAATAAACTTTTTGATGTGAACAAGGGACCGACTTGTGTGTTTGAGTCACAAAGCCACTAAACTAGTATACGAAGTTGTATTATAACATGACTTTTAGGTGCAGTATACATACACGCTTAATTAAGAAGAATCACATTATACAATAGCACACTTTTAATAAATTCTCTATGGAATTGTATTGGTCATAAGTAATTCCTAAATTAGATAATATAGTACACCTGCAGCACCGATGAACAATACATTTGATGCCCTATTGAAAACTTCTATCGTTCTTCCATGGCTAGTTCAATTGTGCTTTATGTAGAAGCATAAATACTATAGTAGCAAAGAACAGAAAAATCGCTGTCCATGTCCTGGAAATCAAAAGTTACATGAAATATGCCATATTTATTATCTCTATGTGTCATGTAACATAACGCATGCCCTTTTAAGCTTACTAACGACCCTCCTCGGTGAGTCATACGCACTCCCAGTAACACCGCGGCGAAAGGTCTACGTGTCAGACTAAACCTCCCCTCTAAAAACTGATTCTAATAGAAACACGAATTAAATTAGTAAATAAGTAGCCAATTCACAAATCATGACAATCTTTTATGTAGAATTTTTCTGCGATGTGTGAATGTGACCAAATAAGTAGGAGAAATCTTTAAGAAAGTCTGGTCAAGAGTACACTAAACCGATGAGCATGTCATGAAAGCGAATGAAGCAAGAAAGGTTTGTCAAGTGGAAAGCCGTGATGTCTACCTATCCCTCCGGGAAATAGGCGTTAGTATAATTATGTACTTATATATGTAATTAAAGTTTGCATAACTTAATGTCATCCATTTCCTGCGTTTTTTTTACTAAACGTGGATTTTGACAGCTGTCACTAAAATTACTTTTAGCCTTAGTGTGCATGGTTGGCGTGTTATCACTAATCTGTCGATAATACATCCGTCACGTTCTGGCAAGTTTGCGAGTGTGAGCTGACGGATGCCTTGTCCTCAACGATAAGTGATAAAATCTCAACCATGCTACGGCCGCTGGTGACAATGCATCCTGAAAAACATATTTTTTCCTTTATTTTTAAGATTAAGACCTAATGAAAAGTGTTAAACGTTGAGCGAGTGAAAACTCTTGAAAGTGGAATGATGCCAAATAAATCGCGGTAACAGTTATCCACAGAATCAACATCAACATCTCCTTATTTTCTATTTACGCACATACTACACATTAACTCGCAATCATAATACATTCAAAATATAAATAAATCCTTTGAAAAGTTTAAAAGTCTACTTAGCTTCAATAATTGATCAAAGGAGCCATTAGATAGCCCTTGTGCACCATGCATCCCGGGGGTTTGTTGCGATCGCATTCTAGGTAAAATACAATATCTGCAATCCACTTAGTCTGTCATAACTGTCATAAGACCGTTTTGCCCGGGACGGCAAAAGCCGCTCGAGCGACCAGGAGCACAGAATAGACCAGGAGGCACGCGCGGCGCGGGCGCATGTTCATTTGAAAAGTGCAAGCTACTGCTCGCCCTTTCACTGCTAATCTTTTAACTTTTGTCTTTGTCTATGTTAAGCTGATACAAATACAGTGTCTCAACCGGTTTTTACTTAGGTAGATCAGATGTATCGAGACAAAATAATGCATTAAATGTGATATTTGTTTGTTTTCTATAATTGCTAATCACAGCTGCTAGTTTTTTTGTGCTATTCATTAGCTAGTATTAATGATTAACTTAAAAATTATGCGTTACTTTTTGCTATAAGTTTAGGATTTCTTGCAATCCATTCATTAATAATCCTACATAGCTAAGAACATACATATATGTATAGAACCAACTAAATTAGGCAATATTGTTTCATAATTATCATTGATTGCAAAAAGTGGTTGATTGACATCACTCAAACTATTTATGAACCGCCATCATTACTCAGTGAAAACATCATCATCATCATATCAGCCGAAAGACGTCCGCTGCTGGACATATGTCTCCCCCAAAGAGTGCCAATGTGACCGGTCCTGCACCACCCGCATCCAGCGGACTCCTGTGACCTTTACCAGTCCACCTTGACCCTCCTACGCGGCGCCTTCCAGTAAGTGGTCACCACTTGCGAACGTTTCTGCCCTAACGGCCATCAGCCAGTTAGAATGTACATGTCAGGGATATTCCTACGTCTGTATTTTCTATAGGTAGACAAAGAGCATCCAGATACTATGTTATATGTATATATTTCAAAATCTAAGGGTAATAAATTTCTGTCAAAAAATTCATTTTTGGTACAAGCTCTTATTGCCGACTGTTATTTTCTGTATACCATCATCAACTACTCATTGAGACGATTCTAACGAACCCAAACTCAACGGGGTTACGTCGGTTAAGTACTGAATTCCCATGGCCACCTTCTATCTCCATCATCAGATCAGCTCGATGGTACCATAATATTGAATTGATACACAGATACACAGATAGACACGTTAAACTTATAACACCCCTCTTTTTGCGTCGGGGGTTAAGAATAAGTCGAAGCTTGTTGTTAATTGGTTATCCGAGACTATTGGAAAGTATTCTTTATTGGTACCTAATGTGAAAATAATGTTTGTTTGGGTCTTACATTACTATGTTATAATATTTGACGACCGGTTAGCCTAGTAGGTAGTGACGCTGCCTACGAAGCTGAAGGTCCTGGGTTCGAATCCCGGTGAGGGCAAATATTTGTGTAATGAGCTAATGATCATGAATATTTGTTTCTGAGTCATGGATATTTTCTATGTATTTAAGTATTTATATCTATTATATATATCGTCGTCTAGTACCCATAACACAAGCCGTACTGAGGTTACTATGGCACTAGGTCGATTTGTGTAAGATTGTCCCCTTATATTTATTTATTTGTTTATGTATGTATACAATTCAATTATGTCAGCGGATGAAGGTTTCGCTCGTATTTATAAGAGTATTTCTTCTGTTTTTTATCTTTAAGATTTTCGTGACATACAATACGGTTTACTTTTATGCTTTTCAATCGATACGATAATTTAACTCAATGGGAACTATATTATGTACGCAAAAAATATAACATTTTATTTAATGTCAGTACCAATCTTTTCTTGGGCGCTATTTTAGCTACTTTAATGTCTATCGTATATTAGACACTCGGCTCCGGGGTCGATTTGAAACTTAGTATTCCATTGTAATTTTGATTGAATATCTTTCGTGCGTTGGTACGAGCGCCGAACTATCGTGTCAGTAGGGCGGATTGCGAAAACAAAGTACAGTCAACGTCAAAAGTAAGTGATCACCATCAATATTTCTAAACATGTCATTGTTAACTAAACATCTTTTAGTCAAAAGAAAATGATCATACCTATTAACACGGGGACACAAATAGGAAATGACAAATCAATACGTCAAAGCGAAATAATGATGTCATAATTATCTCTGTAATGTACTTACCTATATGAAAACTTATTCAATACAGCATTTGGAAAACATAAACGTAACTCAATCCATTCTACCTCTCGTGTAGTATACACGAGAGGTGGCATTTTAAAAAGTGACCTTTTTTCTATAAAACACCAAAGATACAGTTTTATTTCCCAACCTCACGGCTACCTGCGAGGTTAAGAAATAAAACGAAATTCTTTGATAAGTTGACACCTGCTCATTCGGCGAAAAGAAATTATGCGAAACATTGGTTGCGAACTGACAATCAGCAAGAAGATTTACAGCAATAATTTAGAGAACCTGGAATTGAAAGTGAATGTAAGGAAGGTAACTAACTGTATATACTCGTATGTATTATAAAAGTACGTTATTGCAGCGGCCGAGAAGTAGCAATTCGTGGATGAGTTGATTTTGTCGGATGAAACGAAGCTGAATCCGACAATAGAAACGAATCCACGAATTGCCGTTCCCGTCAAGGCAGATATAGTGCTTTTCTCCAAAAATGTGAGGAAATCAAATAATATTTTCAATAACCTAAAAATAGCGAGTATGTCAATAACCTATCAAGTTCTCGCCCTACTTTTTTTTTTAAGTATGTATACGGCACGGCACGACTCTTTATGCCAGTTTCAATTGGTATAATAAGTACATACCTACACATTTTTATACCCAAACAAAAAAATGTTTTATGCAATTAAAATTATTAAAGATATAAACGGGATTGCAATCTAAATGCATTTCAGTTCGTTGTGAGTTCTATTTCGATAAATAATTTATTTCTCCATTTAAAACTATTTGAGATATATTTAAAAACGTCACTTCGACCACTTTCAAAAGAACGCGTTTTGTTTGTGACCATTAAAAAAAAGAAAACTTAAAGCAGGCTACAAACAGACGTGATTTGTCACAGCAACTTGCAATGGTTAGAAAGAGACAGCCATACACTACTAACCAGTAACATTCACAAGTTGTTGTGGCAAATTGCAAGGTCTTTAAACGTACCAGCACTTGGCTGTTTGTAGTGATTTGTCTTAGTCAAAGTATATAGTTAAAAGGTAAAAAAGTATACACTAAAGGAATTTCATACACTTTCCTGATCGCTAAAACTGTACAGTAATACGTTTAACTTTTTAAATTTGCGTTCTACAGTAACGAAGAACTTCACGTCCTATTTTTGCTACAGTAAGGCGAATATTTCCGAGCATATTGGAGAAAACTTTACTACGTTAAATAATACAATATATAGAAAATCACGTGCACGATTAGGTGGATACACCAAATCGGCTACAGTGCCAACGGAACCTTTGTTAACCAAAAATGTTTTACGCATGATCCGGCTGCCAACACAGAGGTAGAGAGTTTTCTCTAACCCTTGTGCTTGTTGATCTGCACACGCCTGTGCAGCCATCAACTTAGCCGTGGGTCTGTGAAGGTCCTTTAGAAGTAATGGTGTAATGGTGAGGGGAATGCCCCAGGAAGGGGTTGCTGCCTCCTACGTGATTCTGCAAGCGACATTAGCCTCATTGTCCTGTACCGCACCATACCTTGCGTCTCCAAAAACTCTGACCATTTGAAGCCAGTTAAGACCTACACTAGTGCTGTAAATTCTGCACAGCAAGGTAGCGAGCTGTTCAACTGACGCGGTTTTATACAAATATGCGGCCCCTGACTGGTAATCTATCAGCCGGTAATTTGCATCCACAGAATGGAAATCGAAGAGAAAATACTCCCCGTCCCGTTTCCAGACGCTCTTCGTCATATTTTAAATATTCTAACCAGTAAGCACCAAAGTCCTTCTCGAAAAGTCAAAATCATTAGATGAATCCAAATAATATAAGTTTCTGTCAAAAATTTCATTTTTGGTACAAGCTTTTAAAGCCGACTGTACTTTTCTGTATACCATCATCAACTACTCATTGAGACGATTCTAACGATCCCAAACTCAACGCGGTTACGTCGGTTAAGTACTGAATTCCCATGGCCTCCTTCTGTCTCCATCATCAGATCAGCTCGATGGTACCATAATATTGAATTGTTATCCAAACTATACTTATACCCAAAATTTCAGCTCAATCGGTCACCGGGAAGTGGGTCAAACTCGCAAGATTTGTCCCATACTAACAGGGCAAGTTACATAAAAGCTGTAATAAACATTCCAAAGTTTTGAGATATTCGAAATTTCAAAATGGAATGCAAATTTATTTGTTGTTTCAGATATTATTTATTTGAAATTCGAACATAGGAAACCATAACAATATTTTTGCCGTTGAAATTTCAACCTCAGATGTTGTGCACTTAGGTATTAATTGCAACGACTTTTTCCGAAAAATTACTACGAGTATGCTCTAAGGCATCGAAATCGGAGTTCAAGATACAGTGGACGGAACATTAAATTTATTCCAAGTCAGTAGTCAACGTTGACCCCTTTCTTGCAATTTTTTACGTTTAAAACCCATACTCCGCCATTTCCCAAAATTTCGAAAAACTGACTACAAAAAATTTCATGAGAATCGGTTGAGAAATGTGAGCTCTAGGCGAGAACAGGAGGAAATCCAAACATCCGGACATGAGGAAAAATGCATTTTCGTGCAAGCTGAAGCATAGACGCTTCGCTCGCTTCGCTCGCTCGGTCGATAATAAATCAGCCTATATACATCCCACTGCTGGGCCTCCTCTCATGGATGAGAGGGAACGAGCAGTAGTCCCCACGCTGGCCCAGTGCGGGTTGGGGACTTCACATACACCTTTGAATTTCTTCGTGGATGTATGCAGGTTTCCTCAAGATGTGTTTCCTTTACCGAAAAGCTAACTGTAAATATCAAATGATATTCCGTACATAAATTTCGAAAAACTCATTGTCGTACGAGCCGGGATTCGAACCCACGACCGCCGTTTGACAGCCGCATGCTTGAACCGCTAGGCTACCGTAGCTTAACTTCCGTTTACTTTTGTTTACTATCTTTATGAAAAAGAAAACATTACCCTGCAGAGAGGTTGCTAATGATAATACCCTATCAGGCGCTGATTAACATAAAAAAAGTATTCTAATTGGAAGTTTCAGGTAACAAAACAGTGATTTTGCTAATAATTGCTGCCCCGTTGTCTAATTTCGCCGATCCCGCCCTCGGGCGAAAACTCCTTCAATAAATAAAACAATACGAACAATTTTGCTAAAAAATCGGTACAAGATGTCAGCGAGCATTACCCGCTAATGGCAGACAATTGCGCTAAAGATGGTTATGTTTTTGCCATCCATCCTTGCTCCCGGCTCCAGGTAAAACGTCGCATGTAGCTATGAGTTGTGTTACGAGATACGTCTTTTTATTCTACCAGTCCAGGTGTTTTGAGACATTGGTATCTCCACGGCGTAAGACTCAGGTTGCCTTGACTCAGCTCAGGGCCGAAGCCTCGCCATAGATTTGCAATACGTATTTGTTCTTTATCATTTTCGGCTGCCGAGTTATCTGTAGGTATCCGGTAATCTCTGTAATAATTCCATTATGCGGCGTACTGTATCTCGGTTATCTAAAGATATGGGTTTGGACTTGTCGTGTAAATAGGAAGAAAAACTAAGATAATATTTGTCAATTTTCCCTGCCACGGTCGTTTCGGTATTTTGGAGGGCAACTTTTTTCGCACGTTCAGAGACGAGTAGAAATCAGAAAAGAGAACCTAATGGTAAGGTCGATGTGGCAAGTGAGCTATATAAGGTTTAAGAATGAATTAAAAATGTTTAAGCATTGTATTGGTGGATTTTTTTCGGTGAAAGAAAACATCGTGAGGAAACCGGTCTAATCCCAATCCCAAATCTATCTAGTTTGCCCTCTGGGTTGGAAGGTCAGATGGCAGTCGCTTTCGTAAAACTAGTGCCTAAGTCAAATCTTAGGATCAAAACGGAAGTTATCCATATCATAATTTTTTTTTCTAGGTTGTAAATGTAGGAACTACCATTTTCGCTACACCACGGATTCTGTTGAATTATGAAGAAACTAAAGTATTAACTGTCGTAGAATTTCCATGTACCTATTTGTAACAATAACAAATGCATGTTCAATTGTCACTTCCCCTCGTGGCAAACAGGGCACAACAAGAATACACAAAATAAATTAATAGTCATATTACGAGTTAGAATGAGAGGTAGGTTAGGATATGATTGACTTTCCCCGAGCACGCTCGTGTCGCGCATCGAACTTCACGACCCGTAATAGTTATTTACGATACAAGTGCTGAAAATAGGAAATTCGCAACGAGTGGTGATAAATTAAAACACGATCGAAGGGAAGGTTTATATCGACACGAGTTGCGAATTACCTATTCGCACGTGTATCGTACAACGTTTTACTGTACATAATATATGGCTCTTTAAAGTTTTGACATATGCAGGGAAAGTGCACTTTTCCGCACTAGTGCGGGAAAGCAGCACCATATGTACTGTAAAACAAATTAAAACTAAAAATACCCTCAAGTTCGCCTCTAACAATGGCGGCGGAGGTGCTAGAGAACATGTACTTACACATTTTTATTATCCTTTCTTTAAATTTTATTTAGTTACGCACGCGATGTGAGTGAAAATCGGTTTGCATAATTTTACTACATCATATTATACACTATTATTTGTATACGATATAATGCAATCAAGTGAACTGCACTGCGAATAGCTGTGTGCCTTCGCCTCGGCCTCAAAATATGTGAACCTCACGCCTGTAGCCGCTGACCTAACTCGTGGACTCACTGGGGCGTCATGGCTTGCACTGCCCTATGAGCGCCGGGCGTCTATTCAGGCACGCCACAATAAATGACCTCATTCGCCGTTCACTAAGCACCGCAGGTCTCCCTGCTACTCTGGAACCAACGGGCCTCTCCGCTACTGACGGAAAGAGACCTGATGGTTGCACTCTCGTGCCCTGGGGGCTAGGCCGCCCTTTAGCGTGGGACGCTACCTGTGTCGACACGCTGGCTCCGTAGCCCGCTCGGAAGCCTGGGACTGCCGCTGACCAAGCCCAAACGATCAAACGCCGCAAGTACGCATTTCTCACTGATGATTATGAATTCGCGGCGCTTGCGGTGGAGACTTTGGGTCCTTGGTCGTCCGACACCAAAAAATTTATGAAAGAGGTGTCGGTCCGACTAATTGGCGTTTCAGGCGACCACAGAGCCGGTTCCTTCTTTGCCCAGCGTCTAAGCCTAGCGGTGCAAAGAGGCAACGCAGCCAGCGTCTTAGGGTCCATGCCTCAAGCGGGTGAACTGGGTGGGGTATTTTATATTTAGTTTAAAAGTCTAGTTCGTAGTTCTTTCATAGTATCAAAATTCTTCGTAATTTATTTACTGTAATATAGTGAACTTGGATACAGAAATGAAGAATAGCTGGAAACGAAGGTTTTAACCCGACACAGATGAAATGTGCAAAATATTTCAATATTAGCCTAGAAACAAAATCGCGTCGGAATCTCGGAACGAGACGCGTAATGCATGGTGCCACACAGCGTTGTGATCGTCAGACTGAGAACACAACTGTAGTCCTAAACCCTTTTCGGTATTTGAGCGTCTGGAAAAGAATTTGTAACCATAACTAAAGTACGTCAAGTAAGGCAAGGTTTTGGTTTTCTCATTTTGTACCCAATATTTTTTAATTTTTGTCGTAGATATATTATATTGTTGGGATCATTTTCGTCTGAAATATTCGTTTATCAAAAAATATATGAGATATTGGAGAAGGCGGTCTTAAACGCCAAGAATGACCGAACTCTTTATATGACTGCAATTATAAAAATGAAGTCTGCTGTCAATTGTATAAGTTGAAATTATGTATTACACCGCTATGCATTTTGTGTCGCCAACATGAGTCTTTTGCTGGTTGGTCAGATTGTATAGTTGACTGCTGAATGAAACTTGATGTTCATAATTAATGGGTGTATTATATCTGCCTGTCCGTTGCACCTTAGCTCTTTAACATAACCCACTCTTTCAAAGGTGGTCAACAGATTGTTCTTAGGATAATTCTTTAAGTGACGGTATTTCCTACTTTTTCAACTTTTGTTATTGATGTGAGTAATTTATCTAAACCAGTGTGAGCTCAGTGAAGCTGAGCCTGGTAAACGCCGAGCAAACAAACGCCACTCGGCATTGGCCACCATTTCGTGACCACCTCATTAATTGACAATGACGTTTTTAATACAATTAGCACTTAAATAGTTAGCTCCGTAATAATTTACGCAGAACCAAGTGCTTCCTATTTACACTTTCTATAAAGCCATCCGTGCCGTGCTCGATACGTCACTTGAACAGACAAGTGCAGAGTATGTAAGTCATATAACTTACTCATAAATATGTCCCATTGCTCTTAGTCAGGAGGGTTTCGGTACATATTTATGAGAGGATAATAAGATACATATTTTTGCAATTGACTGTACATTGAGGTAGAAATGCTGAAATGCACCGCGTGGTTCGATGTGAAAAACTCTCTATTTAACGCGACTGTAAAGCTACATCTAAAATTAATATTATTTATTATAACTATTAGGCCAGGCACTTGTTGTAGGCATTCAACAAGCGGCGCCGAGGTGCGCGCACGCCAGACAGGGACGGCGAATAAGCTGTTAGAGCGGGTTCTAAATCATGATGGTTCCGAAACTTAATCTGTTGGTGATGATGATGATCGATGACAAATCGCCCCCTAGAATCCGGTATATCAGGGTCTAACTATAGTGGCGTCTCAAGTCGAGCAGAGCTGATGTGGCGTGGCCTTGTTATATATACGGAAGGGCGATTTTTCTCGTCAGTTGACTCCATCGAAGCAGTCTCCGTACATACGTTTACCTCCTATTTCTCCCCCTGAGGGGATGATTTCCGGGATAAAACTATCCTATGTCGTTCCCGAAGACTCAAACTATCTCTATATTCTAAAGCGGTGCTAGACGGTCGCCAGCAAGCCCCCGACAGCGTGACCTTCGTCGGCGGCTCGGCGTGAGTGTTCTGGCTAGACGGTACCGACCACGCCACTACTTACTCTCATAAGTTCTACGTTGTTGTAAAAGAATTTCGTGGAGTGCGCGAGCGCTTCGAGGGCCAACCAATCAATAACAATCAGTGCTGTATTGACTGTTTGTATCCATTGTCACTTGTTTATGAACGCGCGAGTTTGTAATCAATAACTAGCTAGTAGAGTAGAACAGCGCAGTTCCGCCCGCGTCCTAATATAATAAATGATAATAATCATCATTTATATCGGAAGTATTTCCGTAATTCGGTAGTATCAAAGGTAGACCTTTTCAACGCTCTGGCAAAGAGAAAAATTGACAACCACACGCCAAATCAACATAACATTTAGTGCGGAGTTAAATCTTATGTCAGTGCATGAAGGTTGCTATCGCCCTGGAATTGACTCATATGTATGTAAGCGCTTTATTGTTCATAACAACAGCCAAAACTTCTTAAATTTAATCTGAGCGGGGGTATATGTGTCGCTGGCGTTGGACCTGCGTGCGGGTATATGCGTCATTTGCGTTGAACCTGCGTGCGGTGCGGGGGTATATGCGTCTTTGGCGTTGAAACTGCGTGCGGGTATGCGTCGTTGGCGTTGAACCTGGTGCAGTGCGGGGGTATATGCGTCGTTGGCGTTGAACCTGCGGTGCGGGGATATATGCGTCGTTGGAGTTGAACCTGCGTGCGGGTATATGCGTCGTTGGCGTTGAACCTGCGGTGCGGGGATATATGCGTCGTTGGCGTTGAACCTGCGTGCGGGTATATGCGTCGTTTGCGTTGAACCTGCGTGCGGTGCGGGGGTATATGCGTTGTTGGCGTTGAACCTGCGTGCGGGTATGCGTCGTTGGCGTTGAACCTGGTGCGGTGCGGGGGTATATGCGTCGTTGGCGTTGAACCTGCGTGCGGGTGTATGCGTCGTTGGCGTTGAACCTGCGGTGCGGGGATATATGTGTCGTTGGCGTTGAACCTGCGTGCGGGTATATGCGTCGTTGGCGTTAATCCTGCGTGCGGTGCGGGGGTATATGCGTCGTCGGCGTTGAACCTGCGTGCGGTGAGGGGGTATATGCGTCGTTGGGGTTGACCCTGCGTGCGGTGAGGGGGTATATGCGTCATTGGCGTTGAACCTGCGTGCGGTGAGGGGGTGTATGCGTCGTTGGCGTTGAACCTGCGGTGCGGGGGTATATGCGTCGTTGGCGTTCAACCTGCTTGCGGTTATAAGCGTCGTTGGTGTTGAAAAGTTTAGTAGGTATTCTATTACAATTAGCAAGTCGTCAGTTGGATGCTCTGTGCAACCTATCAGTGAAACAGGAAGGGGGCATCCAGGCGTAGACAATGTAGTTGAGATTATTGAACGTGGCCGAGTTTGTATGAAACTGCAGTTGGTACAGGAGTCTGCGTGTACCCTGGACGAGAGTTGCTTCCTGAATGGACAACTTTGAAGCAACTCTGCAAAGAGCATACTCGTAGATGGAGCCGCGACCAAATGAAGCCCAAGTCCCAAGTCTAACCCGAAAGGTAATTTTATATACTTACCGGTCAAAGATACATTGAAATCGGACATTTTAGTTCCGGAGATTAACCACACACAAACTTACAAAACAAAGCTATAAACTTAAGCCACAGTTTTCATGCCACGAGGGAGGCAAGCAAACACAAGGTCTGCTTGGTCCCTAATTCACCAACGTAACGATTGTCACTTGACAATGACAATTGTTCTCTACATTTCTGGGTTTTACTTCGACGAGTAGTCCCGAGCGGTTATAGTTACTTGTGCACCCAGAAAGGTACCTAAAAAGAATTGTCATCGTCAAATGACAATCGTCATGTCAGTGAAACGATGGCCTTCGGCCCATTTCACAAAGGCTTGTAACTGTCATACATGCGGAAGTCTCTTTCTAATAGAAGCAGTGGAAAAGAGACGTCCGCTTTACAAGACAAGCTTTTGAGAAATGGGCCCGTGATGGTAAGGTGCCGTAGTCTACGGCCGCTACACCCTGTGGGGTGATGTGTCACTAGCCATCTTCTTAGGTCGTAAATACGCCGCCGAGAATTTTGTTATCGGCAGGTGCCACACGGTGAAGAAATAACCGAAAAGCGGAAACAAATGACGCGTGTTACTCCCGTGCGACTGTGCACCTTATTGCTTGCTAATAAGCACCAATCATTCTCAAGATCACGGCTAATGTCTCATTGTCATTTGAGTAAAAATAAATTGTGGATATTTGCGTCTCGCGACAGTCGCACGTTGCGTCATCTGGAGAAACGGTTGTATGCCATTACGGACCTTATTACGTAGAGATGAGGTAGTTTATACCTTGATGAGTACCTTAAGTATATTGTTTGTGGTTGAAAGATGGATGAAAATATGAATGTACTTACATGGGTGAGGGGTGCTTTCTAAAGCGTTCGAAGCCGAATTAGATCATCACAACGAATGGCTGTGTGACTGTAGAAACAAATCGAAAATCTCTATATGCATAATTATCGAATCGAACACAATCACAAAATTTCACAAGAAAAGCCGAAACGAAAAGTATGACGTCATAGTTTGTCGTAAAATTGTGTTTCTGTAAAAGCGTAAGGATTCCATTCGTAGCTCTAAGCGATAAAAAAATGCATCGAAACTTTCATATACTTTTCTTTATATTCTTTAATTTATTACAATAATCTGATAGTTTACTGTCCATTTAGTAACACTGCGTTATTATCAATTTTAACACGAGGAAACTAACTACCCTATTATGTTTGCGGCATCCGAACTCGAATACATATCGTTTTCATTTATTTCAATATTTCAATATTAGCACTTACAGTTAAACCTTACGTGCTAATTGGCATTACATGTCATAAAACAAATTAGATATTAGATGGTCTAAGATTGAATCCAAATCACTTAAATTAAATTACAATTAAAATTATATAAATTACTAAAAATATAGTTACATTAACAGTATGTCAAATGAAAATATGGAAATGTCAAAATACAAAGGTCAAAATACAATAAAAAATTACAATACAGTTAAATTATTAATCTATGATAATTCTAAGTCGGCAACAAATTAGATATTAGATGGTCTAAGATTGGATCCAAATCACTTAAATTAAATTACAATTAAAATTATATAAATTACTAAAAATATAATAATTACATTAACATTATGTCAAATGAAAATATGGAAAGGTCAAAATACAAAGGTCAAAATACAATAAAAAATTACAAAAAAGTTAAATTATTAATCTATGATAATTCTAAGTCGGCAATTATGGGATTATGGTACTAGGAGTGACTGTCGAATCCAAGTATCTACATGTGTTTAGGAATTACATTATTTTAATCTAGCAAAATTAAGGAGCAACCCTTCATCTTTAGTTCATTTCCATATCCTTAATCAACAATTACATTCGGTCACTTTTAGACTTTCATTCTCTCTTCTCTCGTAAAAAAAAATGTCTGACGTGACGCGCTCACGCGTCCTCAAAAACTTTAATAAACCTTCCAATTAGAGTCAGTGGATCCCGTCTGCCTTCAGCATTCTCAATTCTAGTACTCAACCTTACGTAGTGTGACAAGACAGACAAGCAGGTGTTTTATTTACTATCAAGAGAGCGGCGCCGCCAACGTGGGACACGCAAGTACCTTTAAACTTACACCTGACTGACCAAGGTACACAAATCATTTATTTCCTCCTATCATTTTTGCCCTTCTGGTATCCACCAACATGATACGGCCATGAACCTGGATTCCGGAGTCCAAAAAATGTCGAGGTGACTGTCACTGTCCAGGATTTCATTTAATAATGTCAATGCTTGGTGTAAAGGAGAGGAAGCGAGTGCGCGAGTCCTAGACGGGGGGACGACGAAGAGATCGCGGCGACGCGGGCGCAGCAGCTTTGCGGAGAGACGAGGAACCCTGAGTGCTATTTGACTGATTAGTTGGGGATTGGTTATTAAGCCTCGCGTTAGCTGAAAAAAGTATTTTATTAGATATATTTTCCTGCGGGTCTCAAGTGACGTGTAGTCTACCATACCGAGCACGAAGAGAGTCGGGTAAAGGTAGGGATAGTACCCGTTTAATTTCTTGTATAGGAAACGGACGAATGACTTTTGAACTTTTTCAAGGAGCAACGTATATTCATGTTCATGGGGATTCCAAATGATGGCGTTAGTTTCGAGCTTACTGCGCACAAAAGCATTGTACAAGACACTAATGGCGTGCCGGCAGGTGAATAATTTAGATTGACGGATGACGAAACCTAGACACCTTCTAGCCTCATTACACACCTTAGTTATATGCGGATTGAAAGTTAGTTGAGGATCGAACCATGTGCCGAGATCTTTGACTTCATTAGTATGTTTCAATGGTTTTCCCTCTATTACGTAGGTATAATTGCTAGGTAGCCGAACCCGTGCATATGTCATTACAGAACATTTCTCTTCATTGAGGGTGAGACTGTTGTTATGGGCCCAGGTACAAATACTGTCTATATCGTGAGTGTGTGTGTGTGTGTGTGTGTGTGCGTTCTCCGGGTAGACTTTTGACGCAGAACAACTAAACGATTAAAAAACTTAAACCTCATTGAAATTTACTTCCGTGTAATAAGTGCGGATACAAGTATGATGCTTATTTGGTGCCAGGTCTGAAAGGTCGAATGTCGACGAGGAACTCTTTTGGAGATATGACATTTCTAAAATGAAAGGTTTAGCGACGCGTTGTCGTTGTTTTAAGAGAATGTGATACATTTCATTTTTGTTTTGTTCCGCTTCTGTGACGTAATACCTACAATAATATGTAAATTGCGCCGCGCCGTCACACGTTCCGTCGGGTGGTACTATTGGTTGTATCACTTGTATCCATCGGTGAGGCTAATAGGCTCACCGACTAATATTATAATAAATGCGAACGTGTATCGGTCTGTCTGTCACATCTTCACACTTTATCCCTTGAACAGATTTGGACGGAATTTGGTAAAGGCATAGTTTGAGTCCCGGTAAAGGACATAGGATAGTTTTTTTTATTTGTAATTAAAATGTGTAAGTATGGAGATACGGCGATACGACATAAACGAATTCCACGCGGACGAAGTCACGGGTACAAGCTAGTTTTAAAATAAATAAAAGCCTGTGAAAATATCGATGGTTGGTTGCTACGGAGCTCTCGTGAGTGCGCGGTTCGACCCGCACTGGGCCGGTGTTCGGCCTCGATTGTTCACCGGGTTCCTAAAACTACCTGTCCACAATGCACGCGCACGTGCACGCGCATGCACGTGCACTTGCCCGACTGCCTGTGAACCGCGCACTCTTCGCCAGATTTCGGCGACAAATTATTCGTTATTTATAGAAACTTGTGGGCAGAACCCATCGCAAATATCATGCGATTCGCAATAGTAATCGTATTTAGTTTAACATACGTATTATTAGGTGAAATAGCAGTTGAAATATGTAAGTTATGTAATTAATTAATTATACAAATACATAAAATACAAATACAAAAATATTCATTCATCCACAATTGTTACACATTTCGAAATAACAGTTGATGACTCTTTTTAAGTAAATTTTACCCGTGTTAAGAGGCACCTCTCCTCATTAATAAGTTGTTACCTAAATACAATGCAATTGTAAATAATAATAATTAATATAATGATAATAAAAAAAACAGACAAGACATAGATTCAACAGAAATAAATGAACAGCTCAATATTACAAAAATATTTGTCACTTTATGAGTCAATTTAACAAAAAACTAGCAATTAGGAATAGGTACTAAATATTATAAATATAAGTGATTGTGTTATGTTTGAGAGAATGTGCGTTTGTGTAATTTTTTACAATTTTAAAAGGTTTTTTACTTTATGATAACTTTTCAGTTTCAACCAGTTTACTATCAACCTTTTACAGTCGTAATTTGATAGGTGATGAATGTTGATACGACACTTATTTAAGAAATTATATATTTAGTCGATTTATAAATGTTATTGCCTACTTGCAAAGGTTGTGTGTACATATCTAAAAATTATGTAATGGATATCTCCAGAACAGCTTATCCGATTTGGAAAATTCTTTTACCGGTCTAGAGTGGTATATCTGGATGGTTATACGATTTATTTTTATATCTATCCTGCGTTCCTTGCAATACGCGGGTGAACCTCACTATGATTAAAGACACCAAGTGAAACTGTGCGCGGGTGCTTTGGAGCACAGAGCTCGCGCTCCGCCTGTTTTCCGCCACTTCACACCATCTTCACCATCACTTGACCACCCCCTGATACCCGGCGACGCCATCCTACTATTCCCTTCTACGTTACTTAAAAATAACAAGTAATTGATAAGCTCCTTAAGATTCCTGGAATTGTACAGCGATGCAGCTGAGGGGACCCCTAATGTCATTTATATGTGTAACAATGTGTTACTCTACTTTTTTCTGTACTCTAAACTGATTGCATCTGTCGCGGCAACCTGCTCGTACGCCTCCTGAGAGTCTATTTGTGTTCGTAGCTTCCGATCCCAATGTGTTTCGCCATCAACAAGCAACAAACACTGGCAGTAGAGTAGCCTCCAGTGTCAGACACCACATAAATACATTTTTTTACGAATAGCTAAACTTTTGAAAATATAGCAAAATGTATTTTGTGTAGATTTATTGCAATGAAATTGCATTCTATAAACAAATTTTAATTGTAATTTTTGGTTTGATTGATTGCGTAGACATTTACCTGTTGCATGGATTGAACATTTTACTACACTCAAGTGGAGGCGATTGGATATTTGTTAAATATTGAAGGGCAAATCACAGGTCATGAGCAGGAAATATCGCGCCGGCAGTTGTTGTCGCATGCAATCAGATTTTAGGGTATTTTACTCAGTGTCAGTTTTCTGACAAAAATTAAGTGTACTAATTATGTAAAAATTAACTTGCTACACATGTAAGTAACGTATTTATGAATACCAATAATACATTGCTAAGAAAAAGATTGTTTGTATACAACCTGACTGACTGACTGACTTAATTGTCTTCACAAAAATGACACCGAGTATATTTTTGTTAAAGAACTTATGCTAATTTGGCTACCTACGCACATCATAGAACATACCCTTCAACGGCCGTCACTTATGATTACCGTGGGTTCGTATTTGAAGATCGAAAATTGAAATATCTACAGTAAAAACATCGAAGCACAAAATATAAAAATCAAAATATCGAACGATCTAAATATCTAATGTTATTAATGTTATTATATCGACGTCTAATTGGTCTAATATACAAATGCCGAACGATTATAATATCGAAAGTATAGATTATCAACAATTATGCAAGCGATATATTAAATTTTCGAACGACATTATATCGAACATTGAAATGGCGACGCCCAAATAATCGAAAAGCAAAACGTAGAACCATCAAAATAACTAATACCATGTGTTCGCCATCGCCGGTAGGTAGCGGCCGGCGAGCGACAGGACCGAAAATGTTTTATTTCACTTCCTCATATTAGATAATCCCCTGGACATTTGTACGTACCTATGTAAATATTATCAAGAAAAATCGGTTCTGGCACTCGCTCGGCTCGCGTATCTCATAGATCTCAGTACACCTAACAGTCCTCCTCACTTCGCTCGTCGTCGTACCTAACGGAGACATGTACCTTAGGGTAGAATATAGGTAGTCTACTCAAGCGGCAACGCCGGAGCTAATGCAAGAGTAAATTACGTTTAAAACATTACTATACTGGGACACGTTATTTTACGTAATAAGTTGATAAAGGGTACCTATTTAAGAGATTGCGCAATCGACATTCTTGTTGACTTTCGATATTTCTTATGTAGATAATACAATTTCGACAATTAGGCAGTCGGTCTGAAATCATAACCTCGTAAGAATATTTTAACAAACTATTGTAACACTTATTTTTTAACTTAATCAAAATTATTTACCGATCACTTTCTCGTAAATATCCGTGTAAAAAACGAATATTCATCTTAATTTGGTGTACTTGTACGTCTTCACTTTGCCCTTGACCGGATCTTCATAATAGGACTTATTAAAACCAATGTCACGTATTATTCCCGTTGGACGTGATCCATAAACGTAATAAGTGAAAGGTTTTCCAAAATACATACGCTCTTTTGGTTGCACGGTACAATTACCTGTTGAAAGCGGGACAGTTAAACTATCTCGTATCTTGTATGGCAGTGTTAATGCAAACATTGCTGTATACGTTAGAAAATAGAGCTTGAAGTCCATCGACACACGTGCTAGGGCGACTTGTATACTTTTAAAGTTTAAACGTTTAAAAAATAAGACGTTTAAGTTGGTGTATAAGCTCTATAGTAGGACAGTTTCTGGTGATAATGTGGACACGCTGGACAAAAGCACCAATTTTTTTTCAGGAACTTGTTAGGCCCGTAGCTTTAAGTTTTTGATAGCAACCACCTCCTCCGTCGGCCATCTTAAATTTTCTGGCGGTCATTTTGAATAATACGTATAACATTAATATCTCGAGTTCTAAGTAACGTAGAATCACAAACTTAGTATCTAAATATACATAATTGGGCTCAAGGAATACAACTAGATATTTTTTAGAGTCGAGTTCCCAAAGGATATCAAGCGGAACCTTGTTCCTAAGCTTCCGCTGTCCATCCGGCTGACTGCGTGTCAGCAATAGCTAGACTGTTCAAATTTCCACAGAAGTTGTTTTTCTATTGCTGCTTTCACATACATTCATAAATAAAAAATTATAAACAGTGCTCACATACATGAAACATTTTATTGCCCGCCCATAACAACCGTAATATGTAAATACTTGAAATTTTCGTAGATTATGTATTACTATTCTATAATGCTTTTCTAAAAAGCTTCTATAATAACAAGTAATAAAAACATAACAATGTTAATAATTGTTTTTATATTATAACATAGCTTAAACCAACTCCAAGAAAAAGATGTTTTACATTTATATGCAGTGTTATATCGGTAAAATACTTATCTAGTTGAATTCCCTGACCCCAAATACGCATATTTAGACACCAACTTTGTGGTTCTAAGTGTCTTAGAATTCGAAATATTAATAACTAGCTGTACCTGCGACTTAGATTGCATGGTAATGTGGTGGGAGTTAACGAATTTCTTCTTTTGTACATATAACACATGCAGTTCTAATTTAACTTATCGAGTAAAACGTTGATCAAACCTAATTTAACTAAAATGCCGTTAAAATCCACTTGTCTTTATCTGTCACTCTGATATTTAAATTAGTAAGAAAGGGACAAAACTCGTTTTATTTAACAGAGGTATTATAAGTATGAATAAGGGGGTAAAAGTTTAGTAGATGTTTGTGGCAATAGATCCAACAGGTAGGACACCCGCTGCAGCACTAAATGTTTATTGATCTCCTTCTCTACATATTTTAAACACTGTTTTATATTAAATAAATAAAAACGTGATGACTGAAATGATCTTGAGTCACTCCGACTCTCAGGTAAAAATGTGTTTAGGAATTAATAATAGATAATCCTTCCAAACTATACATATAACCACTAGGTAAGTTCTACAACCATAACGCGAGTCCGAGTCCCTTCCTATTAATAGTACATTACGTAACTAGGGCGGGGCTTTCGTGAATGCCCCAGATCGCAGGTGTTTGTGGCCCGAACCGAAGGTGAGGGCCATAAATATGCGCTCTGTGTCTTTACGAATTACCGCCCGTATTGAGTACTAAATTTTGCATCTTCACCTGGCCACAATGCGAGTTTTTCCGTACGCGCGGCGTGCAGTAAAACTCGCATTATGGCCAGGTGTGACGTAAAGGTAATTAGTTAAATATTCAAGTAATATGTTTATTTTTTTCATATTGCAATGTTTCAGCTCGCCCTATCATATATTCTGCCAAATCTTGTATAGGTATGTTTCCGCCTTTGCCAACTTAATGAATGTGTGTGGCTTTAGGATAAAAGCATTTTCCTATATGTTGGTCAAGTGGTATATTTACCAAAAACTAAGTTTGGCGCAGGTTCAAAATGGCTGCCTCAAAAATAAAAGCACTTGCTTTATAATTAATGTTTATAAAAGTGCCGTTTTATATTGATTTCATACAACAATGTTTTCAATTCAGCATGTTTATTGCTGATAAATATAAATACCCACAAAGCACGGCTATCACAAGACGGCGCGCAAGCTCTCGATTTTTCTCGAACTATCCGTCTCCATTCTTATTCGTATGTAACTTAGAAAGAGACGTATAGTGCGTGAAAAATCGAGAGAGCTCGCGCGTCGTCTTATGATAACCGTGCAGTATCGTGACAAATATTCAGCGTGTAATCTTGCAGAAACTCAAATAGAATTTATGGCTGAACGCGAGAACAGCGCTATGCCATGCCATTATAAAAAAGGAACTGTCAGACTTTTGACGTTTGGCGCTATTTTGTTGAATTTTGTTGATACATTTATTGAAATTACGCCTCAATAAGAATTTAGCGCATATGAGTTTATACATCAGAATCGAGTATTTTTTTATGCTTTAGAATTTAATATGCATTTTGTGAAGGTCTGTCACAACTCACAACACCGGATAGAAATTATTACTGTTGAATTGTTATGGCAAGCCCGCCATTTTGAAGTCACTGACAGTTGACAGATAAGGCTACGATTTCAAGCAGAAGAGAACAATTTAATGAGGTCAAATGTTTCCGAAAATTAATTAATCGTCACAGTTGGATAAAAACTATCCTAAACGGAAGCTAGAGTAATAATGTACTTATAAAAAAACGGGACACAGCAATGCTTTTCATACTGGCTGATTCTTTTTTTAATTTAGAGTTTTATTATAAGTGAGAGATTATTAAGTATAATTCCGACGGAGCTTAACAAGTGCCTAAAAAACTTGGTGCTTTTGTCCAGCGTGTCCACATTTACGACCATTTGTTTGGGCACTCTGCCCCACCACTAGACAATGAAATGAAATGAAATGAAATGAAATGAAATGAAAATAATTTATTCCGGAGCAAGTCCATATTGGCAAATACATAATTTAAATTATACTTAATTATTACAAATTATTATTATTATTTATTTATTTTTATTAAAACATTAAAAACATGTGGGCTGGGCTTGTTGAACGTCGTGGCTCACCCCGATCCCGCGACGAACTGCCTGTGGTACTGCCTCCAGCGCTCATGCAGCGGGCTGGCGTCCCACTCTCTCACCGCCGAGAGCAGTGTGTTGGAGGAAGTGTAAATTGCCTTTCTGGCGGTGGCGGTCCTCGCGCGCAGCAGCGCGGGCCAGCCCGGCGCCGGCGCGCGCCCCTCCGCGAACATCGCGCTCGCTGCACCAGCGCGGCAGCCGAAACAAGGCGCGCCACGCGTCGTTATACTGCACGCGCATGTCTCGAATGGCAGCGCATGTAAAGTTTGACCACAATTCTACTGTGTACACGCTGGTACAGAAGCTCAGGAATAGCTGCCTTTTGACGCCCTTGCTACACTTAGCGAATCTCCTGGCTAACATATTCGCTCGTACTGCGATAGCTCGTCTTTGCCTCTGGATGTCTGCGTGATCTTTCATGTTAGACAGTAGAATGTGGCCAAGATATTTGACTTCATGCACCCGACGTAGCTGCACACCGTTAAGCAGCAGCGGTGGTACGTGTGTCGGCATGTTCGTTGCCTCCATGAGCATGAATTCTGACTTGTCAGGGTTGTAGGTCATATTGTGCTGGCTCGCATATCTCTCACATTCTGTGAGTAACTCCCGCATAGCCGCTACCGATGGAGCAAGTAGAACCATGTCGTCTGCATATGACAAGTGGTTAGTCATCGTGCCGTTAATGGAACAACCGACTCCTGTCTGCGTCAGGGCCTGCGATAACCCGTCCATATAAACATTGAACAGCGCTGGCGACATGCTGCCACCTTGCCTGACACCGCAATTAAATAATGAGGCTTCGGATACTTTGCCTTTCCATCGCACTACGTTTCTCTGCTGGGAATACCATTTCTCCAGTATCTTAATGATTGGTGTGGGTGTTTTTCGAGTGTGTAGTTTTTCCCAAAGGAGTTGGTGATTGACCCTATCGAAGGCTTTGCTCAAGTCCAGGAAGCAGGCATATACACACGTTTTCCTGGACTTATAGTATCCCACAATTTGTTTGAATGCATAGATGGCCGAGGTAGTCGAAACATTACTTTTAAAACCAAATTGGCTGTCGGCACTATGCAGATAAGGTGCGGCGAGCTGGTGAAGCACCCTTTCTAGTAGTCGTGCTATCATATTTGCAAGAGCAATAGGGCGGTAATTGCTTGAGCTAGCGACATTTTTTCTTCTATTCTTGCAAATAGGTACAATCACAGTATCCGTTAGGTCCTGCGGTAAGTGACCGGTCTTAATAATCGCTGTGAAAAGCGAAGCCAGCATATGCAGCAGCGCAGGTCCCCCGTTTTAATAACAGTAGGTATTTCAATAGACATAAAATACGTTATCGACGAAAAATAAAAGACTACAGTACTTCGTGCCGCTGTAAATAAGATGTGTATGGTATGGAACAGGCGCGAGGCTCCCGCGGACAAGTCCACTTTGCATGAGAATGGCGCGCCAGTGTCTTGTTCCTCGCGGTAACACCTGCTCTACTATACAGAAGTGTCGTCTCACCGCGCCGCGTCAGATCTCAACTTTTATACCGGGTGAATTTTTAATGAGTGTCCTAATTTTTTGTAGGCATTTGGTATCACTAATAGACTCCATTTTTGGAAAAAAACCTGGAAAGAATTTTTAAATTATGAATTGTCTAGCCCAAAACAATTATACGTACAGCGTGGTTACTCAGGATTCAGTGCCGCACGGAGAGGGGCGAGGGCGGGGGAGGGGAGGCGTGCCGTGCGCAAAGCTTACTACCCGCTGAGGTGCTCGCGGTAAGGTTTTTTTGGGATAACTTTACGCAGCAATTACTAAAAATGTTAGTACTTACTGAATGATATGAATAAAAAAACACGTATTTTACAACTTTTTCTGAAGAATATTATACTTAAATTTGGACACTGATTAAAAGTTCACACTGTATTTTGATCCCACAATCCATAGTATGAATGAATCCCATTTATTTGAAATTAACTTACAGTACGGAACGGAACTTTGGGCCGGTGCCACGGAATGGGAGCGAGTTTTCAGACTCCAAAATCGCGCCGTGCGTGCAATTGTCCGCATCACACAGACTGAGTCAGCGAGACCGCACTTCAGAGCTCTGGGCATATTAACCCTACCATCACTGCTAATTCTCCAGGCAGCAATATACGCGCATGAGCAGGCAGAAAACAAACGATGCGGTCGACCCGTGCTTGTAAGAGGCTTCCGACCGTGCCTCACAAGCTGACAAAGTCAAGCAAGCACTTACACATCATTGGTCCAAAAGTTTACAACCACCTCCCGAGTGCAATTGTTGCAGCTGAAAATAACTCCATTCCACGTATTATTATTATTATTTCTTTTCTTTTCTATTCTCAGTATTTTAATACTGGTGTAATGAGATGCACGGGCCGAAGCCAAGTGCATCCCATGTTCATAATGCGTATCACATATAGTTTTGGGATTGGTTGTCGTAAGAACTAGCTACTTGGGTGACTGATGCGGGTATTTGAGTTATTATTGTAAAACATACCGGTCGACATGCTATTTAAAACTTTTCTGACACGGTGAATTAATTTAAGTAAACCTGACTGGTAATTTATATTATCAATAAAATGAATATGAATATGAACATAATATTAATATTCATATCTTGTTTAGTAGGCGCATATAGTATACAGGGTTGAAAAAGTATTATGAGTTTCCTTAAATAAAAGGTTTGTTATTCAAATAACTAATGACAGCTGACTTTTTGGTTTTACCCAAAAAATCATTATAAAGTTGTCCCATTGTCAGGAATATCTTATTGGAAACTGGACGCATCCGGGAGTAAACTCGTTTACAAATCATCGCATACAAACAGTCCGTTCAAGTTCTTGATTAGGAAAGTAATAAGAGTATACAGCGCGAAATGATAATAATAATAATAAATCAGCTTTCAAACGTCCCACTGCTGGGCACAGGCCTGCCATGGATAAGAGGGAATGGGCAGTAGTCCCCGTAAATGTTTAATCGAATAAAATACGTAAGCCATGTTTACACATGCGGGAGTCAAGTTTGCTCCGAATGCGAGTAAGCATGTCACTCGCACTAATCACAAATGACAGTAAATGGCGCTGGTCCACCGCCGGCGGCGCGCGCGCGCTTGCTGCGCCGCGGACGAGCCCGCTTCAGCCGTGACAGTGACGAGGGCGATCTGTTTTTGTTTTCGTCCGCTCACGTGCTCTCGTTGCTGTGGAAGTTTTCAGAAGTGAACAAGAAGTCGGATCAAAACGATGGGGTGTTAGTAGAACGTGTTTTAAAAATATCAATCACACCAAAAATCAGACCGTTCGAACGGTCAGATTTTTGGTGTGATTGATATTTTTGGGTGTACACATACACACCCAAACACCCAATAATGTTGATACGAAGTCGCAACTTCTGCACTTGCGAAATAAACTTTGCGGAGATCACACGATCGCAGAAAGTACCTAGATAAGTGCGGAGATCGCACAAGGCGACCACGGTGCGGGTCGGAGCATGGATGTAGAAAGTACCTAGATAAGTGCGGAGATCGCACGAGGCGACGACGGCGCGGGTCGGAGCATGGATGTAGAAAGTACCTAGATAAGTGCGGAGATCGCACGAGGCGACGACGGCGCGGGTCGGAGCATGGATGTAGAAAGTACCTAGATAAGTGCGGAGATCGCACGAGGCGACGACGGCGCGGGTCGGAGCATGGATGTAGAAAGTACCTAGATAAGTTCGGAGATCGCACAAGGCGACCACGGTGCGGGTCGGAGCATGGATGTAGAAAGTACCTAGATAAGTGTGGAGATCGCACGAGGCGACGACGGCGCGGGTCGGAGCATGGATGTAGAAAGTACCTAGATAAGTGCGGAGATCGCACAAGGCGACCACGGTGCGAGTCGGAGCATGGATGTAGAAAGTACCTAGATAAGTGCGGAGATCGCACGAGGCGACGACGGCGCGGGTCGGAGCATGGATGTAGAAAGTACCTAGATAAGTGCGGAGATCGCACGAGGCGATGACGGCGCGGGTCGGAGCATGGATGGGCGACCGCTGCTGTGATTTACTGTCTGAGCGCATCAGTGTTTTGGAAGGCATGCTCAGCCGTTGATCCAGGTTGTTGTATATGACAGCAACAGGTATACTACTAACACTCCAGTTAGCGAGTCACTCGTCGAAGCCTTACCATTTAAGGCTTAGGTCGGGTTTTGAGCTGGAAGGTCAGATGATAGTCGTTTCCGCGTTATTTAGTGCCTACGTCAATGACTCGGGTTTTATGGTAGCGCGCGGGCCCCGGTCGCTTCTGGGATGCGACCAGAAGATTGTTGGCACAAATGCATCGAATTCAACTTCTCACTTTTTTAGTTTTGCATTTCCAAAGAAAACCGGTCTAATCTCAATAAGCGGTGGCCCAATATAATCAATATTGGGCCACCGCTTATTGAGATTCTCCTGTCCTGCACAATAATTATTACAATTTGAATATTAAAATTGTTCGACACAATAAATATTATGCACAACAATAATTAGGACAATCGATACTATGCGTACCGATTTCGGCGAAACAACATTATAAAATTTATAAATAGGGATGTAGACTCGAAATTATTATTACTCCAAAAGGAAGAAGGCATAATTTTTTTCCTTGGCTTGACGCATATCCCATTCAGATATCTCAAAGAATTACGATACTACAACCGTTTTAATATTGCTTGTTAGAGAGAGAAAACGCAAACGGTGTGTGACGTCCGTCCTAATATATTATAAGACCCAGCCGCGTCACGCTTCGCGCGCGCGGCGGTTCGCGTCGACGCCGGCGCCGAACACGATGAGGCTCGGCACGTCTTTGCCGTCTATTAGTGACGTCACAATCTGCAAGCGTCATCGTTTCATATGAAGTTGCGTTTTGCGAAAAAGGGACAGAAAATACCCCGTCTTAAAACTTTGGACACTTATAACTTTGTTATTATTTAGGCTTTTTCGCTGATTTTTTCCCATTTGACTACATTTTTAATCCCTTTTCAAGAAAATCTGACATTATTGATTATTTTATTTAGTGTCTACAGGACCTATTATAAGGACTAGTGTCCTATTATAAGGACAAACGTTTGTAGGGGAAAAGTTGTTATGCCACACGAAAATCGAACAATGAAATATTATGCCATCCGACATGGACCCCCCAATAAGGTCTAGTTTTTCCCTCTGGGTTGGAAGGTCAGGTGGCATTCGCTTTGTTAAAACTAGTGCCTATGCTACATCTTGGGAATAGGTCAACGGTCCCAATTGAAAGAGTCGGATCTGCAAAACAGCTACTTTTCAGGAGATGACGTCAAAGATTTTGAAGAAAAAAAATGTATGGGAGAAATTGTTTATTAATGGAATATCGTTATCAATCTTCAAAGAAGCAAACATGCTTATTAGTAGGGTGTTTATTACTAGCCGTTGAGCATACATGTACTTTTTCAGCCATTTTTCCAAATAAATACAAATACCTCCTACCTATACTACTTTTTTAACCGGAATAACTTACGCATCTTTTGTCGGAAGTGCCACATACGACCTTTTTGTCTGGAAACTGTGTACCTACATTAATTTATCGGATGTACCACATCCGACAAAAAAAATGTACTCCAAAAATGTCGTAACTGGCAGAACTGACATTGTTGCACGGAAACTCTTATGTAACCTTATACAGGGAAAATTTACTTGATAACTTAACAGGCTGTAAATTACATAAAATATACAACAAAAAATACGCTATACTTTTCCGTGTAATATAGTAGGATGCATCCAACACTTTGTACTCACTGTGTGTCCCGTAAAAATTTCGGAACGGTCACATCCGACGTTTTTAAATGTCATCTGTTATTAGATCCAACCTTTTTATCTTAGTTTTTACGAAAAGTATTGGGAAAAACGAAAATCTGTGAATGTGGTTTTATATATTTGAGTTTTTTAAGACCTAAGCCGCTGAAAAGCAAAAACCTAAACTTTTCAGATCCGACTCTTTTAATTGGGACCGTCGAGGTGTCAATGCGGTCCCCAGGCTCCTGCACGGGATGATGGGTTTGTATAGAAAACCTAAGCAGAATAAAAGCTTATAGAGCCATTGATGGAGAAACTTGTGATCAATGTAGCAAACGAGTACTGGAAATTGCTCATCCTTCAAGAATCACGTCTATCATGTTAGTATACACTTCATTTATAAGAGTCTTTGTACACGGTTTATCCACTTGTAAGTTCAGTGCAGGCCTTAGAAAACGGCTATTATCTAATAATCCATATTTAAAGTTCACTTTACGCAGCCGGGGCATCTCGTAATATAGCCTTAGACAACGGCTCTCATCTACTTAGCCATATTTATTCCTAAAGAGCTGTGCATTAGGTATTCAATAGTCTACAAATTGATGGGACTGAGTCTCGCAGACGCTATTACGCACGATAAGTTTCAGACAAGTAAATAATTTCTCCGGCCGTGTATGCAAACGCTCTATTCCGGGACTAAATATGATCCATGGTGCACAATGCTCGGCTTCGCTGGACATAATAAAGCCTGGCATCATTGCGAGACAGTGGATACTTGGTTTTGCAGGTACCTATGTGCTTTCCGCAAAACCGTGTGTGCAGTAGAACGATTTTTGAGGACATCTCCCTTTGCTGGCCGGACCCCAGCGGCTCAAAGGTGTGCCATTCGTGCAATGTACATATAATTTAACCGACTGTGTACTCGCTTTCTACTGAAACGTCAAATTCCATTGAGTCTTTTACCGCGTAAAACAGTAAATATTAGGTGACGATCTTACACAAATCGAACTAACCCCACTATAAGCTTATTTTAAGGCTTGTGTTATGGGTACTAAACTACTAACGAACGATATAATTTATTAGATATAAATACTTAAATACATAGAAAACATCCAAAACTAGTAAACTAATATTCGTGCTCATCACAAAAATATTTGCCCTTATCAAGATTCGAACCCAGGACCTTCAGCTTCGTAGGCCGCGTCGCTACCCACTAGGCTAACCGGTCGCCAATGAACCTTATCATTACGTTAATCGGCAATGAATGTGCGGCAGCAGAGCGTGTCCCCGACGCTGCGCCGACGTCACCGGCGTGAGGCCGCCGACCAACACATGTAAACAAACGCGACGGTACACTTGCAACTGTTTATGATGCTGTCTGTCTGTCCGTCTGGAATACTGCCAATTCATACGTAATGTCACGCCTATGCGAAAAGCGTAAAGCATAGACTTACGCTTTATAGAAATAAAATTGTGAGAGAACTATGCTAATTTACTTGATTTTCCATCCTCAAAATAGAAAACTGTGATGTCATACTTGTCAATTAAGTTGTATGAATCGTTTCGGCTGCCGCCAGTGAGGTCCCCCTTTGGCTCATGTTTTTGGGTATTTATGTTCTTTAATTATAGTTGCTCCCATACAAACATTTGTTCCTCTTCGAAACTGGTCCGAATGGCATCGTAAAATAATCTTATTACACGAGCCTATTGATATGAGATACGCTTTTTTAAAACATTGCTTCTGGGCACAAGCATGCATAGCGCATCTTCGGTTTCAAAACTAGTGTTCAATAATATACCTAATCATACTGTAGTTAAGTTCACAATTGTCAGTTAAAGAAGAGTTATCGACGACGGTACTATGTGACCCCGATTGTGCAGAGATCTCAATGGAGACGTGATAAAAACATCGACTCCGGCGCAGCGCGATGCCGCGAGCGCGGCGCGGGGCCCTTGGAGTGGCCGTGCTCGACGAGTGGGACACATGGCGCGCGGAGATATGTAATAGTTATTGACGATACAAGTGCGCAGTGCAATTTGCAACGAGTGGTGATAAATTAAAACACGACCGAAGCGTATGGCAAAGACCCTTCGGTACAGCCACGATTTGAAACACTTAAAAATATTTTACATAGACACATAACTACAAACTAAATCAGTAAAACATTCTTTCAAACATGTTTTAGTAGTGTTTTCAAGTTTGAATTTATTTATAAATACATTTATTTATAAATACAATTTAAGAAAAATGCCATTACGCCCGTCGGCGAAATTTGGATACATGTCTTTGACGTCAACTGTTTCTTCGTTTTAGATTTTATCCGGGTTGATAGGGCACACACACGCAGCGGCATGTCGTATCGTTCATATTGCTGAACCCCTATTGAATCCCTAGCGTGAGACGTAATGTAGTGCAGCGATACTTTGAGTCTTTTGAGTGAGCGTGTTGCCTCCGTTATGTAGGTAATTAATTATAATCAATAGTAGTGTAAATCAATTTCACTTACCTTGTTATACTTACTTTATTTTATTAGTAACTTGAATTTCATCGTTAGAAGTTTTTTTTTATTTATTAGTATTCTTCATGTGCGGTTGTGTTAGTGCGCAACTTTAGTATCTAAGTACCTTTAGTTAAATAATATGTTACTACCTGTGACTTCCTTTAATTGGCTTTCTGTTGCCTAGTAAAATTGGTTATTGTTTATGTCTTAGCTGTTGGATCTCCAAATAAATAAAATAAATAAAAATAAATTAAAATAAATATTTGGACGCTGGAGGCATTATAACGCTGATCCGCATTTATTTGGAGTTGTGTTCCTCATGGTGAGTAAGCTCACTAGAACTTCGAGGATACACTAGGGTAGTACACTAAACAAACAAAGAGTCGACGCATGCGGCTCCTGACTCCATATACCTATAGTAGCACCCGCCAGTCCGCTGTTTGACAAGAGACAATTCAAACATACACAATTATACACATAGACGCGTGGACCGGAGCAAGTTCGCCGCACTTGCTCGGCGCGCCGCTCGTCCCGGCTGTGTCCGTTCACGCTCTGATTGTTCGACCATCGCCGCCGCGGTCGATCGACCATGCAACATCTCGCGTCGGTCAAACAAAACAAACAAACAAACAATTTGGTGACTCTTCGTCCTTCCGTCGGCTTAATACGAGATCCCGGGGTCAATTAAAGACATTTCGCGTTCCGAGTTGATCCCAATTGTGTTTCGCGCACTTGTACAGTCAGCAGCAAACGTTGCTACGTGGGTCATCATTATATCAGCCGAAAGACGCCCACTGCTGAACATAGGCTACGCGGGTCACCATCATATCAATTTTAAATGAAAGGAAGAATTGAAAAATGTAATGCTCCGAGCCGGATTCGAACCGGCGACCACAGGCATTCATGGCCCGTCGCTACTAACCAACTGAGCTATCGGAACAATCTGGTTCGGGCACCAAATCCCTCAATCAGTTGCTTCATGCAACGCCTTAGGGAGGCGTGTAGCGACATCTACCAGAAGACTTAAGGCCTCCACCCACCGGACGCGTGTGCTGCGCGGCGCGTGTGCTGCGCGGCACACGCGCAAGTTGTAAAGCATTGAAACTACACTTCAAACACACATCGAACGCGGCACACGCGCAGCACCCGCGCAGCTGCAGCGCAGCACCCGCGCGGCACACGCGCAACACCCGCGCAGCTGCAGCGCAGCACACGCCCAAGTTGTAAAGCATTGAAACTACACTTCAAACACACATCAAACGCGGCACACGCGCAGCACCCGCGCAGCTGCAGCGCAGCACACGCGCAGCACACGCGCAGCACACGCATCCGGTGGGTGAAGGCCTTAAGGCTTCTTAACGGCACCAACGTCTCAAATTATATTGAGAAATCGTCAGTAACGACGCGCTACCCCATACTAAATTAATTTTTGTTTTTAAGCAGTAACGCTGCTAACGAAAATTATAAATTTTAAATGAAAGGAAAAATTTAAAAATTTAATGCTCCGAGCCGGATTCGAACCGGCGACCACAGGCATTCATGGCCCGTCGCTACTAACCAACTGAGCTATCGGAACAATCTGGTTCGGGCACCAAATCCCTCAATCAAAGTAGCTTTTATTTTCCATAAACCTTTTGTATCCTACTAACGTTTTTAATCTCAGGTCACAAACAGCGGTCCAGACAAATGCCAGTTACTCGTAACTAAACGCTATAGAATTCTAAGTACTTAGTAAAGAATTCCGAGCCCTTTGCTGCGCGTAAAGCGGCGGAAATGGTAACGCTGGCGGCGAGACTTGAACGCACGGTGTTTTAAAACATCGGCGGTCACCGCAGCACAGTCGCCACGCCCACGGCGCGCGCCCCGCCGACCAGCGTCGGCTGAGCCCTACCTTCCAACCTTAGTTCAGACAGAGTGGCGACCAGAAGACCCTATCTTTCTTACATTTCTCTTTCCAGTAACAGCCATTTATTGTGTGCTATCTAATATCTAACTATGTCGATGTCGGTACTAGGTAGTTAATTAATTTAAAAAGTAAGCAGTATACAGGGTGTTTGCTCCATCGTTTGCCAAATTAAAACGGCAGGTAGGGTGGGTCATTAGCTATCTTTTACGGCCTCCAAAAAAAAATTGTGTCCATTGGTTTTTTTTTGTATTCTTTTAAAATAATTTTGAAATTTTCTATATGTTTACGCGTTTCAACTCGCATAAAAAAAAAACAAGGAAGTGAAAGAGCCATTTTTTTGTTTTATTTTAATGTGTAGTGTTGTACGGCTGCATCAAAGTCAAATTTATTGGCAAGTAACGTCTACTTATTTTTTTATGAACCCTCAAAAAAAAATTAAGATTCAAGAATTTCGTCTTGGGTAACTTTGATTAGCAATTTAAAAAAAAACTAAAAATGGCAATGTTCTTAAAATTCTTTTAAAAAGTTCCTTAGTCTGTCCTCTTTCTAATGATGTGCAATTATGGCAAAAAACCTTCAACCAACTTTATTAATTTGCCAATTTTGTGTAAGGGACACACTAGGCTCGTAACCGCCAAGCGATAAAAAACATATTTAAGGTAAGCAAGACTTGCAGATTGACGACTATCATACGACCGCACGCGTAGCATTTGAAAGGCTACCGCGAAACGAAAACGAATTTCGTTCGCTATCTCCCTCTGTGTCGCTCGAAGTTGCAAGTGTGACAGAGAGGGAGATACATCTGGGTTTGTAACCAAATTTCCTCTTTAATAAGGACGAATGTGGGATAAATCTTTATGGATTACTGAAATCATTATCCAGATTCTTATTTTAAAAAAAAAAACTGAATCACGATTGGCCTGTGGGCACAACAGCTAGTAATTGACACAACTCATTTAAAAAAACGCAACGCCGCGAATTTTTACTCTTCTAATCTCATAAAGTTTTTTAGTTTTGTTACTGTTTCTGTTAATCTTGTTATTGGTAGGCTAGGCTAGTAGGCTACTATCTTCCTTTCTCAGTGGTTCTGGGTCTGCGGGTCGAGATGTTCTGGGTGAATACCGAGGCGAAGCCCGGCCGGCGGTCGTTTGTTAGTCCTTTACCTCATAAGCATAAATAACTTGTAGTTATTCACCGGATCGCATTTCACCTCGATCCTATACTCGTATTTGACTATGGCGTTGTGTCTCAATCGTATTTTTTTTGTCGCTATTAGTTCTAGTCGCATTTCACCTCGATCCTATACTTGTATTCAACTATCGCGTTGTGTCTTAATCCTGTTTTTTGTCGCTATTAGTTTTAGTCGCATTTCACATCGATCATGTATTAAATTTTCGCGTTGTATCCTAGTCGTTCATTTTTGTATGAGACAATGTCTTTAGTCGCAATGTACCTTTTTCGCTTATTTTTTTTTCTAGCATATCGTCGTGAATAGGTACAGTCAGCAGCAGAAGTAGCTACGCAGAATAACACGCTCACAATGAGCTACACAATCCTTATTCTGTTGACAATAGAGTCATGTGCCGATCATTGTGACCACTTGGAACGCTTAGCTACTTCTGCTGCTGACTGTACATGCATGAGAAAGGGAGGCAAATATTGCTACGTAGCTACTTATATAAAAAGCGATCCAACGCCAGGAGATAAACTACAACTGCGAAATGAGTTTAAAAAAGAAAACGACATAGATATAGTGCTTCAATGAAATATTGCGTTAAGTAATAACGCTTTACAAACAAATATTTATCGCGGTGAAATGCGACTAAAGTAAAAAACTACGCGAAAAGTAAATAGCGTATGAATTTTATACACCGTTGTGACTGGCGACAAGACATTTTACTACAGTAAAAAAAATTTGAGACCGCGTCGAAACGCGATCCGGTGAATAACTACAAGTAAATTATGCTTATGAGGTAAAGGACTAACAAACGCCGGCGGTGAACGGCGCGCGCGCGGCTGCCCGGCCGGGCCGGACGCAAGCCGCAAGGTATCTTCTTTCTCGGGAGTCTAGCCTGCGGCGTGTGCTCAGCTATTTGAGCAGATTATACTAACTGCAACGATCATGCAACGATAGTGTAGGCCGTAATGTTTTTGTGATATGGGAAGTGCAAACTGAATGGATTAAGGGCCTTACAGACTGCGTTTATTAAAGCCATGGCCAATTTACTTGTGATTTGAGACAAACGTGAGTCGACGGCCCTTAGATGAGATGATTTGATTTATAATATTGTTAAATGTGTTTATAAACTGGTTTCAGAAGCCATTCGTCGCCACACACCCTAGAAAAAAAACTAATTAAAAAAAAATCTAATTCTACGGTTTTGTCGGCGTGATTGGTTTATATACCCACGCCGAATTGCAGTTTTCTAGTTGTAAGGGTTACTGAGCTAAGCCGAAGACGGACAGACAGACAGATGGACGGACATGGCGAAACTGTAAGGGTTCCTTGTTGACTACGGCACCCTAATAAAAATGGGAAAACCACTTTATTACGTTCAGATAAGATAATAATTACCGAAATGGTTTTCGATTTAGGCATCAGGCATCATTCATTAGGTACGTTGTCAACTCATCGGCTTCAAAAAAAAAACAGAAAATAAATGACTAATTTTATTTGAGTAATTAAATTGGTTATATGAATATTTAAATAAAGGGAAATAATATTAATCGTAGAAACCAAAGAGAATAAGTCATAAACGGCCTTGTTATGTAGCTATTAAATTTGCCTTTACCTATATTTTCATAAAAATAAAATACCATATCCTGAAAAGACCACAAAGCCCATTTTATATTATACATTAAATATACAGCTTTTGATGAAGATAGGCCAAGTGACGATGGTTTATAAGAGCATTTTTTTAGTGTTCCGTACCCAAAGGGTAAAAAGGGTGTCCATCTGTCTGTCACCAGGCTGTATCTCAAGAACCGCGACAGCTAGACAGTTGAAATTTTCACAGATGATGTATTTCTGTTGCGGCTATAACAACAAATACTAAAAACAAAATGAAATTTATATTTAAGGGGGGCTCCCATACAGCAAACGTGTTTTTTTGCCGTTTTTAACACCTATTAATAATATAATTGCTTAACCGTTTTTATTTACATTCACTCACTCATTCCATTCATTAACTTTTTTCTTTTTTTGTAATCGGTACTTCATGCAGCGAACTACCTATACTTTTTACATTGTTTGCTATCGTGAAAATGGCAATCGTATTTGTAGTCTCTGTTGTTGTCTTGGCTTCAGGGAATCGGTATTAATTGTATTATCACAGTCGGTTAACCGTGCGACATTGTTCCTTGGTTACGGGAAGCCCGCGCTCTCGTATTGTGGCGGCACTGCCACTGTCCCCCACATATCTGACGAGACACTACCAACAATATCGCATTCCTGTAATATCTGATGCAAACAGTGATAGTTCATTAAACAGAATATTGCGCTAAAATGAGCGGGTGCAGTAATGGGTAGTAAACCGATGTCAAATCGCAATTACGCTATATTGTTTGAAGCTGGAGATCCAATAGAGACTTTGCGTCTCTATAGGATAACTTGTTGTAATATGATGGACCCGAAGACTCTATACATCTCTCGGAAGATGTGTGCCCAGGTAAGTATTTGTCAATTGTTTCGCTGTTGCGGGTGTCCCTTGTTTTGTCGACAAAGTTTTCATCGAAACCGTTTCAAGTAACATTTAGTTCACGAATTATTGTTTGGTGTAATTTTACTTCATGACCAGATCATTACAATTTTTATAATTTCATGGAATAACTGTACAGGGAATATTATTTGGCAAATGATTAATTATCTATAAGTTTTAAAAGGCAGAATAACAAAACAACGTATCTCATTTGTTCAAAATTTTATTACAAAAACAAACAACAATTGATTCCAGGGGTTTAACTAGATAAGGGCAGGCAGAAATAGGGGGATCAGGGGGTGAAGCCCCCCGCAGTAAAAAAAACAAATAACTGTAACAATTATATTATAAGTAGGTTAGGTTAGGGTTCACTTGTGTCCCTCAGAGCGGAAATAGGCACCCCGCGAAGCGGTGGTTTGGTAAGGTTTAGGTTAGGTTACAATAATTCCTTTATTTAACTGTGTAGGTATGCCAACTATTTTAATTTTAATTAATAATCCTTGTAATAATTTGTACGTTAATTAAAAATACTTGAAATAATAAATCACAAAACGTTTTCCATGACATAATTCATATATATAATGAATTATCCGACAAGTAAAAATACACGATTTAAAATTACTTGTGATGTGATGACCATTCCATGAACTGTATTGTCGACGAAATGAAAATATATGAAACGTTGACTTTGAAGTGAAATTCGATGAAGTGAGTGTCGTTAATTTGATGATAAACCCGTTGTTGCTAAGTAACGATGTCACTTAGGAGACCATTGTAGTTATATTTGTAGCTATATAGCCTGTTAATTTATTCAAAAGGGTTATTTGACGTTTCATGTATTGTCATTTTTTTTACACCTCATATTTTATTTATTCGGTAGCGGGTTTGAACCGAAGCTTTCCGGTGAAGGAAATCTTGAAGAAATCGGTCTGATCTCAGTAATATCTAGGTTTCCCTAGGGTTTGGAAGGCCAAATGGTAGTTGCATCGTAAGACTAGTGCCTACGCCAAATGTTGGGATTAGGTGCCAAAGCGGACCCCGGGCTCGTTTGAGCACTACCGGAAAAACGCTAAGAGGGTGATGAGAAAGAGACGGCCGTGCGGTAGAATTGCGTATTGCGTCTATTGCCCACTTACACAATGACCTTATTCGTGGTCAACAACTACATATATATAAGTAAAGAAAAAGAGAATCATAGAGAAGCCCTATTGTATATGAGGCACTGTGGCGCTATGGGGTAACTTAGGTCTTCTAGAAGTTTTGAGAAGTATACCGCAGCATATAAATACACTTAAAAGTGGTTTTTATAAATTATAAATATTAAACTTAAGCAGTTTATAAATGTAAACTTGCGCATTACGTTAGTGTAGTCTCTTGTTCTGCCTAAACTTAAGGCCTCCACCCACCGAAACGCGTGTCGTGCGCGGCGTGTGTCGGGCGCGGTTGAAGCGGTACATTCACACCGCAAGCGAGCGGCGTGTAGCAACGCGTGTGCAGCGCGGGCCCGCGCTGTTGAGTGTGATAGAGATAGTAAGATGTATATTAAATGTGTCTCACTATCTCTAACACACTTAGCAGAGCGGGCCCGCGCTTCACACGCGACGCGCACGACACGCAGCCGCGCTGCCGAGTTGTAACTTCAGCGCCGCGGGCCCGCGTTCGGACCGCGTTTGAAGTGTAGTGTCAATGCTTTACAACTTGCGCGAGCCCGCGCAGCACACGCGCCGCGCACGACACGCGTTCGATGGTGGAGGCCTTTAATTATGTTAATGCGGTAGTAATTAATCCCCCGCCTCCTCGCTAAAACTAAGAGGCTGATTAAACGCGTCCGAAACGCCTGAGTCAAGTTCTGTTTTGACATACCGCTAAGGGCTCATGTCATGACCCTTGAATAAACACAATGTTCTTAAAATGCAGCACAGACGTAAACTTCATTTGGCATGTTTTGTTTTTTCGAGTACTTAAGCACAAGACCCCCACATTTATATTTGAGAAGCTGACTATTAATTCGTCTCGCTCCGGCAATCCTTGGTGATTTCCGTTATGCAGCATCTAAATGGTGGAACAATATTCCACCCCGATAAGGAACATCAAGACATACTATTTTGAACACCAGTTCAGTGAAGAAAATTATATGGTATAGTTATTGGCCAGCTTCGTTTTTAATTCTCTGTTGATACTCACTTATTGCAGTTATTATTATTGTCTTCTTTTTACATTTTTATTGCATTGTTATTGCAATTGCCGCCGTGGGTTCACCAGTGGATCCAACCGAAGCCCAGCGCTGGTAATCGTCGGCACCATGCTGAGTTGGGACCATTTCGTGATGTGTTTTGTTAGCAAAAATATTCAATATTTGTCGTTTTCTGTGTGTCACGAATGAATGAATTTTTTCTATTGCGTTGCATTTTTTTCCGTCGCGGATGAGATTCATTCATATGTAGACGACTCAATTTCGTTACGGAATTGTGCCGCCCATGTGCAGTAGGCCTTAAATACTCTAATATACATAATAAAAGCATCGAATACAAAAAAAAACAACATATTTGTACTGTTTTTTAACTTATTTAATTACTGATTATTGAGAAATACACCACACAGTAATCATAGCACAGCAAGTTTGTCATTTTACTCCGTTGAATGAATAAACAGACTCAGGGGGGGTCGCACCAACTTGCGATTACAGGCCGATCGACGTTTAATACTATTACAGACGGTTTGGTGCAACCCACCCTAAGTTCTGACACAGAACGATTATTATTAACCGTTTTTTTTCCTTTTTTACAGGTATGCACGGTTGGGGAGGGACTAGGATGACCCGCTGCGGCGAACGCTACGAATTGTATGCTATAATTGTCGTGTGTGGTGTAATTGATTCAGGGAGCATTTTATGAGTCACTATTTTGGAGACCCATTTGGTCGGACTCTAAAATGGTTCGCAAGCCGTGGAGTAAAACTGGAACATGTTTGAAATATCGTAAGCTCACACATATGATTTGGTAGGTCTGATGGTTAAGGGTCGCTCTTAAGAAACTTCCTGGACGACCCTCTATAAATCCGGTGTATATATACTTTGTATTTATTTAGTATGTGTGGATACTGGATTATTTAATCACTCTATAGAGTAGAAAATGGTTCTCCATTAAAACTTATAACTAATATCCTTTTATATTTTATTATTTCAATGCAAATGCTGTGTAACGTGGACTGTACACACGGCGACACACACCACACCGTTCATCAACAAGTTGGGGCAAGGGGCAAGGTTCAAAATTTCAAATGCGTCGCTGACTGTACGTAGCGGCTAGGTTGTGCCGGTATCGATCGGGTGGCCGTGACCTTGAATTCAATCGATGCAGGCTGCATAGCGGGCGCCCGGGCACACTGCCCACAACGCTCACCCATAAATATATCTAGACACCGCAACGCGTAGTAACTATGCGTAGGTCGCGTAGCACAGGGCTGTTATTCGCTACGCGCTAATGCGGCTCACCCCGCCGGTCACCCGTCACGAAACTAGACTCTACCTACGCTTAGTCACTACGCATCGCGGTGGCAAGATATATTTGTGGGAGAGCGTTGAGGTGAGCTTAAAACAAGCTACAGAATAGGGGGGCTGGTATCGGCGCCCCAGCGCCGTGCGCCGCTGCCCGCGCGACGCTCCGCCAATGATGAGCACTTGTTGCTTTACCGTGTCCGCTAATCGAGTCTGAACACAAAGATTAGTCGACCGAGATTGCCGAGATTAACTCGAGAATGGAGCTGGCAGTTTTGCCATAATTACGTCAAAATGTGCACTTAATAAATTTAAATAATTCGAATAATTTGCAGAAAAAACCTTATTGTAAAATAATTAATGGTACATGTTAGATGAACTGATTAAAAGCGCCTGAACTAGGATTATCCTGTATCTCAGGCAAACAGAGAGAGAAGAGAGAGAGATATATATATATCAAAGCATCTTAAGCCATAACAACTAAAACAACAAGACATTGGCTCAGTTGCGCACCTAATTATTATGCCCTTATTTATTATTACTTATTATGAAATTGACATGTAACTAATGTGAAACTTTAAAAAAAAAAAAAACTTGTAAATGACAATATTTACCAATAAAAAATACAATACAATACATTGCAACAATAACTGCACAATTTGCTCATTTAGGTAAAATGCCCATCTTCTCAACAAACCTACAATGCTTGATAGAACCAAGGCTTTTAGTCAACAGGTCTGCTGGCATTTCAGCTGTTGGCAAGTACCTGGTTTCTACCAAACCCTTAGCTGCTATCTCCCTGCAAAAGTGATATCGGATATCCACATGCTTTGACTTATTATGAAACACAGGATTTGATACCAATTTCCAAGCACTCTGGTTATCGTTAAATATTGTGACACAATGTGTGTCATTGGGAACCCTCAAAATACTATCATTGCTCGTAAGTTTGCACATAAATACTTACAGTTGCTCTCTTGATATTGAGTCGCAATTTCAACACTGCGTATATATCATAACATCTCAATTTATTAATTTTTTTTAGCTCTTGACAGACGCGTCATTTTGGTAATTTAATGTCACCGATGACATTTATCAGTGAAAGTATAGTTAACACTGAAACGGAGGAGGTGTCAACGACATTTCAGTGGCAACGAAATCTTGGAATTTGATGCGACAAGGTTCTAAGTATGCTCTACATTTTCATGGGCCGACTGTACATACCTAATACTCATTGAATTCTTTTGTTTTAAAAGATTGTCAATTACATGAAATGCAAGTAAAGAACTACTTATTCTTACTCACGTATTATGGCTTAACATCTACTGTAAGGTGGAGGTAAGTAAGTACTTCCCCGGTTGGGATGCTCTCAATATTACCTTTAATAAGTACTCAGTTTTAATTCTAATCACGGGATATTATAATCGTACTTCCATTAAATGCATGTACTGTATTGTTTTAAAATGAAAACTAGGGCATAGTGAAATCAGGGCACCGAGGTATTCCAGTAACCTACTGAAGCGTCCCGTGACGAGGGGGGGCAGGCTCCTCCCACTGGTTGCTTCAAGCCCCGCCCATTCACTATCTTGCCGAACCTCCTGTTTCCGGGAATCATTGTAAATGACAAGGTAGTGATTACACTATTTTTAAACGAAATTCCCAGTATTTCTGAGTGCAGTGATGTGAATTCAATATTCGGTTGCTGTGAACAGTTTTGAAAATATTCCATGTGTATAACTCATTCAAATGATTTTGGACATACGGTTATTTCAATGAACTTACGTGATTTGCCGTGGGACACGGTGCGAGCTTCCGGCACTGCCAACAGCGGCGCTACCACGAACTTCGAAACTCGAAGTTCGTAATACATGCATCCCTGTCACTCGAGTAAGGGCATGCGATAGAGATGGAAATACACGAACTTCGATTTTCCAAGTTTCGAAGACCTGATATCGTTTCAAACAAAAAGTGTGTTTCCAAATCGATCAAGGCGTCTAATAGTAATCGGGGAACATTAAAATAAAAGCTTCCGATGAATTGAAAACTTGCTCCTTTTTTGAAGTCGAATATCGTTAGTGCTAATTTAATTACACCTAACAACGTTCGATATAATTTTAATTAGCCCTAATATTCGGATAACTAATTTTATATGGCATAATTATTTGCTGCGCCTAATTTCAAACCTCCTAATCATTCCTAATACTAAACATCAAGTGTGCTAATATATTGGAAACTAATAATCATTTTTCCTAATGACTACTAAGCCTAATGATTTATGTGCCTAATGATCACTATGTTTAATGTTCACTACACCTAATTTCGTCACACCTAACTATCACTTGACCTATTAACTTTTGCTCTAATGTTTGACTAGTACTAATTAATGCATCCCTGATGAATAGGCTACTTTTTACCGCGGAGTATGTCGCGGCCGTCCCATGATAGACGTCCTAATCTCGTCAAAATGGGAGCCAATAATGCACGGCCAAATAATGTACGGCCCGATAATCCGTGTCCAGTTTTCGTGGACGTGGATTATTGGATCGTGCATTATCAGGGCGGACGAAAATGGCATGTCATAAGCGAATTCTATCTTAGGTCGGTTAGGTTAGGGTTCACTTGTGTCCCTCAGACCAGAAATAGACACCCCGCGCAGCAGGGTGGCGTCGACTTGCTGTACGGCTATCACAAGACGGCGCACGAGCTCTCTCATTTTTTCTCGCATGATACTTCTCTGTCTAATAAGAGTGAGCTAGATAGACATCGGATTACCCACCTATTCTACCCTAAGGCAGGTCAGTGTAGGTACGACGACGAGCGAAGCGAGGAGGAGTGTTAGGTAGAACTGCGACCCTACAGCAAGCGAGCGAAACGAGCGTGCCGCGGCAGCGGCCTGCGAAGCGCCAGAACCGACATTATAAGAAAAAAAAACAGTGAAATAAAATTAGTACTACTGACAATTCGGGATAATGACATTAGGGCTAAAATACTTAGGCAAAATGAAGATTCGGGTTAGTGATTTTAGATTCATTGATAATAAGGTGTAGTCATTATTAGGCATTGCAATATTAGGCCTAGGAAGAAATCGGTCAAATAAAATTAGTCTTAGTGAGAATTCGGTCATGAGAAATTAGATATTATGAAAATTCGGGATACTGAAATTAGGGCGAATGAATAATTAGGAACAATGAAAATTTGGGTTTGTGACTTTAGGGTTAATTAAATTAGGGCTAGTAAAATTAGGTATAAAATTATTAGGCCTAACGGAGGGGAACCGTTAAAAATATCTCCTTTAGCTACAAGTACATTTCTAGAGCGTTTAGATCGTGTCAGACATATACAGGCATTGTTGAGGTGCTCGCCGGTGCCGTCGCCGTCGCAATGGTCTCCTCAGTATTACTGAACTCGTGGTCTCATATCATAACATGAACATTACCTATTTATTACCATATTAACCTATTATCGAACATTTATTTTGAATATAATTGTTAACGACGCTCTCCACTAAAGTCGGGTTAGATTTTAAAGAATTTTTATTGTGTTTCTGGGGCAGATGGCTATGGCTATTTACTCACAAAGCCGACGACTTTTGTCATTCGTTCTATGTTTCACTCCTGAATGCAAGTTCCGTTGGGTCGCGAAATATTTTTCATTGTGCAGTATCTTTGTTTCGGCAAGAATCAAGTCGTGGAGTATTCCATTTGAACTTGAACACAAATGTATGAAAATCGCGATGTTAGATCACAATAATGATTGCAACAAGTTAAATTTGCTGTCGATTTTGACCTAGTGTTTTATGATTAAATACCATGCAAGGGACAAATAAGTATACGGGCCGCCTTAATATGACAAAGCCCATGGAATCGTGCTCTACTCGTACTCTGGACGGTTGCATGCCCATTGTCAGCCCCTTAAGTTTGCAGATTTCATTTCGAAATCATTGTCATTCGCACGTCTCCTTGTTCACATACAGTGTTCGTCTTTTTCGTTTCACCTCCCGTTTTTTCATTCGTCTAAAATGAAGAGGAAGGAGATCTTAAACCGAAAAAAACAGACTGAGACATTATTTCGGTACAAGCTTTTATTGCCGACTGTACTTTTCTGTATACCATCATCAACTACTCATTGAGACGATTCTAACGAGCTCAAACTCGACGGGGTTTCGTCGGTTAAGTACTGAATTCCCATGGCCGCCTTCTGTCTCCATCATCAGATCAGCTCGATGGTACCATAATATTGAAGCTGGTAAAGTGTGAATGCCTAATTTTATAAAAAGTTGCTTCGCCGGAGTGTTCAGCGGCACTCGTGCGATGGTTCGAATGGAGCGTTTCTGTAGGCGGAACACTCTCTCCCACTCGGCACAGCGACCCCACAGATCCGTCCCGTACTGTATTAGTGAATGGACAATAGCATAATAGCATGAACGGGCGACCTCCGGGGTCACAGTTTTCACAACCCGATTTAGAGCGAAGCAAGCACTAGCTATCTTGCCGCAAAGTTTGTCAACGTGCCGATCCCACTTCAAGCCCGAGTCTATCTCAAAGCCCAAGAAGGTTGTGCTGGTGACTTATCTAAAAGTGTTCCATCGATTTGCACTGCCAGTGGCGCCATTGGACGACCTGATAAATTAAAATGCATATAATGCGACTTCTTTAGGTTGAGTGCCAAGCCATTGACGTTAAACCATTGGGCGAGCTGCTCCGCAATCTGGTTCGAAGCCTTCTCAGCGCCGTCCACAGTCGGCGCAGTAACAATCGCAGCGACGTCATCTGCATAATTGGGGAAATATAAGGTGTCAAAGCCAAACCCAGGCTCCATTAGGGTACAACCGAGAATAACAACAACATTAACAACTCCTTAATAACAGGTTTATTCCCGGATTCGCTCAAAATAGCTAAAGTCAGCCCTATCTTTAAATCTGGAAGTAAAACTGACTCGGGAAATTATCGGCCAATTTCTGTGCTCCCAGTTGTTTCAAATATTATAGAAAAAGTTATATATACCCGATTAGAACAATATTTAATTTCCATAAATTTTTTATCTGTAAAACAGTATGGCTTCCGTCCCAAATCAAATACCCTCTCTGGATCTCGTAACCAACTTAAAAAACAAAATAGATCAAAAACAGGTGGGCCTGGGCGTTTTTATTGATTTAAAGAAGGCATTCGATACAATAAGTCACCAATTACTTGTTAAAAAATTACACACAATAGGGATAAATGGTATTGCTGGCAAAATGCTTGAATCTTATCTTGAAAATCGTTATCAAGTAGTAAAAATCGGAAACGACCAGAGTTCTCCTGAAAAGATCACGTATGGTGTGCCTCAAGGTTCCATCTTGGGCCGTTGCTATTTTTAATTCACATAAATAGTATAACTGACATAAACTTAAACGGAACTATTTCTTTATATGCCGACGACACCAGCTTATTTTACTTTGGCAGTGATGTATCAGAACTATTTAGCAATGCACAATACGATTTAGATATTCTGGAGGAATGGTTCAAAGAAAATCTTTTAACTATCAATGTAGCTAAGACCAATTACATTATTTTCAGCGCGAAAAACAAGAAAATCAATGACTTTGATCCGTTAACTATAGATAAGAAGCAACTAACCAAAGTAGACTCAGAAAAATACCTCGGACTTATTTTAGATAGTCGACTGTCCTGGAAGCCCCATATCGAGAAACTCCAGTCGAAGTTGTCATCCCTTATGGCTATGCTTAGAGGTACTATCAGATACTGTTCTTCTCCCCAGATCGGTTCGTTATACTATTTACAATTCATTGATCAAATCACACCTTGAGTATCTAATCAAGTTATGGGGAAATGCTGCTAAGGTAAACATCAAACCATTACAAAGAGCGCAAAATAAAATAATAAAACTTCTTTTTAACTATAATCGCCTGACCCAGACTAAAAAAGTTTATAAAGAAACTCAGGTAATGACATTGTCTCAACTATATAAATACAATACTTGCATACTGGTTCGTAAAATCCTTAACAAAACAATCCACACACAAATAGCGTTTACTTTAAAAGCACAGGTCAGGAAACGAGTATTGAGACGAGCAAATGATATCCGACTTCAACCACCACGTACAAAATATTATGGGAAGAGAAACTTGATGTACGAGGGTGCCCAATTATACAATAAACTACCCAATAAATTAAGACAAACCAAATCATTCCTTATATATAAAAAATATCTTAAAAAACACATTCTAAGCGAATACTCAGAACTTGAATAACTTTTATATGCAATGTATCACAGATTCTTTTTAACACAAAGGAGACTTACCATATTGTAAATAAATAATTACTTTATACTTTCAGTATTAGAAATGTAATATATATATATATATATATGTATATATATATGTATATTTAGAGTAGATCTATATATATTTATGTATATAAAAACACCAATCTTTAACACAAATAAAACGTAACCATTTATAAAAGTTGGGCAATAAAATAATACTTGCTTAATAGTAACCGTTAAACAATAAATAAGTAAATGTTCTAAAACAAACCACATATTATTTAATGTATAAGAAATAAGAATAAATAAATATACTTATATAAACTTACCTTGATGTCAAACGCCATCGCAGTCGCTATCCGCGTGGACGCCATAGCAACTGTAGGTCTATACTTAATAACACCCCGCAACTGCAGCGCTCCGCTTATAAGTTAAATACAATAACGAGTGTTATCTTTTTGTGCGTACCCACTTTATTACGAATATTTTAGTTGTAAGTTGTACACTTTAAAATGTATTTGTTATTCGTACACTTCGTAGACATTAAGTAAAAATATTGCTGTATTTCTCTAGTTTAAGTGAATTGTATTCTTTTAGAGAAATAAATTCTTAAACCGTAAACCGTACAACAACACTAGGAGGGTGATGAAAGTCGTCCATTTGGCGAACGCCGAAGCCAAATTGAAATACAGCGAAACATCCCGACGTAATTTTGCCCAGTAATAATAAGTTTCTGTCAAAAATTTCATTTTTGGTAAAAGCTTTTATTGCCGACTGTACTTTTCTGTATACCGTCATCAACTACTCATTGAGACGATTCTAACGAGCCCAAACTCAACGGGGTTACGTCGGTTAAATACCGAATTCCCATAGCCACCTTCTGTCGCCATCATCAGATCAGCTCGATGGTACCATAATATTGAATTGTCATCCAAGCTATACTTATACCCAAAATTTCAGCTCAATCGGTCACAGGGAAGTGGGTCAAGTTTAACACGCAAGATTTGTCTCATACTAACTACATAACATAATTATGTACAGGCGTACATACCTACTAACAGGGCAAGTTAAATAAAAACTTGTATAAACGAACATTGCCATGTCGTACAAATAAGGTATTAGACACATGCCTGACCATACATCATGTCTGACTTTCTTTTTAACTATGCTCTTGATCTGGCCTTGTAGAAATGATTTTCTATGTAATGTGTAATAATGTCCGTCGCTGGGCAGGGCAGAGCCTGCGGGGCGTGTTCCGAGAGGTCCCTCCTCGGGGCGCGAGGTGGCAGCGGCAGTCTCGAGACTGATCCCGACCGAGACGCGCCGGTTCCAATAGACTAATCGTCGATATAGTTCTGCGGCGAAGACTGCGACTGGAAGTGACGGCAGTTTTTGTGGTTTAACGTTTTGCGCTCGGTTTCGTGTTTCGTCGGGATGCAGAACGGGGAAGAGATCGATCGTAAGAATTACAATTCTTTGTTTTATTTATTTATATTGCTGTTAAAGTTATTTTCAACTTGTTTTTATGTGTAGTAACGCGAATACTTTATAACATCCTTTTCTATATTTCTCTACCGTTTAGCTGTTTTATCAAGTTTTTCAAAATTACTTTGGTAAGATTCTGGTGCATATTTTTGAAACCCGACTGCGGCGAGGTTATTTAAATATACTGGACAAATGTATAAAATTACATGATGCACAGTTCGGCAAGCGGGAAGCAAGTGCCCATCACACATCCCACCCATTCGTTTGAATGGCAAGCTGCTGGAAAGGGTTTACTCATTTAAATACCTCGGGCACTTGTTAACCGACGATTCTCGTGATGACGCTGATATCGAGAGGGAGAGGAGGGCCTTAGCCATCAGGGCAAATATGATAGCTCGCAGGTTCAGCCGGTGTACAGCGCAAGTTAAAATAACATTATTTCGTGCGTTTTGTACATCGCTGTACACCTGCAGCTTGTGGACTAGGTACACGCAGCGGGCTATTAACGCCATGCGTGTACAGTACAATGATGCGTTCAGGGTACTGTTGCGGCTGCCTCGCTACTGCAGCGCGTCGGGCATGTTCGCGGACGCGCACGTGGACGGTTTCCACGCGACGCTGCGCAAGCGCTGCGCCGCGACGCTCCGCAGAGTGCGAGACAGCCGCCACAGTCTCCTGACCGTTGTGGCCGACAGATGGGACAGTGGCCTGACACGGCACTGGGCCTCTCTGCATTTAAGCTTAGCATATAAGAATATTATTTAAGTTAACCTTAGTATTAGTTTTTATTTTAAGGCACTAACAAAATATGGACAACATTGGTCTGAAATAAATGCATTTTATTTTTTTTATTTAAATTGTGAATATGATTTTAACGTGAATGGAATGCACCAGCGAATTGATACATTAAAGTGCTTCAGAGAGAGAGAGAGGGCTCGTTTGTGTTATCTTAAAAACAGAGAGCTAAGCTGAATAAAAACTAGAGAGCCGGAGGCCGCGGCGCACAGCGACTGCATTAAGAACTTGCTGCTCACCTTTAATCAGCCACTGAATCAACTACAACGCAGCACATTTTCTTTATATTTAAATAAATATAAATATAAATATAAGGGGACAATCTTACACAAATCGACCTAGTCCCATAGTAAGCTCAGTAAGGCTTGTGTTATGGGAACTAGACGACGATATATATAATACATATAAATACTTAAATACATAGAAAATATCCATGACTCAGAAACAAATATTCATGCTCATCACACAAATTTTTGCCCTTACCGGGATTCGAACCCAGGACCTCTTGCTTCGTAGGCAGGGTCACTACCAACTAGGCTAAAGCGGTCGTCAAAACAGTTATATCTAATACAGGGCAAAATGTATGGTTTTAACATAAAATACATATATCAGTACATATCTCAAATTATTATAATATGTACATAGTGACTACAAGTTAAAAAAGTTGAAAAACCCCCGACATTTTCATTTCAAAGTCCAATATCACCAAAACGGCGGAACAGATTTTGATGAAACATGGATAAGAACACTCGGGGTAAAATTATATATGACACAAGAAAATCCGCATTCAAATCGGTCCATCCGTTTGGCAGCTACGATAGTGGTATCGTCATTTGGGTGTGGAGACAGACACAGATACAAAGATACACAGATACACAGACAGACAAGTTAAACTTATAACACCCCTCTTTTTTCGTCGGGGCTTAAAAATAGACTTTTTGGCTGCCGCTTAATATTGGTGGGGTTTCTTCGTCTCTATACATGACGCCACGAACGTGTTAAATACAATGTGTGTCCTGGCTACAGTGACTACCCTATATTGTAAGCTAAACAAATCAAATAGTGATAAGGTTTCTATAATATTGTCATTTTATGCAGATTTTGTTCAAATTTTCTCTCGAAATAAATTGATTTAAAATCTAAATCATTAGTTTAAGACTGTATGCGACGGGCCTGTGTTGGTTTGAAATGAAAAAGAAATGCAAATTATTTATTCGTAACTAACAAAACATATCTAGGTAATATACAGGGCGTCCCAAACTTATGGGACCTGAAGGGGAAGTACCTTAAATATCGTAGATAGTGTATATTGCTGAAAGAAGACCTTATGTTATTTTTGAAAGTTAGTAATTCTGCATTCAAAGGTTTTCAAAAAATTACTTGCTTCTTCTGGGAATCGAACCGCCTTAAATGTGAAAAAAAAATCACCCCTACATTTACAATGCCAATGGAAAGAATAGCTAAAAAATAATAAATCTTCTTTAGTGACACAGTATTTTAAAAGAAAAGAACAACGTGAAATTAATCATTTTAATCAAATTAAAAACATACATGAAACTGTCGAAGTCAATTATGTAAGTAGTTCTTGTTTTACACAAATCGCCAATCTTTTAATAAGGCCGCTGCCTGTTGATTTTCTTATCATTTTATGGTGAATACTCGATATGACATGGCATAATCAATGCTATCTATGGAATGATAATATCGCTACTTTTCGTACGTCGTCGTCGGCAATAAATAATTTTCATGAAATATGACTTGAACATTTTACATTGTTCCTTTCTTTTAAAATACTGTGTTACTAAAGAAGAGTTATTATTTTGTAGCTAGTCTTTCCATTGGCATTGTAAAAGTAGGGATGATTTTTTTTCACATTTAAGTCGGTTCGATTCCCAGACAAAACAAGTAATTTTTCGAAAAACTTTGAATGCAGGATTACTAACTTTCAAACATAACATAAGGTCTTCTTTCAGCAAAATACCCTATCTACGATATTTAAGGTACTTCCCCTTCATGTCCCATAAGTTTGGGACGCCCTGTATACATACTTACATATGAAACTATTTGTTTGTTAGGAAATGGTCCCGTCTGAGCAGTTTACAAGTTCGTCTAACCTGGGCGGGCGGGTTTGCCTGCGTTGTTTGCAAGACGTGGGTGAAATCGCGCTAGTAGCTTGTTATTTAAAGTGCCACAAATGTTTTATTATTTCAGTATATAGAAATCATAACTATTTTTAGTGTTTTTATTCTGCTATTCAATCTCAAAGTATACGTACCTAGTTATGATGGCCCAACCATATCTATTACGTTCTACTTAACCTTGATGAATTTCCATTGAGCTACGCAGATTGATCTAATTTAAATACACAAATTAATATTTTTATAGCGTCCTTCAAACCTCACTGATGACGCAAATTGAGATTAGGAAAACATATTTTAATTAGGAAAACTGCGAGTACCCATAAGGAACTAAGGAACTAAGGTTCCATACACCATATCGAGCTGATGGCATTCAGGGTGGCGTGGCGGTTATTGACAGATTGTGTGAGCCTGATGTCACAGAAACAGACGGAGAGGTCGAAGAGTGATTTTGATGCGTAAAGAACGCTATTTTACTAAGACCATGTTAATTTTTACGGATGATCTGATAATACTTTTAATTTGTTTTGAAATTTTGTAGTTTTATGTTTTGAAGTTCCTTTTAATTTGATTTTTAGTCCATTTGAATTGGATTTGTTGACCATTTTATTTTAATGAAGTGTTCGCGGAATATTAAATGACGTGATTTACCTTTATCCTTAAATACTAAGCAGAATCCAAAAAAATATTATAGTAAGTAGTTTTTAACTAACACGTATTTTCACTTTATCATAGCAGTCATAGTTCAACTAACTTTACTTACGCATTAAAATGTGGGCAAATAATCATTAACTTCGTTTAAAAATCACTAAGTCATAATTAAGGTGTAATATTTAAGGGCAAAAAATAATTATTGCCTATAGCTCCTAAATCGTTGTGTGAATAATATAAACCCATTGTGAGCCCAAAGAATAGCAGTTTCCAATTAATAAACACATAAAAAACCACAACTTCATCATAAGATAATTTCAGTAAAAAATATTTCAATATTTTTTTTCTTTTAAACCCTCATAACTCCAAATGACCAATGAACGATTTGGTGACTTTTCGCTCTACGGCGACGATATTTTCCATATCCCACTCCTGAGAAAAGCCTCTATTATATAAGCCAGGTAGAAGCGCCCGCCATCATTCTATCCTCCGCCCTTGCCTGAACAAGTTGTAACTTAACTACTATAAGTCATTGGTTAAATAAAACCAAATAATTTCTAAATTCACTTTTTATTTTTGACTTACTACAAACCGTTAAGCGAAACCTAAAAACCCCTTTTGCTACGACAACGCTACTACGCTGACTAGACGCGCTCCGAGTTCTCCTCCAGAGTTCTGGCCAACGTTCGAGAACTAATAGTTTCCTGACTACGTGGACTACGCCGTGAGGTGGCTGGTTTCCTAAGGGAACCCATCCCCACTCCATAATTACCTACTCCATTTTAAATGGTACGCGTATACAAGATTGCAAACAAAGAAGTACCGCGTCCACTTCAAAATATTCACGTCACGATTATCAAATTGCTCAATATCATTCGTTTAGTGAGTCGAGTAGAGGCGAGTAGAGGCGAGATCACCGCTCGTAGATGACGCGTGTCGACACGCGGGCCGCGCTCGGGGAAGGCTCGGGGGGACGCTGCTCCGCGGAGCAAGTGGCGCGAATACGTCTACACAGCAGATGTATAGCTAAACATATTGACTGCCAACAATAGCTGCGGCCGACGCTCGTAGCCGACCCCGTGGTTTTTCTCGTATGTACAGTCAAGTGCAAAAATAGGTATCGATAACATGCTCTCATAAATAAGTACCAAAACCTTAATCCGCTGACATAAGAGTTATAGGACATATTTATGAGTAAGTTGAATAATGCACCCATATTTTACACTTGACTGTACAGTCAGCATCAAAAGTAACTGCGCAATCGACGTCTTCAAAAGCTCTTAGCCCCTTTTAATAAATACTTCTGACGTCTTCATTTGCCCAGTCACTTTTGATGCTGACTGGACTACGGCGTAGGCGCGCGCTAGTCGGGTCCCCGACAGTGAAAGTGTTAACATAATTATTCGCTGCTAAGAATCCCGTGGTTTTCCCGCTAAGTAGCGGAAAGCGCATACTATGTAGGATGCAGTAATATATCCCTTCACAAGCTGCTAGTTTGTGTGTTAGAATTTTATGTCATCGTGTGAACATTTGTGTTCTCCTATTTAAGTTATCTGAAAGGGAAAATAGAATTGACAACATTTAATTTTTTTAAGTGGTCCATAATTTTATAGTGGTGGGTATCGCTAAGATTTGGTAATCATTTACTAAGTTTGGTGTTCGAATACAGTTTAATGTGCAGTTGGTGCAATGGTAAGTAGAATTTTTCTTTTGGTATTCAGTTTATTTTTTTGGTAAGAGAGCTTAGGGTATCTAAGCATTTTTTGGTGGTCATTATATTTAATCCCATTACAAATTGGCACGGTTCTGTACCTAATAGGTGCCAAAATATCGAATTGCCTCATTCGAACTCTAACTCAAACTCAAAATTACATTTATTAAAGTAGGCCCAGTAACAAGCACTTTCAAATCGTCAGGTAGAAGCATAATCTTAAGCTAATTACTTAGAGTAGGTAATTTATTAAACATAAAAAGTAAAATTTACATGAAGTATTAAAAAAAAAAAAAACTAGTCTAGAATGTTTTTAGAAAGACAATCTAATGTCAAAAAATAAATAAAACGATAATAATAAATTAAAAACACTGTCAAAATTTTCCAAAAGGAATAAATAAATTATTAATCCAGTCAAAATTAGTCCTAAGAAGTTTTATCATTCATGTAGTCTTGTGTGCTATAATAAGCTTTCGAAATAAGTTTACGTTTCACATAGTTTTTGAATTTACTAATAGATAACTCAGTTACGTTTCCAGGAAGTTTGTTAAAAAACCTTACACAATTAACCATGAATGATTTTTTTATTTTTTGGATCCGAGTGGTGGGTAACGCGAGCTTATGCTTATTTCTAGAATTAATATTATGTATGTCATAGTTTTTCCTAAAATTGACTTTTTTTTATGTACATACATAATATTTTCATAGATATATTGACAAAGCAATGTCATTATATTAATATTTTAAAACTTATCTCTAAGTGAGTCTCTATGTTTTAATCTATATATCGCCCGAATAGCCCGTTTCTACATAACAAAAATCGAATGAATGTCCGAGGCACTGCCCCACAATAAAATACCATATGACATAAATGCTATGGAAGTAGCTAAAATATACTAATCGAGCTGCAGAACTCAGTCCCCCTCATACTTGAGAGAAGGCCTGTGCCCAGCAGTGGGACGTATATAGGCTGATGATGATGATGATGATGACTGTTGCCGGTCACATAAACACGACTCTGCTTCGCATCGCGATACAACATAGATACAGGCGCGTTGTAGAAGTAATTCAGACGCGATGCATCTCCTTCTCCCCCCACTCTTACTTTATCCATGTCGCGCGAAACAGCCGCGCGTTTGTATCGCTACTGCATCTCTACTGTCGTGCGTTGCAAATGCGACAAGGGGCTCGTTCACGAAACGCGCAACTGAATTGTTGCTAAAAGTCGCAGTGTGTGACATCCCTAAGAATCACGTAGCCGATCCCGTGGTTTTCCCCGTGTGTTGCGGAAGCGACTACGGCGTAGGCACCCGCTGCGAGATAAGGAGTTACGCAGCTACGAACTACCACGCAGCGCTACAAGCGTAGCTTACCAGTGAACGCCAAGCTACGCTGCGTGCGTAGCATAAATAACTAGTAGAGCCGTGACTCACATGCTATACTCATTAACCTTGAACCCCTCGGATGCTTAGGCACGGATCCGTACCAAAGAATCAAACCTAATGTTTTACTTTTCCAAGTCATTTAGTAAAAGTATGCTTTTGAAGTCATTACTCTTCTAATGATGTAGTATACCCTTTGTATAGTTATGGAAGAATTGGGCCGTGCGTCCCGGGTCCAAGGTCGAGCCCGCGGCCTCCAAGCGGGGAGTCGCGTGCCTGGCCGCTTGTCGGCGAAGCCCTGCTGACCGGAGCGAGTGCTGCGTCCCGCGGCGTCGCCCGCGCGGCCGCCGGTCACCGCCAGTCCCCGCGAGAGCGCGGCGCAGGGCGCACTCGCCGCCCTGGCTCCCACCAGGAGAATGTTTACGTTGTTCAAGTTTTTACTTTATATTTTCTGACTTTTTGTTTGGATGAAAAAAAATGAATTCGGTTTAATTGGTTAGATGCATTGTGTGACGAATGATACACATTTTTGTTACACGATGCCAGAAATTAAAGTGGTTAGATAAATGTATTAGTATGTTTATGTACAATTACGTGTTGTTACGTTTTTATTAAAGTCTGAATTTATTTTGGATCTAATAAAGTAGTCATCGACTTGTAAAATCTTATCGGTTTTAACGGCGGTGTTTAACCGCAGAAGATAATATGGATCTTGAAATTAAAATTGACATTTTATGCCGAAGAAGTTAAGAATAATATAATCAAGCTGCCTGCATGCTGAATAGCGCTCTACGGATCTTATCCCTAGGAGATCTTGTACGGACTATCGGATGCATAAATGCATGGACACCTTACGGTCTACTTTCTTTGGATCATTTGACATACAGCTCTCGCATAGTTGCACGTCATTCACAAAGCGTCAACTAGATGGCGTTGCCGTTGAAACACCTTTGGATATAGAATAATATTACTAAATTCACTATTAATTGACACCTGTAATACCAGAAGTGCTCTCGTGCGGGTATAATTATTAACAAGTCTAGCAAATGCTAATACGCAGGAACTGTATTTAAGTGTGACAACTATAGTATGTGTATGCTTTATTCCAATGCAATCGATAAGCATCGGTGGTTACGCACAATAACTCAGTTAACTCTGCGCTTTGACGAACCAAAGATCGATTCCCAGCCGCAAAGGGTATGGCAATGGTAGTTTTTTTTTTACATACATTTTATGAAATTGTAAATAACAGTGAATATAATATGAATGATAGTCTTTAAATTAAAATACTATTCTGTTTTGAAGGCTTAAAACAACGTTTTTAAATGTTTTACTTATCTTTATTCAGTGAACTACAGTAGATACCTAATTGTTAAGGGGCTACCCGAGGTTTCCATAAATTTTTGTCAAGTTTTGAATCGTATCTCCTACGTTTGCACTACAGATAGAAGTATAAATCAAACGGTTATCGGTTTTTCAATCTTTTATCTCCATTTTGGTCTACCGGATTTAGAAACAAATGAATACTTAATTTTGTATGATCTTTTTAAACATTGTCTAAAATAACAACATACTTGGGTTCGTCTGTAACGTCCCTAAAAACTGGTCCAGGGTTTTCATTTTAAACCAATTAACACAAAAGTTATGGCCAGAAACCGGTTTTTTGGCCTAAAATTGTTCAACTTTGATGCCAAATATCTCGAAAACAATGAACTTTGAAGTAAATATGGGATACTATATTGCATAAAGCCGTTGTGGTTAACATAATAAGCTACAAAAAACCTAAGAAAACTAAGAGATTCAGATCGAAGGTATACGATCCCATACGCCAATTATGGGAGCCCCTTAACGCAGTTTTATAGTTAGTTAGCAACTCCCTACCGTTTTATTGAGTTTAATGCTTACTTCCAAAAATCGGAAAAAGATTGAAGCCTTTTACCCCAATAAATGTTAAAGTATTGTCAATTATTAACTAAATGCGGGGTTATCATAACATTCATAATTCAAATCAGCCGAACGCGTGTAGTGTGGCGTGGCGTGTGATTGATATTTGCAATAACGATACAAATGTTATCCGGTCTAACATGGTTACTTACGTCACAATACCATAATAAATATGATTTCTCAATAATTATGTTGTTAAAGTATTAAGTAATAATAATTATGTTGTTAAAGTATTAAGTAATAATAATTATGTTGTTAAAGTATTAAGTAATAATAATTATGTTGTTAAAGTATTAAGTAATAATAATTATGTTGTTAAAGTATTAAGTAATAATAATTATGTTGTTAAAGTATTAAGTAATAATAATTCAGCATCACTTATAGTTCAAAAAAGAATACAATCGGCAGTTTAATAATAATAGCTAAGGTCTACTTACTTTGGTAATTTGTTTATTTTGTTAGCTAACATTTGTTTTGTTAACCCGGCCTTTCATTATCTAAGTAAATAAATCTTAATGTACGGTTTCAGCTAGTGTTAGAAAAGCCTAGTATTTAGTGTAGCCTGTTCTTTGGTCGATAATACTTTGCAAGCGAGAACGCATGGATTTCATGAGACTTTCATATAAACTAAAACCACGAATACTTTCCCATATTTTTATACAATGTGCCTCTAACGCTTCTGGGCTTCGTTCATTCTGATTTTCCTAGCGTTGCACAATAACACCCCATAAATTTTCAATAGGGTTCAGATCCGGCAATCTAGCAGGCCAGGAAACTACTTGCAAGTTATATTTATAACGGTCTAACATTACACGAACGATGTATAGGGCACTTATCCTGCGCAAATGATATCACAGGTAATTCTTCTTCTGGATACACATTTCGGGCGGTAGGTAACATAGTTTCCTCCAGGACATTCATGTAATCCACGCTGTTTGCGCGACTCAGCATCCTCACTAGTTCACCCGGACCGGCTGCACTCAGCCAGCCAGCCCCACATATTGACACTTATACGACCAGATTCCTAAATAAATGTCACTAAATATAACAATACTCCAGTCATCATTTAAATGTTTTAGGGCAAATGCAATCGTGCTGTTTTATGTGCTTCTGTAAGCAACGGCTTGACGGCATGCCTACGATAGTGCAAAACCTCGTCTCATAAAGCACACGACTAACAGTGTCTACACTAGTATGGAATAAACCAGCGTAGTGACTTGTTGGTATAAACCCATTTTCTTCGTACTCGGTCACCATCGCTGCACGCTGCGCGGTATCAATGAGACGAGGTCTACCCATTCTTTGCCGGTGTAGCAAAGATCCTTCCTCTTGGAATCGCCGTACCCATAAAGCAACCGTTTTTCGCTGCAACAACGAGTTAATACATAGGTATAATAAGCGAATAGTTACCACGCGTCTATTAAAACAAGTAAAAAAAATAATACTTACGTTTACACCGGTTTCACTAGCAATTTCTGAGAAATTGTGGCCTTCGTTATATAAGGCAATTATTTGTGCCCTTTTAACAAGATCAATATTAGATCGAGAACTCATCGTTAAATGTATAAATACGGAAGAAATGATGAAAAACGCAAGTGAAATATGGAATTGAATTAGAAACGGCTGACGAACGAACACGCAGTGAATCTTTGTTATAAAAAAATTTGGTAGTTTTATTAACCGAATTCATATCATCTATATCTACCCTCTTTAGTTATTATACGAATCCTAGTCGTAATGAATAAATATTTGAGCATTAAAATTAACAGATAGTGAATTTGAATCGCGCTGTCAATTAACCCGTTGGCCCAGTGGTATATGTACTAGGCAGGTCATTATCAACCTAGGCCGAAGGTTAAAGGTTCAAATCCGCTCCCAACCATGATGTTGGGAGCGGATTTCATGGGTTATTGGAATTATCTTTGGGATATTTACTCGTTGTGCAGACACACGGAAACCAAAGAATCAATACACAAAGCCAGCCAACAAACAAAAATCGAAAATGTATTCCAATGACGTCGTGTAAATCCGCCATTATTCATAAATGCTATTGGCAAGATTACAGCATAATAATGTTACCCAAGAAAATACAAATTTCTATGACAAGAACAAAGTAGAAGTCCTGTGCCTTTTTTTCTTGTTAATAATGCCATCTAGTTAAATCTTGCTAATCCTGTGAGGTCTCCATTGACATCTATAATGATATTTCACATCGCGCACCATAGATGGCGTAGGATTCGGTCGCCAAGACAAACTGCTTCTGCATTGACCATGGACTAATGCTGCCTGCTGTACTTAGTATTATGTATACAAATCTCAAGTGATAGAACATGGGTGCACACAGCTTACTCATAAATATGTCCCATCGCGCTTATGTCAGCTGATTAAGTTTTCGGTAAATATTTATGAGAGGATTAAATCGATACATATTTTTGTACCTGACTGCCGATTTTAATAAAGATAATTTATTACCTTTGTCCTTTCCGAAGCTTTATTCTATGTATACACTAGTGAAAGATTTTTCTAATGGGAGGGTAGTTCTATAGCTTACTTCTAGCAAATAAAAATACCATCATGCGTAATCATAGAGCCGTAGTTAACCCTTTTGCCGCCAAGAACTCACCGGCGCGGCGGGTTCTCTGCTCGAACACAGGTTTCGCTACGAGGCGAAATTGAAACGGCTACTAGCCTAGCAAAAAGTTTGGCGCTTCAAGGGTGACCTGAAGCCCGTAGCGAACCCGTAGCCGCCTACGGCGTAGCGCGTGTAATCGTGTAAAATGTAAAACGTGATCTCGGCGAAACTCGACCCGCGCAGCGCCGACCACGACGCGCATGCGTCAGAGTCAGAGCGCTTCTTCATTCCTAATTTAATTCCAATCTCATTTCTAATAAATAAATAAAGCCGGTTCTTCTCAGGCTACGTCCTTAGGCTGCGGTGTCTGCTTACCATCAGGCAGGCCGTATGCTTGTTTGTCACCGTCGAAGTAAAAAACCTAAGAAAGTCGCGCTCGTGCACACTTAGCTTTGCGTACGCGGACATAATAGTATAATTCCCACAAGTCTAAACTCATTGAATGCACACTGTTCGTGGCGATGCCGATGGCGGTACGAGGAACTGAACTACGCGCGGAACCGAAACCTGTTTATTGTGAGAGCGGCTTGCGAAGTAAAACACTCTCCAATGAAAAACATTGAACAAGCATAAAAAGGGTCAAGAAACTGTGATCCGACTACGGGTATTAACTGATAAAAATCAGTTTGTTTTTTTATACAAAACGTAGCCAGCTGGGTACTGGCACGCCTGCAGGAGCACAATGTTGAATCGATCCCCCCCCCGACTCGAACCCCATTTATCAAAATCTGTGAAGTATCTTAAACGCTACGGTGGAACACACGTAAATTCAATTCATTTATTAAATACAAACAACAATTGCTATATCATATTCATATCGTACCCTACCCTTTGGCTCTGCCGTATAGGCGGGTTTAACTTTTATTTGAATTGGATCTTGTAAAGCTCTCACAGCAATAGGGACGTGTACCAAAATATTTGACTGCCACTAACTTATGGTGATCACTAACATCTGAATAAGTCTCTATTGTCAAGGCATTAGAGACGTGTTCAGTTATTTGAGAGCACTTTGGCCGCCCCGATATATCTGATGGCGCCTGTACAACCCGAATAAGAGCGTAAACAACTCAACCTGGAATATGAAGAAACCTCAGTACCATGTTTTCTCTCTATGCGCTGCAGGCCAACACCCGCGCTAACCGTGTGCGCGCGGGTATTCATTATTCATACTATTGTCGATTGTGATGGCCGTTTTTGTGGTATTGATATTTCGATGTGAACGACACAGCCCAGCGGCCGCGGCCCGCGCCCGGGGTCTATCTGAATGGTACTATTCGCATTCCAACGTGATATTAGTGTGTTTCGCGCCCTCCTTATGGCATTCAAATAAAAAAGAAACAGTTTCTGATCGATCCCTGCTCTATCTTCGGACGGTTAAAACTACTTGAAATATGAAAAGATACTTGAAGTTGAATATATAAAATTATTGTGACCTCTTATAGTCTGTAAGCTAAAGCCTCTCTACGATATGAATTTTGAATATTTCTAGTTACATTTTCATAAAAATAGGTTTAGTAGTACTATTTTGATAAATATAGATTAAGTACTTTCAATATCAGTTTAAAAGTTTTTGATAGTTATGGAATAATTAGCTGGGTACACTAAACGATTTAACCCTGTGTAGTCGAGCAAAACTCTGGCGGACGCAGTCTGAGACTTTCCTACGTGCAATCAATTTAAGAACATTTTTCGGCGTCATTCATAAATGGCGGTGTGGATTTCGCCGGACCGATTTAGCGGTTGTGTGGTTTTAATCCGGCTCAGCCGGGCACAGCACCCGCGTTCACGACGCGCGCTGGCTGCGTACAAGCCGACCAGTATACATTGAATCCTAGATGGTAAGTAATCAGATTTTGGGATAATTTTACGTAAACGTTACATTGATGGCCAAAGGGTGTCGTGTTTCGACCGTTTCTGGGCAACCTACCGAAGCTTATCGGAGCTGACATAATCGCATAACAGCGTTGCTATTTACAGCCTGTCTCTTCTCACCCTCAGCACACACCTTCAAGGTTCGTAACGACTATCAACCACGATAGGCATGGAATATGATAGCTGCCAATCCATATATAGTAAGACATCTGTAGGAAAAAATGTCACCTCCATTTCCAATAACATCGCTGTGTAAATTACTTAACCCTCCAGTGGAAAATCTGTCAAAATTCAACCCCTTAACCTGGAAAGTTTCAATTTGTTGATATATCAATCCCTCCAACAAGTGCATATTAAAGGTGTGATGTGTGTTTAACCATTACGTTGTTTGACAGCGAATTAGCAAAATAACCATATACAATGATTCTACATATTACCTCAAACCTCCGAAATCCTTCAGGCATTCGTTGACTCAAGTTAAACCACATATCTCGGTATACATAGTACGAGCGGTTGGAAATCGAAATAAGAACAAAAATGATTATTTGCAATAACACGTGGCTACAAAGATGTTACATATCAGCAACAGCCATGATAGTTAGAGCCGAAACACATAACCGCGTTGCGACGCCGCACCGCCAAAGTTGGCAGCAGCGTCAGTACTAGCCGTTGCCGTAGCGTAGTACGGTTATGTGTTTCGGCTCTAAATATTAAATGGGGGAGGGTTGTGCATTGGTATTCCACCGAGCGCGCCGGGTGGTCCTGGTCCGGCGTCGCGCGTCGTGAACCCAGGAGCGACGGCGCGCTGATGAGCCGCCGCGCCGCTGACTCGGTAATTGAGCGCCGAGGGTGAAAGTCAGTGTCGAAGGTCTTCTCTATCATTTCATACATGAATTACTAATGTGAATGTGATATGCAATGGTTTGGTTTTAACTTGATTAATACACATTGGCGGGGAAAACTCAGTGATAAATATAAATAAAACAAAATTGCTCATTCAGTAGGCCGTGTTCATGTGTAAACCCACATACGGTGGCGCGTGAGGCGGTCTGGCCGGCAACTAACAGCCTCGCGTCAGTCACCGCGGCCCGCGCCGGGCGCGGACGCTGTCACCAGCAGGGTGCCACTTACTTTTGAGGTACAATAAAAGGCTGAATATTTTGAAAGCCGCTATGTTTACAGATGTGTCATACTTACGTGACATGTTGCATTGCATTTGTTAATAATTTAGCAATTCCTACAGGTGTTATTAATGATAAGTAATAACAGCCTGAATAGCTAAAAAGCTGTATTCATAAAAACTATATCAATGTAAAACGTTTACTTTGGTTAGTTTTCTAACTATAGTTTTTACTAAATAGATTTAATAAATACATTGTCTCCTAAGAAAATTAAAAAGCAAACCATTCACCTAATTGGTATTTAACGTTATGGTAAACGAGTTAATACGTAAATCACGCCTGCATTCCCAAAAGCGGTAGACAGTGCTCTGACTGAAGTGCTCATCAACTTTTAGTTTTCACTAGCTTCCACCCACGACTTCGTCTGCATGGACCCAGGATCAAACTGTCCTATACTTTAGTCTTTAGACTATCTTCTTGCAAAATTTCATTGAAATTAAGATTAAATAAGCCGTTTTAGCGTGATTGAGTACAAAACTCTAAACTTTCGCATTTATAATCAGTCATCGGAATTCTCGTAGCATTGTTGAGCTGTCATAGGGATTTCTCGTTTATCGACTTTCGATATACATATGTATATCAATAAATACAGAAGAAATACATACGTTAAAAAAATATGATTTCCGTCCGTGATAGTTTTCCTTTTAAATTCATAATATGTACTACTACCACATTTTACTCGAACAAAAATTAGGGCTTTAAAATAATAAAATAATAAGAAAACATTAATTTCAGGCAACTAAGGCCCATAGTACACTAAGGCAACTAAGGCCCACAAATACCTTACAGACTAACATACATACAATATAATATTCAACACTAATTATCATTTAGGCGACGAAACAGTGTGGCTCCGTTGCGTCGACAAGTCCGCTGTAGAGTTCGGTAGGTTGCCCCATTAAAGCCCAATAACTCGCAAACGAATCACTAATTTGAAAAATGGCTAGCAATCACCAATCGTCGTCTAATGGTTGAAATTGCAAGTGTTAATTGCGACAACATAGAAGAGACAAATCAGAAACGAAATTTAATAGAGTAGGAGTACCCCAAGGGACATCTTAGGACCTCTTCTTTTCTTACTGTATGTGAATGATTTGCCATTAATTACTAACTACGATTGCAATCTATTTGCAGATGATATATCGGTAGTTATGAATGAATGAATGAATGAATGAATGAATGAATGAATGAATGAATGAATGAAATGTTTATTTGTGTAAAAAGGGTATAAATTGGTGTTAAATTCTAATGTTATATCCAGCCTTATTTTGCCATGATACAAGGCGTACAAATATTCTTAAATTAAATTAGCTTAATGTCTTTACTACAAGATACATAATAACAAAAGTCAATTATACATTATACCACACAAAGCTATAATTTATCGTACATTTGTTAATTCTTACGATACATGAGATACATTACATGTCATGTCTATCAGTAGTATTATAAGTTTACATAGCATCCAATTCCATTGATTCTAACTATAATTTACATGTGGTCACAAACTCGTCAATTGAATAATAACTATTGTCTATCAAATGGTCAAATAATGATTTCTTAAAAACTTTTATTGGAAGTGCCTTAAAGTTGTCAGTAAATGTATTAAATAATTTAATCGCCATGCAATGTACGTTTTTTCTGCTCAGTGCTAAGTTCGTTTTGGGCACCAGTAAATTATGTCTATGTGCACCTCTTTTCGAATTTGTGGTGATAATTTTAAAACATTTCATATGTTTTTTAACAAAAATACATATTTCATAAATATACATTGCTGGTAACGTCAAAATTTTTTTTTGTTTAAATAAAGGTCTACAATGATCTAAATGTCTCGCCCCACATAGAGACCTTATACATTTTTTTTGTGTCTTAAAAATAATATGTGCATCCACAGAATTCCCCCATAAAATTAAACCATATCTCAGTAGGGATGACACATATCCGTGGTATGCCGAAAGCGCAGCTGCTTCCGAGACTACATTTCGAATGCGATAAAGTGCGTATACAAAACGATCCAACTTTGCGCGTAAAACATCAATATGACTTTTCCAGTTAGACAAGTTATCAATGTTTATGCCAAGAAATGATGCAGAATTAACTTCTTCAATTTTTGAACCATTATATGTAATTTGTAAGTCAATATGTTTGCTTCGGTATGTCTGGAATTGAATCAATTTAGTTTTATTAATGTTAATGTGCAAGTTATTACAATCTAGCCAGTCAATTACATCTACTAAAGTTTGGTTGATTTTATCGTCAAATGCCGTATTATCGTCATGTTTAATGATCAACGTGGTATCGTCCGCAAAGAGGATGGATTTATGAATAGTCGCATTTGGGAGATCGTTAATATATAGTAGAAATAGCAAAGGTCCCAGAATACTGCCTTGTGGCACGCCTGTCTTGTTAGTTTTGTAGCTCGACTTATGAACTATCTTGTCATTACCATCTATGTTGGTAATCTCTACACACTGTTGACGATTTTTAAGGTAGCTAGCAATCCATTCCCATGATGGACCTCTTACGCCATATCGGTATAATTTGTGTAAAAGTATGTCATGATCTACATAATCAAAGGCCTTGCTCATATCTAGGAACATGGCTACTATTAGAGTTTGTTTATCAAGGCTTTCAATCACTTCTTTGACTAAATGATAACATGCTAGAGATGTTGAGCTATTTCTTCTGAATCCGAATTGGTTATCTACTAAGATTTCATTTTTATTTATAAATTTTAAAATTTTTTCATACATTACTCTCTCGAAAATTTTCGATATGACAGGAATGAGTGTAATTGGCCTGTAGTTGTTCATATCAGTCTTTGGGCCTTTTTTATGAATTGGCTTTATTACAGAGTATTTTAGACGTTCAGGAAATACGCCCTGTAAAAATGAAACATTTATAATATGGGCCAGAGGGACTGCTAAGGCACTGGCGTTTATTTTTAACACCCTAGTAGATATACCGTCATATCCTGTAGAATTGGTGTTATTCAGTTGTTTTATAGCTTTTTGGATATCATCTGATGTTACTGGAGAAAGGAACAGGGTATTTATGTTTTGCTGAATCTTGTGGCAAGCTTTTACTTTATCTCCCTTTTTCTTGTTTGTCAGTTCTATAAAAAAATCATTAAATTTATCTGCTAAACTCTTAGGATCTATCCTATTTGCTTCAATTATTTCAGTGTTACTGGCGTTACTAGCGCAGTTATTTTTGATTATTTGCCAGGATGCTCTAGATACATTTTTAGAGTTTTTAATAAAACGGTAGTTTGCTATCTGTCTTGATTTGTGCAGACATCGTTTAAGTAATCTTGTGTATGTCTTATACTGCTTTGATAGTTCTTTATTTTTTGAACACCTTGTTGCTACTCTATACAATTGTCGTTTATTTGCACAGCAAACTTTTATTCCTTTTGTAAGCCACTTATTCATAAGCGGCTTGTTTCGAGTCGTTTTTTTAATTAAGGGAAAACATAAATTATGAAATAAAATAATAATTTCGTGAAATTCATTAAAAGCTTTGTCCGTATCAGTTGCGTCAATAACGTCAGTAAATGCTAAGGCAGAAATACAATCATTAAACTTTTTAAAATTATCTTGACTGTAGTCTCTTGCTATTTCATGCCAAAACTTAGGTTTGTCTTTAAGTTTACTGTTAATGTTTACATTGCATGAGAGTATTTGGCAAGTTTCATGGTCCGATAATCCCATGTTATAAGTATTAGGCTTACAGTCCGATATGTTGCTTGCAATTAAATCAATGCATGATTTTTTCCTAGTCGGGGATGTAATATGATTATGTATATTGTAATTTGTCAGGATTGATGCCAATTCTTTCTTTGCCTTACTCTCTTTTATAAAGTCTATGTTCCAGTCGCCACACATGATAACATGTTTTGATTTATTTCTAATACTTTTTTGTAGAGCTTGACTAAGTAAGGTAAAGAAGACATTGATGTTGGATGTTGGTGTGCGATAAACACACAATATTATCAGATTATACAGGGGGATTTCTGCGCCACATGCTTCAAAGTCATACTTTTTAGATAATGACGGTATATAATCTAGTGTCTTAAATTCAATATTATTTTTGATAAGGATACATGTGCCGCCCCTTCTTTCATCTTCTCTGCAATACGATGATGCAACACTATAGTTATTAACAGTAAGATTTGCAATAGCTCCAGATTTGACGAAGGTCTTAGTGAGACCTTCGTCAAATCTGGAGCTAGACAAATAACGTCGATACTTCCAGTCAAAAACTGTAGTTCGACAATTGCCGCCTCTACTAAGTCTCTTTTACCCAGTATACCAGCTATATTTTGGTGCATGACTGTTATTTTTCTTTGGTTATTCCTTACAGGAACGAAAGGAGCGATTCGCTTCTTCGTTTCCCTGTGAACGAAAGGAATCGTTCGCTTCAACGTTATTTTGTGAATGCGTGGGTATAGGTGTAATGTCACGTATCAAGAGTTTAACATTTTCCAGAATATTGTTTATCCCTGTGGGAAGAAGTTTCCCCGAGAGCGATGAAAACATATCAAACGTTAAGTTCAAATTAGAATCTAGAAAATACGCACTTTGGCAGTTTTGCAGGACTTGATTAAGATAAGCATTAAATTGTTCTACTCTATAATTAAACAGAGGGGCTCCACAGGTGTACGTCGGCGTGCACACTACTACGTTCGTGTGAGTTAAAGTCTCTACAGTTGATATAATTTCTCGCACGAGCTCCGTGTGCTCGCAGTCTTCCTTTATTATAAAGTCTCGATCTCCGACTAATAGAATACAGTAGTCTTCTTTCGTGTACTCTTTGAGCTTTAAAGGCAGGGTGGCCAAGAGTTCTCTGATTCTTCCTCCCGGTGTTGCAAGGTGTATACAATCGAAGTGATCGAAATTTTCTAGCATGGCATTCAAGATTTTTTTACCTGCTCTGCCGCTGGTGGTGCTAACTATACATAGTTTGTTGTCCGCAGGAGTTTCCTTTTGCTTAGAAAATTGTGACTTGTGTTGTATAGAAGGTTCCTCGTCTTTCGACCTGTTACAGTTTATTACGTCTTCTTTCCGTTGTGGTTGTTGTGTGATACGTATATTGTCGTCTTTTGTGTGTTTTTCATCTTTATTTTGTATGTTGTCCATGTGACTCTGGTCCAATTGGATTTGATTGAGGCTTTTTCGCTGGGTTTTACTTTTCGGTGTTCGCGTAGGAGTAGAGCATATGCGAACCAAACCTTTGATAGTATGCTCTTTTCCTTCTAAGCGTTTTTTTAATGCCTCATTTTCACAAATCAGATTTTGTATTTCGTTTTCTGCCGATTGATTATTGTATTTCGTTTTCTGCCGATTGATTGAACCTATTATTATAATAATAATAATAATAGGTTAGGTTTTTATAATGGTTTTATGTTTTATATGTATTGTTTTATAGTTTACTTTTAATTATAATTATTGTAAAAACCTAACTTAAGAGAAATATTAAATAAAGAGATAATAATAATAGTCACAACTACAATGACTCAATTAATAACACCATTATTGACATAATACAATGGCTTAAATCGAATTTTACATTTTTTTTACATACATAATCTGGGTGCGTCCCATGAGATATAACAACAATATATATAATTTCATATTAATAACGTTCACAAGATATAATGAACGTTAGCTATAACAACAATACCAATACTTTTATAAGGAATAACGGTCAAATGCCATAATAATCATATAGTATAACGATCATAACGCATAGTATATTTTCGTATGGGGATTATAATACAGAAAATTAGGTTAGGGCAGCAAGGAAGGGGGAGGGGGGACGGGGGGCGGAGCCACCTACAAAAGGGGCTCGGTGGGCGAAGCCCCTCGTATTAAAAAAACAACAAATATTCTTAACAATGGTATTACTTGTAGGTTAGGTTAGGGTTGCCTTGTGTCCCTTAATGCGGAAATAGACACCCCGCGAAGCGGGGTGGCGTTGACACCCTGGCGGTTAGGTAAGTGTTTGATATCAAAATAAATTAAATTTCAATCTTACAAACGTTTAATGCAGTTGCAGTCTTCTCGCCGGCTTAACTCAATTATGAGGTTCAGCACAAATTGAACATACTTCATTATTTTTACAATACTTTGCTATATGACCAAATTTCATGCAACGAAGGCATTGCTTTAATGGAGGAATATAGATCCCTACGCAAATCCAATAGAATCTGTTATTTACTTGTCTGTTTTTATAAAAACTGTAACCATTCTCGTGCAATTTAATTGCGCCTTTTGCACTTTTGAATACTTCACATTTGAACGCGTTATTTATGATTTCATACACAACACATACAACAGTAAAAATCAATTGTGTCAACCGACTAAGATGACCACTAAATCATATTACTTTTATACCCCAACCCACAACGTTGTTTTAATAATAATTAATACTTACCTACAGGACATTAAAATAACTGAATTAAAATAACTGAAGGCGAGTATACCTACTATACGAGCATTATACTGTTTGATGTTAGATAAATTGAATAATATATGTTATAAACCTTAGCTGTTATGAATATTATACGCTTTAATCGATATATCAATTGATATTATATCTAAAGTACGTTATACTTTACGAAATTATATATGTTGACATTATACCTTTCGTTCGTTATGTGCAATGAACGTTATACTAAACAAACTTATACACAGTGAGCGTATATATTATGACCGTTATATGATAAGTTGTTATACCTCGTATTACTTACCCACATAATCTACAAGTAAACCTGGAAAAAACCAAATATATTCAATTTATCAACCAAAGGAGAAGAAAGTTGAATCTCACTATTTCATATAATGATCACATTTTAAAAGAATGTAGTACTACTTTTCTTGGCTTCGCGCTGGATGATCATTGTAGTTGGAAACAACATGTTGACAAGGTTTGCTCTAAAATTAATCGGTTTGCATATGTCCTATGGCGACTAACAAAAGTAGCGGATAAAAGAACCCCCTTAAGAGCATACCATGGTTTTGTAGCGTCCTACTTGCGATATGGCATCATAATATGGGGAAACTTGGTACATATTCATCGTACTTTTCTAGCGCAAAAGGAATGTCGCGAAGCCACTTCTGGTCGATCTCATGGCCGCGAATGAGTACCTATGAACTACACTTACAGCTTGCGGAATCCTTTATATATCTGACAGATGAGCTGCCGCCTTGTGCGTACCAGTTCCATATGAGCTGAGCGTTATGAACCTTCGTCCCCGAGAATGTCCTCCTCCTCCCCTTACAGACATCCCTTAACCACACAACTGATGCTCCACCATTTCACACGCTGTTGTTCCCGTTATAATTACTCAAGTGCACCCTTGACTGATAACGATATAGCCTGAGGCTGAAACTACCGAACCTGTTGTTACACTGATTACTAATCCTCTCACACTAAAGAACTCCACGACTAACAACTGTGTTATCGCCTGTACCTGACATGTAGGAAACCTTATTCATATACATGATATACCGTCACACCTCCCAAATAGAATAGGACCTGTGGACGCACATAAATACATCACATCATAAACAGTCATCGTCTGAGCTGTGTAAGCACATTAACAGTAAATGTACCAAATCGTTACAATATCATAGGATGCATTGAAAGTGATCATGGAAAGAGCTCACCCTGGTTTTCCTCCAAATCTAACACTACAAATCTGCACTTAACTGTTCGTACGCAATATAGCCGTAAGGAACTCTGTCAATATTGTTATAAAATGATTACTGGTCGGTGTTGCTACATAAAATAATCGGCTGTTTGAGACATGATTATTACCATCAATGTAAATACCATCGTGAATCATGACCATTCACGACAAGGAATGTGTAAGAGCAATAGCCAACATTCACATACCAACATCCTGGAAGGAATATTTTGTTAGCTTAAAATTACTAACAGTACACTCACTGTACATTTATGAAGTGTGTATATTTGTTAAGCTGCACAATGAAATGTTCATAAAGAAAAAAGATGTCACAAATATCAACACACGATATCCGGATAGACTCGTGCTTCCAAAAATGCGCACTGCAATGAGGGGTAGAAATTATTATGCCATGTGTATTAAGATATTCAATAATTTACCAGAGCAATTAAGAAAACTACCCCTCAAAAAATTAAGGCATCAACTATTTACTTGGCTAGTACAAAAATGCCTTTATAGTACCACTGAATATTTTAACAATGTGAGTATTTAACGTAGGTTGTTTGGGAGTCAGCCAAAAAAAATATATATTTGCATGACTTATTTAAGTCTACATATATGAACCTGTATGTATTAGCCTAAGATCTGTTATTACTATATCTATTGCAAATAAAGATTTATGATTTATGAAACCCATAATATTTTTGAACGAGCTATCCAGCGATACCCTATGGGTTTAACGAGAAAATAAAATTACATCCCCGCTTTAGGTGTAGGGGAGGTAACATAAAAATGTTTTTCAAAATTTTATTGTACTGTTTTGTCAGCGCAATTGATTTCTATACCCATGCCGTATCACAGTTTTCTAGTAGTAATGGTTACTGAGCTAAGCCGAAGACGGACGGACGGACAGACGGCCACAGTATTACAATATATCTGTGACATGGCGAAACTATTAGGGTTCCTTATTGACTACGGAACCCTAGGAAATGGCACCCTAGTAAATGATGCAATTTATTCAGGGTACAGTTTAGCATAATAGTGTAGGAACAGAACAAAAAATTTCGACCCTGGTAACTTCGCTAAACTTGACATATGCTAGTAGACGTCTGTAGATGTATTGTCACCTGATATTGTCATTTTACCGTATTCTTACATTTTCGCGAATTTATTAGCATTCAAATGCAATAAAAAAATCCAGACAATGAGCAGGGAGGGAGAACATACTGTTTACTGTACTGATTAAATAAATTGGTAAACAAAACTTGTATTTATACTTAAATAAAATGAATATTTTGAGGAAAACTTCCAGAAATCGACCTAGTCCCAAACTAAACAAAGCTTGCACTTTAGGTGCTAGACGATGATGTATATACTTTTAAAGATAAATAAATACTTAAATAAATAGAAATCATCCATGACTCAGGAACAAATATTCGTGCTCATCACACAAATGAATGTCCTTACAGGGATTCGAACCCGGTACCTCCAGCTTCGTAGGCAGGGTCACTACCAACTGGGCACAAGAGGTCGTTTAAATTCCTATCATTCTGTACTTAATCAAACTAAACATTTTTTTTAAAACGTGACTGTATAAAGATATTACCAAGCATACAGTTGTGAGGTTGGGAACTGACAACTTGTATGGAAAAAATGCCAATTTTGGAAATAACTTATAATATTTGATTTTTTCTGTGTAACGATACGATACGACGTGTACGATATATTATCAATTAAATAGTTACCCAGCGATAGAATTCGACAAAATTTCAGACATCGAATAACTTAAAAATTAACTAGCTTCTGAAAGTACGAACAAATATAAATAAATATGTTTGACTTCATTTTGGTTCATTTACATTTGCTCTTCGATATTCAAGATAAATCATACAAAAACGCGGCCAAGTGCGTGTCGGACCACGCACAACGAAGGGTTCCGTGCCTATTAAAAAGGTCGTCTCCTTACTGAAATCTTATGTTACTTACTTTATTGAAGGATGGCAGTTTTTTAGAGATATTTCGAAAACCTTTGAACTGATCTTGTACAAAATAATTTTCGCTGAAAGAACTTTTAAAATACACGGTTCAAAAATTAGAGGGGGGGGGGGGGCACAATTTTGGTGACTTTCGGGGCGATTATCTCTCTATTCACTTAATCAAAAAAATACTCAAAAACCTCATATTTATTTTGAAAGGCCTATCGATTAATGTGCCACACGTGGGCTTGCAATGAAAAAACATTTTTTGACTTTCAGTTTTATGTATGGAGTGCACACCTAAAATTTTTTTTTTGGTAACTTAATTACAAAACTATGTAGCGGCTAACAAAATACATGTGTCCTCAAAATTTTATTCAAATTAACCTTATAGTTTTCGAGTAACATGTCTGCGACTACAGACGGACAGACTGGCAGACAGACAAACAGACAGACAGACATGACGAATCCATAAGGGTTCCGTTTTTTACTATTTGGCTACGGAACCCTAAAAAGACAATGCATGCTTCATTTAAATGTACATAATTACTTCCGGGTCGAAAGATAGTCGGATTCTTGAGTAAAGCATCTTAGAATAACATCTTAAAATGAAATCAACAAAAAACGCTACAATAAATTAACGTTTTTCAAAATCGTGTTTTAACTGGAGTATAAAACGAAATCTTTTCATAAGTTGACATATGATCATTCGGCGAAATGAAATTATGCGAAAAATTGGTTGCGAACTAATAATCGGGAATACAATTTCCGGCAACGTTCCCTAGTTGCGCTTCGAGTGCAGGTGGTGACCACCTCGAGCATTATAGTAGGCGGTCGACTGGGGCCTGCCGCGGCGCTATGACCGACAGTGGTTCCCTAGTTGCGCTTCGAGTGCAGGTGGTGACCACCACGAGCATTATAGTAGGCGGTCGAGTGGGGCGTGCCGCGGCGCTATGACCGACAGGGGTTCCCTAGTTGCGCTTCGAGTGCAAGTGGTGACCACCACGAGCATTATAGTAGGCGGTCGAGTGGGGCCTGCCGCGGCGCTATGACCGACAGGGGTTCCCTAGTTGCGCTTCGAGTGCAGGTGGTGACAACCACGTGCATTATAGTAGGCGGTCGAGTGGGGCGTGCCGCGGCGCTATGACCGACAGGGGTTCCCTAGTTGCGCTTCGAGTGCAGGTGGTGACAACCACGTGCATTATAGTAGGCGGTCGAGTGGGGCCTGCCGCGGCGCTATGACCGACTGGGGTTCCCTAGTTGCGCTTCGAGTGCAGGTGGTGACCACCACGTGCATTATAGTAGGCGGTCGAGTGGGGCGTGCCGCGGCGCTATGACCGACTGGGGTTCCCTAGTTGCGCTTCGAGTACAGGTGGTGACCACCACGAGCATTATAGTAGGCGGTCGAGTGGGGCCTGCCGCGGCGCTATGACCGACAGGGGTTCCCTAGTTGCGCTTCGAGTGCAGGTGGTGACAACCACGTGCATTATAGTAGGCGGTCGAGTGGGGCATGCCGCGGCGCTATGACCGACAGGGGTTCCCTAGTTGCGCTTCGAGTGCAGGTGGTGGCAACCACGTGCATTATAGTAGGCGGTCGAGTGGGGCCTGCCGCGGCGCTATGACCGACTGGGGTTCCCTATTTGCGCTTCGAGTGCAGGTGGTGACCACCACGAGCATTATAGTAGGCGGTCGAGTGGGGCCTGCCGCGGCGCTATGACCGACTGGGGTTCCCTAGTTGCGCTTCGAGTGCAGGTGGTGACCACCACGAGCATTATAGTAGGCGGTCGAGTGGGGCCTGCCGCGGCGCTATGACCGACTGGGGTTCCCTAGTTGCGCTTCGAGTGCAGGTGGTGACCACCACGTGCATTATAGTAGGCGGTCGAGTGGGGCGTGCCGCGGCGCTATGACCGACAGGGATTCCGTCTAACACTGTAATTACGCATTACATTTGATGTCAATGTTCCCGCTGTGTGCAAAGTTATCTCCGCCCGTAAAACATGATGATTGTTGAAGAAGCGTAAATAAAAAAATAATTTTATTTAATGAATCAATCTTTCGTCAATTATTTTTGTCGTCGTCTAGTGCACAACATGCTTTAGTTTCGTTTGGGAATAGGTCGATTTGAACGAGATTGTCCCCACACTATATATTTAGTTATTTACGGTCGAAATAAGTTAAACGTTTCGTAATACCTACTTAATGCAATTCACAAAAAAACGGCTATTTTATCAAATAAATAAATCTATATAATTATTTAGGGTAACGGATGTCTGCGATCATTATGCATTTCTTCTTAAGGCAGTGCATTGGAAATTATCGCGTGCTTTGAAACCCCGTTCTGAATAGATTAAGAAACAATAAGGTCTGATTTTCAGATATACTTATGATTGTTTATCTGATTCAATCGATCTGTACATGATTCCTTAAAATTTCCTTTATAGAAAAAAATCCAAAGTTGGGTTTGTATTTTCCTTTTTTTTCAGCCTACTCAAACGATACATTATTTTACGACACAATCAAGTTAATACTTTAGTATTTTATCTCATCTAAAATCTCACTATTTAGATGAAATTTAAATAAAACTTCACTAAGTTAGGTATTTATCGAAATTTGTTCAAAAAAAACCATTCCCGAAGAGTGTTACATCTCTTTTTCTCGTGCGTGGAAGGCATCAGCGTTTCTCTGCCTAGGCGGCGTATTCGACTCAAATCAAGGCATCCTCTTAAAAGTCTTCCTCGCTCTTCGCCGTCCTGGCGCGAGTGGCCACGTCAATATTCAAACTACTACTAGTATTACTCTTTCATTCGATATTTTGTCTGTCCACGATTTTTTTATAAATCTAGCCTTACGATGTAATTGGACAAACATGTCAACAACGTAAATAACAAGCAAATTGGCTCGCAAAGTATATAGAAAGGTACACTAAAATTTCGTCTCCCATTATTTTAATATTAGACAATATTTCAATGATATTTCCAATGACAACCATCGCTGTAATTACCGACGGTCACTGTCACACTACCCCAACGCCTACATAGCTGTTCAGCCCAACATTATGTACATAAAGTCTTAAAAATGTATACCCTCGCCCTCGCAGTTTAAATCGGCGTATTGATTAAGTACATTGATATGAGATCGGCTTCATGTGACACTTGTTGCCGGCACGTTTCACGAGCCCGGCGCGGAAACAAGCGAAGACGACAAATACTCGTACGACAGAACACGGAAAATAATAACGGCTGGGGTCAACATTAGAGAAGCCTGCCATCATCTGGAATGAAAAAGAAATCATCTTAAAAGATGATTCACCGAGAGTATTCGCTCAAGATAATTTCACTTCATACGAGATAATTTTACATCTTCCTTACCGCCTACACCACCTGCCTTAGAACGCTTTCGGAGCAGCACGGATCAATATTTACAAGGCTTCGACGAAATGTATATTCTGGCACATAAAATTATGGTAAAATAAGGTCGGTGCCATTAGTTGTATGCTTCAAGAAATACGGTGGAATATACGTTCTGCTACGTAAAATTCCGTAATAGTTATTTACGATACAAGTGCCGAAAATAGGAAATTCGCAACGAGTGGTGATAAATTAAAACACGACCGAAGGGAGTGTTTTAAATCGACACGAGTTGCGAATTACCTATTCGCACGTGTATCGTACAACGTTTTACTGTACATATGGCTCTTTAAAGTTTCTACATATGCACGGAAAGTGCTCTTTCCGCACTAGTGCGGGAAAGTAGCACCATATGTACTGTAAAATTCTGTTCGATTCTGCTAAATTTAATTCTGCCACATTACTATTCTGTAATTCAAAATTCTGTCAATTGGGTGTTATGCAACATGATAGTTATGCTGAGTATATAATTATGCTCAAGCATCATTCGGCTAAAAATGTTTCTGCGATAACTGTTATGCGGAGTGTACTTCGGACAATCGATATTATGCCAGCTATGAAAGCATTCACAGCAAATTTTGTAAAACCGTTTGTAAAAGAGCCCTTGTGGCCACCTACTTTTTAGAATGTTTATTGAGTGACTGTTTTGTTGTGTACAGGCGGAGGGCGAGGAGCTCCGGCTCGACGAGGAGATGGAGCGGGTGGTGTGGGGCGAGGGGCAGATGCCGGGCGAGGCGCCGCTCGACGCGGCGCGCCTCCGGGCGCCGGCCGCGCCGCGCCGGGACAGCGCGGCGCCGCTCCCGCCGGACCGCGGTGAGGACTCACCCAACTGCTGGGTTGTTCAAACAAACTCCCTCAGTCCCTGACCCGACTGACTTACCCTGCTATGCTATAGCTAACGCATAGCTCCGTTAGTGGCATTGGTTCCACCCGTAACAAAAATTATAGGTTACAACTTTTTGGGATTTCATCTGTTTTCTCGCAATAATTCATTTAAAGGCAGCAATGTTTTGCCACCCACCTATATTTTTGGGTGGATTTTAAGTTTGTTAAGTACCTCAGTGAGAGATGTGAATTTTCGTATAACGTCTTTAAGTGTTAAATATCGGCCAATTGCGGGTCGGGCCACGCACAGTGTAGGGTTCCGTGGTTGTTACCTGTCTTTCTTAGTTACATCGACACGCAGCGCGCAGGTGCAAACTAAATGGTTGCGTCTTCGGCCGAATTTGTACGAAAGTTGGCCTTTCCAAGTAAATTTTAAGTTGGTCGACTATTACTCGGTAACTAGTTATGCCTACTTAGCCATGATAGTTTTCCTTTTAAATGCATTAGGTATACCTACATGCTTATGAGGTAAAGGACTTAGAGTAGAAAAAGAAGAGAAAAGAGTAAAAGTTAGAGAAAACTAAAATAATGACAAACGATACTAAGAAAAAAATCATGCTAGACAACACCGAACTAGAATACGTCGACCACTACATATATTAGGGAAGCAAGTAGCGTTCTCTAAAACAAACAACGCAGACGAAATAAACAGACGAATCAAATCCAGCTGGAACAAATACTAGGCAAACAAAGAAATACTGAAAGGCAACTATAATCTCCATATGAAGAAAACTGTCATGGACACATGTATTCTTCCATGCTTAACATATGGCTCCCAAACTTGGACTTACAGAAACAACATAAAAAATAAAATAACATCGTGTCAAAGGGCGATGGAGAGAAGCATTCTAAACTTAAGAAGAATCCATGAAGTAAAAAGCCAAAAGATCAGGAAAAAAACTAAATTGACCGATGCTCTACAACAAGCACTTAAATTGAAATGGCGATTGGCCGGCCACGTAGCCAGGTACACTGACCAGCGCTGGACCCTCATATGTACCAAATGGACTGGTCCTTATGGAAAACGAAACGTGGGACGGCCTCAGCAGCGTTGGGATGACGAAATAAAAACAGTAGCAGGAAACAATTGGCTTAAAGTGGCACACAACAGAGACAAGTGGAAGAAATTGGAGGAGACCTTTACCCTGCCAAAGGGATCCCAATAAAAATTGAACCAAGAGAGAGGATATAACTCAAAAATTTATGATTATTTAGTCTCTAAGAAAAAACTACGTGTTATTTAGTATTTTTTTTACGGGAAATAAAAGGGTTTTATTTATTTATTTTTAAGTGTCGGTAATCAAATATGTAAGGACAATGTACTACCGACTCATAAAATGTGGGCAGTTTAAAGTCGTATAGTTTTAGGACATACACGGGTAACGATCGGTAATAGCTGCATAAAAATCGTTAATAAATTCACAGCCGTTATTTTAGGATGGTAATAGCAACAATCGACTTCGTGACTTCTTATATTTTTTTAAATACGATAATCGTTTTTTGGTAAAGGTTGTGGGAGTCCGCTGGATGCGGGTGGCGCAGGACCGGTCACTTTGGCACTCTTTGGGGGAGGTCTATGTCCAGCAGTGGACGTCTTTCGGCTGATGTGATGATGATGATGATGATGATAATCCTTTATTATTAGGCATTTGACTGATCAAATATAATCTTTACACTTAACACAAACATATAAAATTAAAAAACTAAATGTGATGGCAACCAGTTATACTTAAAAAATAAGGTCGTTTTTAAAATTGCCTTAAGTGGGTCGTTAATACCTGTGTTAACCCTATGATTGCCCTGGGTGTTGACTTAAACGACAAAAGAAGTGAGATCTAAATGGGTGCCAAGTTCAATAAATCAATCTCTTTATTTTCAGACCATCTGGTCGATAATTTATTAGTATATTTATATTTACAGACTAGGATTAGGGTAATTAAAACTAAAAAACACGATTCAAATACAGAAAATACACAAAAGATTATATGCCCCATCCCTCGACACTGGTTAATCCTACATGGAGTTTGTTCCAATGCCTCGGTAATGGCGCATCAGGTTTATCAACGACCGTATTCAGGAAGCTATTATCACTGCCACTCAGTCTCCGCATTAGTGACGCTAACCGATTGCGTATGATCGCGTAAAAATCGTTCGTACGCGCATCCGCAAACATAGCGGACGCACTGCAATATCGTAGCAGCTTCAACAGCATCCTGAAAACGTTGTTGTATTGTATGCGCAGGGCATTGTACGACCGCTGAGTGTAGCCGGTCCACAGGCTGCAGGTGTAAAATGTTTGACAAAAAGCCTTAAAAAGTGTTGTTTTTACGTCACTATTACACCTCGCTAACCTGCGGGCCAGCATGTTTCCCCTCGCAGCCACCGCCCTGCGCTCCCTCTCAATGTCGAGGTCGTCTGATAGCCCCTCGGTGACCCAATGACCAAGGTACTCAAACTTATTCGTGACTCTGAGAGTTTCTCTTCCCAAAGTCACGGGAGGCACTGTCTTGTAACTCTTTTTCCCCGCCTTAAAGACAAGCACCTCGCTTTTCTTCCCGTTGTACCTGCCTTAGTCCGTGGCCCACGGAGTACCCCTCACACACATCTAACAACTTCTGAAGCCCACTGATGGACGGCCTCAACAAAACCATGTCATCCGAATAACTGATATTATTCAACGGTCTACCATCTATAGAACAACCGACATAAGCTTTGTTGAGTAAATTTGGCTTATATCTTGAGACTTGCTAGATACTTATGTGCTCCAAATTTCATTAACACACCTGAAACGGTTAAATAGATATTAACGACCAAAAATCGTCATTTTTATCAGTGACTAACCAAAAATCATTGGGTTATAAATCAAAACTCTAACCATTCTCCAGTTCCATATGACTGTCGGTGCTGCTCACCAGTTCTGTTAGCTTGAACTTGGCTCGACACGCTCCCGCGTGCCTTGATTTGGATTGTACTTACGATACGTACTTACGTACTTACGTACTTAAACATAAAAATTGAAATTAAATTTTGGCGTGCATTAACTATTTTTGGGTTGGCAATGATTTATTAGGAGAGAATTTTCTTGAATATTTACGACTATAGCTTCTGCCCGCGACTTCTTATGGTATGGACATGGTATTCTTATGTTTAAACATACTACTAACTGAAATTAAAGATTTGATTTGGTGCGTGTAACAGTTCAAATTCTCTTCGAATCTAAATAAACATTCTCATAAACTTGGTCGTCAATAATATTATATATTAGATGCCCAAAGTATCCTCTAGAGAGCGCTCCCTATGCGAGCTCCGGGTCCGAAGATCCTAGGGCGAGCCCGACGGACACTCACTATCCTAAGGTGTCTTGCAAGCGAGACCTGAGGCCAAAGTGCCGAACGGTGAGGCAAGAGAGGCCGAAGGCCGAGCTTTTCATTGGAATTATAGAGAGCCTTCAGAGATCGGTCTTAGTGCGAGCCCGAGGTCCTAAGGCCCAATTCCCCACGGATACAGCATGCTCTTAGAGAGCGGTCGCTATGTTAATTTAATTTAATTATTTGTTATTGTTTTTTAACTCAATTTTTTAACTCAGTTACGCGTTTGCGAGATAATGGGATTTAAAGCCCTAATTTTTGTTCGAGTCATGTGTCCCCCCTGCCGGCTAAATGGCTACTACTGGGGACGTGAAAAAAATCGTGGCATAACATACATACATCGTTCGTACATATAATCAATTTAAAAGGAAAACTATCACAGTGAAGTAGACATAACTAGTTAACGAGTAGTAGACATAACTAGTTAACTGGTAAGAAATGCACTTTATTTCGGGTGCATATACATTGTCATTGGAATTTGATCCTTTTACTGTGGACGGTAGAGTTGCCCCTTTTAAGTCCGCATTCTGTGACAGGCGGGCAACTAGGGAACCCTACCCCGCGCGTGGCCCGACACACACTTGACCGCTTTTTTTAACCCCATTGCACCATTATCGTAATATTTTTTATAGCCTATGTGTTGTCCGGTGATTTTCTCGACAGATTAGTAAAGTTTGCACCAAAATCCGTTCTATGGAACACAAAAAAACAGCTTAATGGTATCTACAAGTACATCTGTGTGTTTAACGGAAAAATATTAGTTAAAAAGAGTGACGGCGACAAAACCATATGCATTCGTGCTGAGAGCGATGTCAGCGACCTCAAGGACAAGTGAAATACCTACATTACTACTACTTAACGTGTTTAATTTTTGTTTCTACATTCACGGACTTAAATAATTTAGATAATATAATAGAAAATGTCAATTATGCGTGCATAGAAAGTCTATCGAAATGGAAGATTAATTTTAGCGTCAAAGATTTATGTATTTTATATGTAAATATTTGTTCCCTAAAAAAACATTTTAATGAGCTTCTCATATCTCTTAATGACCATTTAAAGCACATAGATATTTTAGTAATCACAGAAGCCAATATACAATACTCCCAATTGTCATTCTTTCAAATTGATGGCTTTAAAGTTGATGCCTATACCCGCGAAGGCCGCGGCGGCGGAGGAGTGCTTGTCTACTCGAAACAGCGCCATCAAGCGCGTGCGAGTGAGACGGGCGCACTTGCCACCGCCAGCGCCATGCGCTCGGCAGAGTGCGTGTCCATTTCACTTTTTAATAATAACGAACATATTTATGTCATATCCTTATACAGACCTCCTCGTTATAATAAACAAGATAGAGTATTAGAGTTCTTAGCTGAGTTACGTAATCTTTTAAACAGCCTACCTAGAAATTCAAAGGTCATAATTTGTGGCGATCTAAATATCAACTTATTAAACTGTCAGAATAACCGAGTTATAGCTTATGAAAATATCATGGCGGAATATGGCTTTTCAAGATGTATTAGAGATGTCACTCGGAGGGAGATTGTTACGGGAAATCTTGTAGAGTCGTGTTTAGATCACATATATGTTAGAGCACCATCGTCAGTTATAGACGCAGCAGTAATTACTCACAAGATTTCAGATCAGTACTTAACTTCAGCTGCAATACAATGGAAACAGAGCCTAACGGAGGAGGGCGCGTGCGCGCGCGCTGCGGGTCCGCCAGGCGAGCCCGCGCCCGCGCAACCTGCTACTAGGCGCGTGCTTGATAATAGTTTAGTAAGGGAAAAGTTGTTAGAGACAGACTTCGACGAACTTTTAAATATGCAATGTCCAATCCAACTGTACGAAGCTTTCACTCTTTTGTTCAAAAATATTTATAAGGATTGTTATATGTATATAGTTTTAAGTGTTAATTCTTGTACTAGAAATAATAAGCATTGGATAAGTGATAATCTGAAAAAGATGATCTCAGAACGTGATAGGTTGTTTTTAGTATGGAGTAATGAACCAAAAAATATGTTAAAGAGGCTTAATTATACTAAGTATAGAAATAGGTGTAATAAAGCTACCATTAAAAGTAGGAATGATTATGACAAGCAAAGCATATTAAATTGCAATAATAACATTAAGAGAGTCTGGGATAAAATGAATAGTCTATTAGGTAATAAAAAACCATCCTTAGATAGTTCCGTCCTTAGTAACATGGAAAAACAAGGTAGTATTAAAGATATTTGTGATAGGTTTGCATTCAGTTTTTCTGATGAGATTAAACAGATCAAACATACATGTAACGAAAAATGGTTAGATCGAAATAGTTATGTGAATAGGACGGACGTGTATATAAGATGGCAACCTGTGCGTAGCAAGGATGTTGAGCGCGTCATTCGCCAAATGAATAAAAACAAAGCACCGGGGAGCGATCTTGTACGCATGTCCGACCTGAAGCTAGTCATAGATAAGGTCAGTCCAGTCATAGCCCGGTTAATCAATTTATCAGTATCCCAACATAAATATCCTGACAAGTTAAAGGAATCCTTAGTCCGTCCAATCCATAAAAAAGGTGACCGCAAAGTATTATCCAATTATAGACCTATATCCATTCTCTCTAGCATTGACAAGGTGATCGAAAAAACTGTCATCGCCCAAATAAATTCTTTTCTTCATAAAAATAACGTCCTTAGCGAAAGTCAGCATGGTTTCCAGAAAAATAAAAGCACCGCTACTCTTTTGTCCAGATTCACTGACGAAATAAATTCATACCTAGGAGATAAGAAGTTTGTTGTAGCCATATTCTACGATTTTAAAAAAGCATTCGACACCTTGGAAACCAACACGCTTTTAAATGGAATGGATGAATGTGGTGTGGGGCAGCCGCTGAACTGCTGGTTCCGGGACTACCTCACATCGCGTTCATACCGTGTTAAAATAGGTGACGAGTTCAGTGATGAGACGCGGGTGCGCTGCGGGGTCCCCCAGGGCTCCGTGTGTGGACCCGTGTGCTACCTCATGCACGTAAATAGTTTGTGTGGAATACTGCGGCACTGTTCCGCCCACATGTTTGCTGACGATCTATGCACTCTACTAGCCGGAACCGATATTACCGAGGCATGTCGCTTGGTTCAGCAGGATATAGATGCGGTTGTGAAATGGTCCCATGATAATGGCATCATATTAAACACAGACAAAACAAAACTTCTTGTCATACAATCACCATATTTATCCATAGCAGAAACTCCGCCACTAATGTATACCCATAGCTTTAAATGTTTTCATAATAGTCTAAATAATTGTCAATGCAAACCAATTGAAAAGGTAGATTGTGTAACATATCTTGGTGTCAAGGTCGATGTTTCATTTTCCTGGCTCCAACATATTAGTTATATTTCCAGTAAATTAAAAATCCTTTTAGGAAAATTTTACCATCTAAGTTTTAAAGTTCCTAGTAACATAATGAAAAGTCTTTATTTTGCAATAGTAGCTTCTATATTGAGCTATGCCCTTGACTGTTACGGACTCACATTTAAATCTTACATTGATAAACTGGAGGCATTGCAAACAAGATTTTTAAAACTATTAGTCAATAGCAAAACTAGAAAAAGTTGCAAGGGAGATTATTCAAAATTATTTAAAATTTGTAAAATCCTTCCAATTAGTTTAAAACATAAATATCTACTTTCAGTAAACAACCATGGCAGTCGGGTGCATAGTCCAATACTTAGAGAGCATAAGCATGGCACTAGATCAGTGTCTGCGGGTAAGTATGAAGTACCTCGTGTAAATAACTATTTTGGAGATAGAATGTTAGCTAAACGAATTCCGTACCTACTAAACACCTTACCCGAAGACATTCGACACGAGCCACATAAGCGTAAATTTAAAAACTCATTAAAAAAGTACTTTCTCCATACACTTAGTGACAAATGACAACAAGCAAATTCCACGTAAATGTTTTAGCGCGACACTCTTTGTGAATACATTATGCAATTAATATAATTGCATAATGTATTCATATATACATAGTTAAAATTATAGTGTAAAAATATATACCTATATTGTGATATGTAGTTCTTATAGAGACTCGTACCTGCAGACAAACTGTTAAAACAGTTTTGCAGGAAAATGTATTAGATTAAGTTTTGTATCCCATTGTTTAGTAATAATAATAATAATAACGTAAGGCAGCTTGTGGCGGGCTGTTAGGGAGTAGCGACCCTACGTACCTGAGTGCTCCTGGGGGTGTCCTGTGGTCAGGCTGAGCCGCTGGGGTGGTTGGTTGGACAGGCCCTCCGCCTCTGGCTTGCCTTTAGTGGCCGTCCAGAGTGGAGTCGCAAGAGCTGTTGCTCGAGGGTAGATGTGGACACCTAAGTGGCGAGTTGGCTATATGTTTAAAGTCCAGTGCCACCTCTCTACCCCCCAGCTCTCTGACCGGTGTTGCCCTTAGGCCATTTTTTAATGTCGCTATTAATAGGGGCCCATTTAGCAGTTAGCGAGTCACCGTCTGCCAGAGATAAAGATTGAAACAGTTTTATTAGGCAGGCGTCCGATGTTTCACCCAATAGCCCAGCCACTAGTCCATCATTTCAACCCAATAACCCGTTTTATTTAGATTCCATCAACCATCAATAGTCCCTATACACCCCAGCGGGTGCTGTCTCTGTGTGCGTCCCATGACACGGGCAGGGACAGCATCCGCTCGGTGTACTCCTTGCATTTCATTAAATTGTCAAAAGGGCCTCTACGTGTTGGCTCAGTTGGTACTTTGTAGGTACCTAGCTCCACGCACGCCTCCCAAAGGTCCGGGACATCATTGTCCCGTGAACGGGAAAGACATACATAATAATAATAAAAAAAATAGACAAAAACTCTAAAAACTTTTGGATCATTGTCTGTTATCGATACTAAGTATCCCCATCAAAGTTTTTTCGAATATCTTTCGACCGTCTTCAGCTTTATTATATACTGTATAGATAGTAAGATGTTATAATTTGGGTTATTATTTCACATAAAAATGGAGATTCAATTTTGGTGATCATTTACTATTTTCGGCAGTAAAAAGTGTTTAATTATATATGGTATTTTACTATATCTGGTGATCTATTACGTAAACATAAGCCTTTTTATCATCTTCGAGAATGCAACGAGATACTAAGTGTTTGCCTTGTGACGTCTGTTGTTGTCGACAGAGACCACGCGGGACACAACGATCTCCACCATCAGTTTGGACACCTCTCCTGCGGATCAGCCGCAGAACACCACCGACCCCCCGCACCAGGTCAGTACTCGACACGAGGAGGATAAAGGATGAGCGGCTATTGTCCATATTGGACAGTAGGCCATGTACCTGTATCTCATAATCATAATTTTCTGCATAAATAGGCCGCGGTAATAAGTTACTTGCAAAAAATATTGGTTAGAAGTGCACTTGTTTGCATGTGAAACAAGTCCTGAAATAAATGAATTTCATGGGTTTAACGAGAAAAAAATTACATGCCACTAAAAAGATTTTAAAGGTGGACGGACAGACGGACATGGCGAAACTAATAAGAGTTCCTGGTTGATTACGGAACCCTACAAATCATCATATTGCGTTGTTCTACAAGAACAGTCAAGAACACATGTCCGAATAAGCTATATCGATGATTAAGCTATTTTGAGCTCTGGTTTGGGCCATGCATTTCTGTCAGTTAGATAGTCTAGTATCTTCAAGTAATATTTAAGAGCTGGAAAGGGTAGAGCCAAAATTTCAGTTGGTAATTTATTATAGAAATGGATACATTGAAAATGCTAATTTCTTTGAAGAGGTCTCTGAACATAATGAAATGAATGAAGGACATCCATAAATGATCTATTTGACTAACCGTAGAATTGAACCAAATTAATATTTGATGACGATATGAGTACGCGCGAATGTTTTATTATGCAACTTCGACTAACAATATCTAATGTACTAGCTTCTGCCCTTGACTCTGTACGCGTAAAAAATATGGTTTACATGATATTGGTTTAATCATACTGCTGACAAATGTGAAAATAAAGATTTAATTTCCATAGATTGTGCGTGTAACAGTTCAAATTCTCATCGAATCAAAATAAACACAAAAAACAAAACGCGGTAGCCTGAAAGTGTATCGCTGTTTATATAATGTTATGCCATCCCTGCTAGTGCGACCGGAGCCAAGTAAGCGACCGAAGAAAAAATAAATATAAAAATTGGCTGGAAACCGCTTGAAAATTGGCATGCTTATTCTCCATCACATACAAACACTGTACAAAAAATGCCATCCGTCCCGGCCGGACGGTTATCGAGCCGTCAGAGTTGGAAGCCGGAAAAAATGGTGGTGGCCGAGAACTTAGGAAAAATGCACTTAAAATCATTGATATCGGATGGCATCTGTTTTTCGAGTCTTAATGATGTGATTAATGGTATGCACAAATGTCATCCCTCTCCCATGAAATTTCATCCCGCTGTGGCCACCTTTACAAACGCGAAATTTGTTAAATTGGAATACGCGCAATAAAAGGTTTTGCAATCAATTGCCATGGACAATTTCCGCTTGCGAGGCCCGGTACGGGGTCTCTAGTTGCTGTAAAATTCAACGTTATTTACGCCTGCATACATATGTATACAGCGTGTCCCAAAACTTTACCACACTGATTGAAAGTACCTTGAAATGTTCAAGATAGCTAGATATTCAACGGCAAAACAGGTTCCGCTATAATGTCGACGAGGCCCCGCGATTCCCGCTCAAGGATACTAGCGAACCTATCCAAGTAAAAACCTTTTATGTTGTCCCCCCGACCCCCCCCTTGTTTAGCCTGTTTGAGAACTCGTGCAGCACCCTAGTTGCTTAAATTAAATGTTTAAACTAATCTAAGCCCCTTTTCTATCTAATATCTTAACTGGAAGTGCCATGTAGACAAACTATGCGAAAGATTGAGTAGTACAGTCTTTCCTTTGCGTAAGCTTAAACCTTTAGTATCCGACGATGCCATAAAGCAGGTTTATTTTGCTCATTTACATTCGCTGATGTCGTACGGTTCACTCATTTGGGGAAACTCAACGGATGCCAACAGAGCGCTACTATTGCAGAAACGTGCCGTACGTGCGATGATTGGGACAAAATCGAGGACATCGTGTAGAGGCTCCTTCCAATGCATGGTATTATGACGCACTACTCACGGGTCACCCCCACTTAAACTAATATCGTTAGTGCTAATTTCATTACACTTAACAACGTTCGATATAATTTTCATTAGCCCTAATATTCGGATAACTAATTTTATATGGCATAATTATTTGCTGCGCCTAATTTCAAACCTCCTAATCATTCCTAATACTAAACATCAAGTGTACTAATATATTGGAAACTAATAATCATATTTCCTAATGACTACTAAGCCTAATGATTAATGTGATTAATGATCACTATGTTTAATGTTCACTACACCTAATTTCGTCACACCTAACTATCACTTGACCTATTAACTTTTGCTCTAATGTTTGACTAGTACTAATTAATGCATCCCTGATGAACAGGCTACTATTTACGGCGGAGTATGTCGCGGCCGTCCCATGATAGACGTCCTAATCTCGTCAAAATGGGAGCCAATAATGCACGGCCAAATAATGTACGGCCCGATAATCCGTGTCCAGTTTTCGAGGATGTGGATTATTGGATCGTGCATTATCAGGGCGGACGAAAATGGCATGTCATAAGCGAATTCTATCTTAGGTCGGTGAGGTTAGGGTTCACTTGTGTCCCTCAGACCAGAAATAGACACCCCGCGCAGCGGGGTGGCGTCGACTTGCTGTACGGCTATCACAAGACGGCGCAAGAGCTCTCTCATTTTTTCTCGCATGATACTTCTCTGTCTAATAAGAGTGAGCTAGATAGACATCGGATTACCCACCTATTCTACCCTAAGGCAGGTCAGTGTAGGTACGACGACGAGCGAAGCGCGGAGGAGTGTTAGGTAGAACTGCGACCCTACAGCGAGCGAGCGAAGCGAGCGTGCCGCGGCAGCGGCCGGCGAAGCGCCAGAACCGACATTATAAGAGAAAAAAACTGAAATAAAATTAGTACTACTGACAATTCGGGATAATGACATTAGGGCTAAAATACTTAGGCAAAATGAAGATTCGGGTTAGTGATTTTAGAGACATTGATAATAAGGTGAAGTCATTATTAGGCATTGCAATATTAGGCCTAGGAAAAAATCGGTCAAATAAAATTAGTCTTAGTGAGAATCGGTCATGAGAAATTAGATATTATGAAAATTCGGGATACTGAAATTAGGGCTAATGAATAATTAGGAACAATGAAAATTCGGGTTTGTGATTTTAGGGTTAATGAAATTAGGGCTAGTAAAATTAGGTATGAAATTATTAGGGCTAACGGAGGGGAACCACTACTCACTCATGTATTCGAAATTATAATGTACGTAAGGAAAAATCTTTCCTCTTCCGATACCGTTAATGCGATTGGCAAAACATTCCGCCGCACTGGGCGTTTGTTAACAGTTCCCCGTCGCATGGCACTTGCAGGCAAGAACCCGCGTGTCATTGGACCTACCTACTACGAGCGACTGCCCGCTGATCTTAGACAGGAACCATCTGACGAAGCATTTAGACGCCGCCTTAAATACCTTTTATTGGAAAATCCAATATACTCAGTCAAAGAATATATGAGTCTTGACTTGACATGTTAAATCATTATTATTATTATCAACTATTTAAATTTGTATGAATGTGCTTTGACATTAAATGGATTGTGTCACGTATTTTCTGATGCACTAAATATTGTAAAGAATGACAATACCTAGAGGTTGATATATTTGTGTTCTTTTGCTTTTGATTTGTTTTTTCTATTTCCTTTTTATTGTGTTCTTACATTACCGTTGACATTGTCTTAATATTATATCTAACTTTTCTCTGTTTTTAACGATCGTGATAAAAATTCATATTTTTTTGACACGTATGCAAATCTGTAATGTAATTTTTTATCATGAAATAAATAATCTAATCTAATCTTTCAATTGTTTATTTTGTAAGGTCACAGTACTAAATCTCACCTAAATCTAACCCACTTTTTTGCAACAGTTCTTTATTATGATATTCGGGAGGAATCAAAGTTCTAACCTAACCCACTTTTTAGCAATATTCATTTTCGCATCTCAATTTGGAAGTGCGCTTCTGTTTTTAACATATCTGTATGCATTTTAATCGTGACGGTAAAATGATATTAGGTAAAATTTGATTTAGATTTTACGTGGCATCGGAAGTATGAAAAGGTGGTTAACAAATCGGTTGTCATAATAAAGTTGGCAATCTTTCTTCCAGTTATTGAGTTTCGGGAAAACATTAATTTAGGTAAACAAACTAATGACATTACAAAAGTATGGTAAACAAAGTATATGGATTATAAAAATTCGGTGAACCGTTTTCGGACAAGTGAAAATCGGCCAATGTTATGAAACTTTGATAGGTTACCCAAGCTGTGATACAAAGATGTTTCTGCGCAGGCTTCGACGACTTCGTCGTTGAGTACGGCGCGGGAGCAGCCGGACCGTCGGGTGCAGTTCGATAAGTCCCCGCCGCCCGCAGCAGCGGCGCCCGCGCCGGATGCAACCGCTTCGGACGGTGGCTTGCTAACCAACGATGGCAACGAGGTGCGCCGCGAGCAGCGAACCGCGTGAGTACCCACTAAGCTATGCTCGTGGCGCTAGGCCGTAGTCCACTGCAGAATACTCTTTAGAGGTAGCGAATATCACCCTGAGCCGTATAACTGAATGTCTCGTGATTATCGATGAATGAGTAAAGTTGTATTGCAAACAAACGGGTAGAGCTCGGTCACCCTCGTAGCGATTTCCCGGTGGCACCCCGAAGAAGCCTGGGCTCCGCTACGGCACACAATCCCAAGATTTCGTAGGCACTAGTTTTACGGAAGCGACTGTCATTTATTCTTTTTTCTTTATTCTTCGAACCCAGAGGAAAAACTTTACCTGGTTGGGTTTAAACCGGTTTCCTTCAACGGAAAACTGATATAAATATCGATGGAATACAGTAACAAAAAAAAACATAAATAATGTGGATGCGTAATGTGTCATATAATGTCAGAAAAACTACCTACACTTGATATGAAATATTATGATATGCAATATTGACATTAAGTTATATAACATAGTGTATCTTTTGATATAACGGTTATTTGCTATATTTTTGCTGTAGTCTAATAATCGATTAATATAATAGGCAAATTTATTTATTTATTTCACAAGAACGGTTAATACCAATTACACTTGTCAAGTACAAGGCCATATAATCTACAACAGGCATCATTCTATTTTCGTGTAACGTATTTATGACATTATGTTTAACATAATTACTTTTGTAAAATGTCATCCCGCTTGAATGGAGCAGCCCAACTGGGGAAGTGCCTCCGCCTTGCAGAAGACCACAGCCATAATAACACTACTACTTGCTCTGAAGTAGTGTTGTGTTCCTGGAGGTGAGCAATGTCGCCAGAGCTCCCGAGGATGCGTTGTGTTGAGAGCGAGGGAACTTTTTCCTTCAGCTGTCAACACGGGGAATCCTCAAACATATCAAGGGTCGGCAACGCCCATGTTACTCCTTTGGAGTTGCATGCGACTATAGGCTGCATTGTCCGCTTACCATCAGGCGAGCCGTACGCTTGTTTGCCACCGTCGTTGTATATAAAAAACATATAATTTAAAATAATTGCGCTTTCATATAACGTCTGCCATGAAGTCTACGGAGCCGCGCACTAGGGGTTAGGACAGACAACACCAAAAGGAAAGGGTTTTGGTAGCTATTTTTTCCTGTCGATCGCTTTAAACAAGGAATCATTTAAGTTAGATACTAGAAAAAGTTTATTTGCAATTCCCCTAGATAAGTAACTTATTATGGATTTCCGCAAAGTACAGTTAACAACAAAAATAGATGATCATTTTAGTATTTGGTCGCACTTGGGGTTGCGACGACGACAGTTGGGATGCGCCGGCGCCGAAGCAGTGGAAGTGACACGGTACTATAACGATTAGATCATCTACTTTTGCTGTGGACTGTACCTAACGGCCGTAATGATTCTACCGTAAGTATTATGTTATGTTAAATTAGTATAAGCGATAGATTTCCGGACTCCCGACTTTTATATTCCGTGTCAGAAGTTCCTATTTTTGGATTTTTCATGCTCCGTATTTTTCCAGATTCCGTTTTATAATGAATCGGGGTGCACGACATTTAATATAATTTCACTTAATCTATTTTGGTTTGATATACAATTGCGTATTATAATGTAACGGATGTTCGGATGGTGTAGTATTGTTTTAGATAATTTTCAAATGATCTAATGGTTTAAGTGATGAAATGATCTAATGATATAAAGCTATAAATACAATTACTATATAAACGACATTTACTAAATTTATCACTATAAAACGTGTTTATCGTAATGACTAACTTGACATTATTCGTCAATGTTATAAATTTTAGAAGATATCACGATACCGAAAGGGTATAGCCGTGTTTGAATGGCGAAACTGCCTTTGACGAGAAAATGGTATTCCTTTTGCTCGGATAATTATCTTTATATTAGTTGTCATTTTATCAAATATATCAGCCCCAAAATCGTCGTGATTCTTGGGATAGTTTAAAAGGAAAATCGTTTTTATTTATAAACTACTAAAGTAGTGGCCCGATTTTTTTTTTATTTGTAAATAGTATGTAGATAATGGAGGACTTTTTACAAAAGAAAAATCATTATGAAATTTTGTATTTAAGTAAAAAAAATGGATTTTTAATATATCAAAAAAAATAAAAAAAAATCTTACAAGGATGCGACACCTACTAATATTAAATATTTTATGAACCACTTAATACTCTACCACATATATTTTTTCCAAAAAATATCACTCGGATCAACAGGTTGAAAAAAGCGAATTTTGTAGCCCGGCTAGCCGGCGGGTGAAAATAAAACTAATATTTTACTACCATGACCAAATGTTTGTTAGAGAAATTTTATCCTGAATAATAATCCTATTGATTAGTGTAATAAAATGGCGAGTGTTTTTATTTTTTTATTTTAGTTGGTTCTAGTCCCGGGCGAGGCAAGCGAGTTTTCGAAAATCTTTGAATGCAGTTTTGTTTCTTTTTAAAAATAAAGGAACGTTTCCTTGAAGTAAAATGAGCCAACTTAAGGATTTAAGGTAGTTTCCCTCCAGGGCCCGACTTATCTTTCCACCCTTTATATCGAGGGCTTAGCGGTGAAACCCGAAGAATTAAATATATTTAGATATATCGGGGTTAACCGCTCAGCCCTCGATACGTACATACTTTAGAATAGTATTTGCCCGTGACTATCGACTACACTATACAGGCTGACATTGTAATCAGTGTCCAAATTTTTTGTAGGCATTTGGTATCACTAAAAGACTCCATTTTTGAAAAAAAAACTGGTAGGTATTTTTTAAATTATATATTGTCTATCCCAAAAGAATTATCCGTACAGCGTGGTTACTGGGCATTCAGTACCGCGCGGAGCGGGGTGGGGCCGCGGGAGGGGAGGCGTGCCGTGCGCAAACCTTACTACCCGCTGAGGTCCCCGCGTGGTAAAGTTTTTTGGGATAACTTTAAGCAGCAATTACTAATTTTTTTGTACCGATTGATATGAAACAAAAAAACCTATTTTATAATTTTGCTGAAGAATCTTATACTTGAATTTGGACACTGATTAAAATGTCACCCTGTATAGACAGATCATGCAGATAATGCGTGGATGGTACGAATTCCTTGTTGTGTCACTGCCTCCATGATATAGTATATACACAGTGTTTTTTTAACCGTATTAAAGCCGAAGCCCACATAAAAAAATTTTTTTTTGTTGTTTTTAGTAAAAAAAGTAATCAAGTTTGAAAAATCTTTGTATGGCGTGTGGTGTGAAGTGTATTCATCCGGTTAGAGTTCGTACTTATCTTCATAAGATGGCGATATTAAAAAAAACACAAAAACCTTTTTTCAGGTCTTTGTAATGTATGTATGCATTAACTGGGCCTCGGCTCTAAGACGGTTAAAAAAACACCGTGTATATATTGTAATGTCAAAGTCTTAACAGCAGAGATTTATTAAATATTATATTTCCAATGACTTATTACATAAAGAGTGTCGTAGTTCCTTATTGATATAAAATGACGGACTTCTGAATAGGCGAACTCTCTTAAAGTGACCTATGTATGAGAGGTTACAAATTCTCTTTTTTTAACCTGTTGCTCCGAGTGATATTTAAAATATATGTAGTAGAGCATTAAATGGTTAATAAAATATCTAATATTGGTAGGTGTCTTTTTTTCATGAAATATTAAAAATCCTGTTTTTTTTACTTAAATATAAAATTTCATGATATATTTTTTTGTTAAAAGTCCTCCATTATCTACATATTAAATACAAATTTCAAAAAAATCGGACCTCTACTGTAGTAGATAAAAAATAAAAACGATTTTCCTTTTTTTACTACTCTCAAATATCACGACGATTTTGGGGCTGATATTTGATGAAATTACAACGTATATAAAGATAATTATCCGAGCAAAAGGAAAACCATTTTCTCGGCAAAGGCAGTTTCGCCACACAAACACGGCTATACCCTTTCCCTTTGCCCTTTCAACATATAGCATAATCCACCTTAAGGCCGGTCTCAGGTAGGCACGACGAAGAACGAAGCGAGGAGGAGTGTTAGGTAGAACTGCGACCATACAGTGCGCGAGTCGAGCGAGGGAAGCGAGCGTGCCGCGGTAGCGGCCGGCGAAGCGCCAGAACCGAACCTTTTTTAGTAATACTTACATTACATACATTACACAATATATGTAAGTACTTAGAAGAGTCTACGGCGGAGGGCGGCAGATTGAGCCCGAGAAACGAAATCTTCTTGGCAGACATTGTTATGTGAAAACGCAAAGTTAAAAACCGTAATATCAAACGTTACATTACACTAAATAACTGATGCCAATTTTATGTATCTATAGTGTATGTTAGGTTTTCTGACATTATATGAAACATTACGCACCCACTGAATCGTTTATGACCAAATTATTATTGCCACAAATTCCGAATTTTCTACATTCGTTTCATTTCTTGTTTTTTTGTCATTTGGTCGGTTCTGGTGCTTGGCCGGCCGATACCGCGGCACGCTCGCTTCGCTCGCTCGGCTTGCACGTGTTAGGGTCGCGGTTCTACCTAACGCTCCTCCTCGCCTCGCTCGTCGTGGCACCCGCCTTAGAGTCTCCCTGAAACGACTTATAACTTCACTCAAAAAAGATTCTTAATCATTAGTCTATACCACAAGTAATTTATCGTTAAATCAACTTATTATCTTCTGGAATGTATACCATTGACGAATTATGTAAAGGAAGTCATTATGATAAACACTTTTTATACCAAGTATACTAAATGTCTATTTTACGAAATATACTTATAGCCTTAAATCATTATATCACTTGTGACATATAAGATCATTTGAAAATTATCTGAAACAATAGTATACCAACCGTTACATAACAAGTGTAAATTATATAAACGTCGTGCACCTAAATAATGTATTAATAAGACGAGTATTTTCTATAGTTGTGTTGTATTGTCGGATGGTTCGTAGTTCTCCTGGTCTTTAACACATTCACGGCCAATAATCGCTGCGCGCTACGCTTGTAGCCAATCCCGTGGTGTTCCTCGTGCGGAGCGGAAAGCGACGACGGCGTAGGCGCTCGTTAGGCGGGTTCCTGGCAGCGAAGGGTTAACTTCTTCTACGTCCCGTATTTCGCAATAAATGATGGTAAAAAGTGTCCGTTTCCGTGACCCGCGTCAGCCGCGACACCGTGAGGAGTGACCCGCGTCACCCGGGACACCGCGGCGCGTGACCCGCATCACCCGCGACACCGCGGCGCGTTACCCCCGTCACCCGCGACACCGCGGCGCGGAAACCTCGCCGAGCCTGGTTCAGAGTTACACATGACATACCAGTCGCACGATATGTAAAGAAAAAAAGCTTAGCGAGTCGGAAACCTATCACCATCGTAATTACCTATCGGTGCCCAATTTATAAACTATCTCAATCATTGATTATTCAGTGAGATCGACTAAATGTGAAATTGCAGTGATAGGTTGCTAGCCCATCGCCCACAACACACTTCGACCCTGGTCCCTTAGTCGAGTGGTGACTTAGTCGAGTAATTATACTATTAAGTAGTCAAATAAAGCAAGTAGCATCTTAATGTAACTGTCAGTAAAATATATGTAACCACCTCATGACAAACCGCCACAAACAAAGTCAAGTGGAGCCCTAAGTAGTTTTTTTTAGAGAGAAACAAGTAACTCTAAAACAACAATGGGTTTGCCCCGATTGCACCTCGACGTCGCGGCGCTGCCACAATGAAGATACGCCTGTGACGCCTGCGGGCTTAAATAGAAACATACCCCAGACATTAGACATCACAGACATGTCATGCGACGAAACAATAGATAACATACATGGAGACACACAATATTCCCCAAGTGCATTGCGGACGCCAACGCTTTCCGTTCCAGACATCTCTGCTCCATCATGCCCCCCAACATCACTAACTTGGGAAAACTTAAGTGAGCTTGTATCACAACAGCTCATAAAGAATAATCTAGCTATAGTTTCGGAAATAAGAAATATAATTCGAGCAGAAACCAACAAAGCAATAACTAACTTAAAAGGCAAGAAATTAAACAGGAAACCCAGACCCTTTTCGATCAAAACAACCAGATAAAGCTCATCACAAACCAATTGGATATTAAAATTACAAACTTAGAAAAAGAAAACGAAAAGCTAAAAACAGACATTCAAGATTTACAAAATAAAATAAACAAAAGTACTACAATCATTACTCCGGCTCCAGCAGCGTCTGCGAGCTACTCCAGAAGTAATACGGAAAAGAACAAATATATTGTTCTTTATGGACTAACCGAATATGATCAAGAGACTGAATTTTATCTAATAGACCAAACAATCCGCCTCTTCTATGATATCTATGGTATAGATTTGTACGGACAAATTGAAGAGATCCGGCGCATAGGCCGAGCAGGACGCTGGATCTCGCGCCGTCCGCGCCCTGTGGTTATTGAGCTCCTGAGTAAGAGAATGGCCAAACAAATTCTAGAAAACTCGAGGTGTTTAAAAAATACTGGCTTGTACGTGTTTGAATACCTAGACCCGGAGAGGTTGCGTACAAAAAAAATACTAAGAGAAAAACTACAAGAGGCGAGACAAAATGGGCAAAGAGCCTTTATACGTGAAGATAGGTTGTTTATTAACGGAAAGGAATATATGACACACGCATCTAGCATTAATACAACGATAAAAACCACACAAAACTCGTCGGCAACAAGCCATACTGCTAACCCTACATGTCCCGAGATGTCATCATATGAATTAGACGCGCCTGGACTACCATCAACGTCCCCGGCTGCGCCCTCTAATGGGTCATTTCGCCACGAAAATTAATCACTCGGGAGTTCTATACCAGAACATATGCAGCATTAGAAATAAGATTCACTTACTGGAAGCTCTCAGTGACGAACTCCCTTATATAGAAGCATTTTGCATTACGGAAACCTGGATTAAATCAGGCAGAATAGACTCACTAAGATTAGAAGGTTTTAACATTGTAAGTAACTATTCTAGGGAAAACCACGAAGGGGGAGGCGTCGCTATATTACTCAAAGAAAATATTAAATATGTAGAAGTCGAGGATATCAAAAATTTAGCTATAGAGTGCATATTTGAGACATGCGCCATAGAAGTTCCTCAATCCAATACATTATTATTGGTAATTTATTGGCCTAACAGTGCAAGAAACCCAGACTTGTTTTACGAACAGCTGGAAAAGCTTCTGAAAATTGTTAATATTAAGTTCAATAAGAAAAGCATTATAATAGGGGGAGATCTGAATATAGATGTTCTATCTGATTCAAATCAATCACAATATTTGTTGAATCTCTTTCATACTTATAATTTTAAACAGCACGTAAAAGAACACACTAGAATAACACCTAATTCTGAAAAATGTTTAGATATATTGTTCACAAATTTTATTGACGCAAGTCTCGTTGTAAAAGTTAAGGAATATGGTTTTTCGGATCATAAGGGTGTCCTAGTAACAACTTCCAATTTTTCAGACAAACTAAAGAGTCAGCAAAACTCATACTCAATAACTAGACGTCTTTTTACACCTCCAAATCTTGATGCATTTAGAAAACAACTGTCAATAATTGATTGGAATCTTATAATAATGTCTGAAAAATGGTTAACTATCTGAATCACTAAATTTTTTTGTCCTATTTTCATTTCGGCATTTACGATTCGACAAACTTTGTTTGCCTTTTTTTTCGTTTGTCCGACACTTTAGTTCGCGACGTTTACGGCTGGTCATTTTATGGTTTAGCTTTTGTAATTGTTTGACAAATCCATGATTCCCAATTATTGGTCTACCCGCAATATCGTTATACCGACGTAACGATTCGGTTGATAATCTGTTCGTATTTTATCAAATCGGCTTTATTATATTTGACATAATATTATTGTCTATACGAAGCACACATATGTTACTAATTCATATGTTTGTTTATGAAAACAGTTGTTACCTTATGCATTTGCAATATTAAAAACACTAGCAAAAATTTTAAAATTAAACTAAGGTTATCCTCCTAAAGCTGTATTTATGGTAAATAATGTATATATCGGCGGGCGATTGAAAAATCGCCAGATCACGAAATTCCGAGACATATCGCATAAGTAAATGAAAAAAAGGAGTGCGGACTGATAATCTCCAGCGAGTCGACGCCACCCCGCTGCGCGGGGTGTCTATTTCTGGTCTGAGGGGCACAAGTGAACCCTAACCTAACCGACCTAAGACAGAGTTCGCTTATGACAAGCCATTTTTGTCCGCCCTGATTATTGGCTCCCAACAAACACGGCCGCCATCGCGTACGCAGCGCCACCAGTGGCCAAGAAAGAAACTACTTTTCGATGTGCCTGGTATAGAGCTAGGAATATCGACGAATGCGTTGTTCTCATCGATCTGCCGTATTGTTTATCAGGGACATCGTGATAAGCCTGGCCAACTTTTAGGCATATCATGAAATGGCGGCGTTTCAAGTTATTTCTTCCGACCTTACCCATACTTATACAGTACATATAGCAGCATTAGGTAGTAAAAAAGTGTTCGGTTCTGGCTCTTTGGTGGCCGCTGCCGCGGCACGCTCGCTACGCTCGCTCGGCTCGCGCGCTGTAGGGTCGCAGTTCACCGGACACTCCTCCTCACTCCGCTCGTCGTCGTAGGTACCTACACCGACCTGCCTTAGAGTCTCAGTAAAACTACTTTTGAATTTCCCTCAAAATGAACATTTGGCTAAACGTATGAAATGCGGAAAGTAATAATGGATAAGTAAAAAATTGGCTGTGAAACAAAAGTTGTAACAAGCCAAAGCCCAAATGACTGTAGCGGTAAAAGTTTTTCGGACAACTGAAACAATTGGATAACATCAAATGGTAAATGAAAAAAGTAATGAATTGTATATTCGGAGAACTCATAATAATACGAAAGGTTTTCGGACAAACGATATTCGGTCAATAAATTTTAGTGATTGCGATAGGTTACCCTGAAAAATCGGTTGATGAAAACTTTAATTCATTCCACAATAAGATCCAATTAGTGCTGAATAAAAGTATTCCTAAAAAAGTTATTAAAATAAAACCTGCACCTAAAAAACAGTGGTTGACTCGCGGATTAAAACTGTCGTGTAAGCATAAACGACTTTTAAAAATCATAACGACTAAAACAAAAGATCCCGTATTAATAAGACACTTTAAAATCTATGAAAAAACTTTAAAACGGGCTGTGTATGTGTCTAAGAAGCTAGGAAACATTAGGAGATTGAAAAATTCGCGTAATAAAATAAGACCTGCGTGGCAAATCATAACAGATCAAACCAAAAAACCGAAATTGAAAGCTCGTAATCAAATTACCCTATCAATAAATGGAATTTTAACGAACGATCCATCTTCAGTAGCGAACACATTTAACGAGTACTTTGCCTCAGTTGGGAAACACTCTAGTAGTGCTACACCATGCGGCCGTCCCGTTTTGAACCCTTGTACAAACTCATTCTTTCTATCACCTGTCCAGCCTTTAGAAGTTTACAAATGTATACTACAGCTAAAAAATAAAAACAGCCATGGAATTGATGAGCTTCCACCCAAACTTGTAAAATACTGCGCCAGCGAAATTACGCTTCCGCTCACTAATCTAATAAATCAGTCATTCGCTGCCGCAAAATTTCCTACACTATTAAAAGTATCACTTATAAAACCTATTCCTAAAAAAGGCGACCTGACTGACCCAGGACAATACCGCCCTATCGCCTTGTTAAGCACTTTTTCGAAAATATACGAATCAGTCATGGCTAAACGACTGACAACCTATTGTAATAAATTTAATATATTTAATGACTGCCAATATGGTTTCAGGAAGCAAAGATCCACTACACTAACTGTCTTTAAATTCACCCAAGAAGTTTTAAGAATGATAGATACTAAACAACACGCTTTCGGGCTTCTAATAGACATGAGTAAGGCCTACGATAGGGTTCAACACAATATTCTTTTAAACAAACTCTTCGATATTGGCATTCGTGGATTGGCTCACGATTGGTTTATATCCTACTTAGAAAAGCGTGAACAAATGGTCGAGGTTGATCACATCGATAATGTAACCAACTCAGTGTCAAGGGTGCGATCGCAAAAAATACAAACAACTTGCTCTATTCCGCAAGGAAGTGTCCTTGGATGTATCCTGTTTCTACTGTACATCAATGATCTTCCTGAAATAATAGCTACGCAAAACCCAGACACGGAATGCTTTCTATACGCGGATGATATATCTATAGTTCTGCCCTGCCAGAACGCTATTGAGTTAACTGAAAAACTAGAGTCTACTTTAAACGTAATGACAGCTTGGCTAGAAGAGCATAATTTGCGAATTAACTTGTCAAAATCAAATTTAATTCAGTTTAGGCCTCGTCAAAGACCTGCTTTAAAAACAGATTTGTTTTATAATGGCTCAAGAATGGAAGGAGCGCATTCGTGTTCTTTGCTAGGTATACAAATGGACCAAAACTTAAACTGGAAGTGTCACGTAGCAAAAATTGCCACAAAACTATCCCAGTTCACTTATGCATTGAGGGAAATAAAAAAAACTGCCGATCTAAAAACAGCAATTTCCGCTTACCATGCATTTGCCCAAGCATGGTTACAGTACGGAATTATTCTATGGGGCAATAGTACTGATATTCCCAAGTTATTTTTAATACAAAAAAGATGCATAAGGATCTTAAGTAATATACGAAATGACGAATCATGTAGACCTCATTTTGCAAAATTGAACATCCTAACATCCTTGTATATTCTGGAGACGTGCAAATTCGTGCGGAGCCTTTACACACAAGCGAAGGATATGATTAAAGGAATCCATAATTTGCGACCCAGAGACAAACTGATCCAAACTACTGTAGCCAAACTTAAAATGAACTCACAGGGACCACATTCCATGTCTATAAAAATATATAATAACTTACCGAGACACATATCAGCTGAGGAAAACTACACATTATTTGTTACAAAACTAAAAAACTATTTGTTGTTACAAGCTTTTTACACAATCAAAGAATATTTGAACATGTAACTTAAGTAGAAATCACAAATATACCTAGGTTAAAATAAAAATGTTAGTACTTGATATTTTTATTCTATAGATTAAGTTAACTATAAGTTTTTGCTTTGCCCTAACAGGGTCCATGCTGTACTCTATACCCTTGTAATATCTTGTAATACCATGGTTTGCAAATAATAAATGAAATTATGAAATTACGTCTACAGACAGTGCCGTACAGATTTTCTCACCGTACAATATACTTTAGATCGTAGAAGCCCTTTATTTAGACGGTTACGTTGGACCATCGTTGGACGGAATATAATTCATAAGAAAGCTTAGGTACTATTTCCTCATGCCAACGTATCGAGTAATAAAATTGGATCCGAATCGGATTTCAATAATCTGATCGCTGGTAGAGTGCCAGCGGGTCCTTCGCCTCCGCGCTGCCAACTCTCGCTGCGCCGGGGCCGCCGGCCGTGGCACGCTCGTCGCAGACGCAGTGCGCCGCGGGCCGCCGCCGCCGCCGCGGCTGAAGGAAGACTGGAGTGCTGTGCTTGTTGGAACCACGAAGCTTGAGAGCGAAGAACAAACGATTACAGAGAATCTGACTCTGGGGCCATCGCAGCAAGAAAAAAAAAATTTACTTTACAGATTGTTGGATAAGCTTAGAAGAGGGTCGACATTCAATTTCAATAAGAGACGGGTGCCTGTGAAACTCGTTCTAGACATTGCCGATATGTAAGCTAGGTCTCAAATTTGACTCGCAAATACAAAAATCTGCCTAATTGGTAACTACTTATATATAGTGCTGCTGATTGAAGTCGTGCCCTAAAACGAAAAATTTGTAGCAGCTTTTTAATAAGAGCTTCGTGGTGTCTAGTGAAGGGGAAAGTAAGAACAACAACACTCCTGGCCATTGGCAAACGTTGTCTATTTGCAAACATGGTCGGTTGACTGTGTGGTGGCTGGACCTTTGGCCTAGGTGCTGGGGCCGAGTGCGCGCGCGCACGCTGACAGCACCATGCCCATTACGTATTCTCGCGCGTCAGCCGCGGAGGAGGCGCGGTAAGCAAACATTCTACCTCCTAGAATGCCTTTATTGCCTTTATTGCCTTTATTTTGCCATTTTGATATTACCATGTATACTTCTAGTAATGAGTAACGTGACATTATTGAACAGAATCATAATTAAACAAAATGTATGTTTTATTCTAAATCAACCACCTAACTAAGTATATGAAAATGTTTCTTGTTCACGCAAATTAGCTTAGAAAACGTAATTTGTGAAAAGTGCGAGACAAAGTTTAGTACCCTTAACGTGTCAATAAACAACGAAACGCATTGGCATCAAACAGCGAAACATACTCGGAACTGTCTGATCTCCGCGAGCTCGGCCGAGCGGCAGCCGAGCATGAGCCGAGCGCCACTCCATCCAAACAACCACGATTCAAAAACACCCTTAACAACGATCGAAAATAATATCCAACAATGCAAAGTGGCGGAAAGTTAACAAGCAGATTAGGAAAATTACTTTGCAGTTAAATTAAGCAAATTGAACAGACAAACCTTTTGTAGAGTAGGTACCTACTGATGTACCACAACTAATAATGGTGTGGAGTGACATAATATATTTGTATTTTTAAAATTGTATATTGAGCACACCACGGCTTGCAATAACATGTGGAGAAGGCCGTGCATGGAGGCGTGGGGCCGCGGACGAACCTAGTCAGCAGAAATGAGGCGTTGTCAGTCATTGAAACAAAATTCAGTTACAACTGTCGAAAGTTAATACGGGCTTATGTTTATATACAAAATGGTATTATTTCATTCAAGATTCAGATTTCAACCAAAATTTTGGATTTATAGCACTTAACTTTGGCAATGCCCACTGAAGAGACGCGGACATATACGTCTGACGCTGACCCGAATACGACCTACATTAGACACCGATATACTTATTTATTATTTATTTATTTACTTAAATACATAGAAAACATCCATGACTCGTGCCATGACTCATGAACCAGGATTCGAACTCATCTTCTCTAGCTATGTATCGGGCGCCGTATCAAGTGGGCTAAAGTCTCAGTATCGAGGGCTCGACTACAGACGCTGACGCCGCCCGATCATCGCTGATCTAACATGTTCGCTCGCTCAAGTGTTTTCATTTACCGCAAGAACAGACGTTTCATTGACAAACTTAAAAGAAACACATTAAGTGAAAGAACAGCTGCGCGAAGCTGGAGGTCTGGACGTGGCGGGCTCGACCCCTGCTCGTACCCACTGATGGGCTTTCTCATAAAACTTGTGTACTTAAGTATCATTTGAAATTTAACAATGGATTTTAGGTAAAGGAAAACGTCTTGAGGAAACCGGTCTAGGCCCAATAAGGTCTGGTTTTCCCTCTGAATTAGGAAGGCCAGATGACTCAGGTGGCAGTGCTTTCGTAAACCTACGGTACTTGCGCCAAATCTTGGGATAAGGTGCCAAAGCGGATCCCGGGCTCACTTAACGTAAACCGGGAATAAACCCGCTGCGCTGAGTCAAGTTGGAATGTTGTAGTGTGCTGACGCGACGCACGCGCTCGGCCGCGGGAGCGCGCGGTCACTGTCAAGGCGGTGCGCGCGCCGGCCGCCGTCCGGCCCGGCGCGGCGCACGCGCTGCGCTGCCAACACTTCCTTCTCGTACTCACTTGTAGGGGAAACAAATTATAACCTTGCGTCGTAGTAACTAATTATAACCAAGACTCACTCACGTTATAATTTAATAAAAACTATAAAACATTACGACGATATGAGGCTTCTAAGTTTTACAAAATATATCTTTTTTGCTCCAAAAATCGTTTTATAACTGATAACAGGATTCTAAAAACTACTCATGAACCTTAAAGCAGTTTTTCACGACTAAAACATATTTCTCGATAATAAATATACACATCTATTATATAAAATCGGAAAATCAGAACGGGATAAAACACGAAGGAACGGGGTAGGTACACTACATAAATACGAAAAACTAAATTCCGATAGTCGAAATCACGAATTTCATAATACCGATTTTCATAATTCCGAATGTTTCAAAACTCCTAATATAAGTATTCCGATTCTTCATAAATCCGATTTTCATAAATCCGAAATTTCAAAAGGTCTAACGTTTACTACTCCGATTATCAAAATTCCGAATTTCAATACCCCGAATATTATGAAGTCCGACGGAATAATAATCCGAAATATCAAAAATCCGAATTCCGATTATTAAAATACCGATTTTCAAAAATCCGAATATCATTACACCGACCAATTATAAACCCGAATAAACAAAAATCCGAAAAATCTGAATTACGAATTCCTTTTACTAATAATTATCATATTAAATATTAAAACAACGCCCAACGTCTAAGATCACTCCCGCAGCTAACACACACCAATTAAGTACCTAAGATCCGCATTTTAAACGGCTGGAGTGGAGAAACTGAATAACAAATCACATGAATGCACAATTAATCGATGAAGATGGGTAGATGGAAAACGAATTACAAGCATTTCCTATACAGGATATTGTGAGCAAATTGTGTACAACATCATGTGTATTATTATCGTAAATATATAATAAAAAGCAGATTAAGAATAAGAAGATTATAAAAAAATAGAATGTTGGGCGTATAAAGGCAGACTTACACGCCAATTATTTTAACCTAACCTAACCGCCAGCGGGTCGACGTCACCCCGCTTAGGGGGGTGCCTATTTCCGCTCTAAGGGACACAAGTTAACCCTAACCTAACCTAAGAATAATACCATTGTTACGACTATTTGTTGTTTTTTTTACAGCTAGGGGCTTCGGAGAAAAGGCAGAACCCTATTCTCTACGGGAAATAAAAATCATATTTTCGGATTTTTTTAGTGTAGTTCCCGCGATAAGACCTCCTGTTGTCTACCATTGTTTATGTTTAATTTACCTCTATTTTTCTATTTTATTTTTACTATGTCTGGTGAACAATAAAGAATATTTGTATTGTAGTTTCAAAAATCCGAATTTCACAATTCCTAAGAAATAAAATTCCGAATATTGAAAACACGAAGTTCATTATCCCGAAAATCAGATTTCCGAATTAGTAATGAAATTTCGGAAATTTGATAATGGGAGTACTGTTTTTCGGGCTAATGACACTTCGCGCTTCTGATTGTTAGGAGTTATAAAAATCGGAAAAACAAACTGTCGACATTATGAAATTCGGTAAAATGAAATTCGTGTTTTTTAGTAAACGTAATTATAAGTCTTAGGAATTATGAATTTCGGAGTTTTGAAAATCGGAATTAGCAAATTCGGATTAAACATTTCGGAGTATTTGGGTGTTCCCGAAGGAACGAGCGAGATAGCCTTAAAAAAAACACTGTCTCCGGCATCACGTTTCTCAAAATCAACGCAAGTAACATAAATATTAGAATCAATTTTTCTGGATATTACCTTAGAATAAGAGCATAGAGGCTCCCGGTTCTCACGTAATGAAATCTCGATAACTTTGACAATTTGAACCGTCGGCCATTGTTCGGAAATGTTCGGTGACGTTCGGATCGGTCTCGCTTAGTTCTGACAATACCATACCTACGTTTAAGTAGACGCATTTGGGGACCAATTTTGGACTTTCGACCGCTCGAAATCAAAAGCGAGCGATAGAAACTATTCGCAAATGAAAATTTGTCACTAATATTTTCGCATAAACCCAATAATAGATAATAGGTAGCTAGTTTTGAAATCATCTGTGGAATTATCACTCGAAAGATAAGGCCTACCACACACTGGCGTGGCCTGCGGTGGCGGACAATACTAAATTTGACAGCGGCGGACAAGTTTACTATTGTCCGCCGCGGCCAGGCCGCGCCAATGTGTGGCAGGCCTAAAGTAACTAAAAAATGTAAACAAGCAATGTTTAATACATTCTTTGTTTACATTTTTTCGTTTTCAACTGGTGCTTACTATAGTGATTGGCTATCGTTACCTTTACGTTTGGTTGTATTCTAAAGTACCTAGATAATTACTTACCGGTTTTTCACATTTGAGTTTTCAACATACCTAATATAGAGAATAGTACTTTATTGGAAGTTGTGTAGGTATCTTTAATAAAGTAAATTGATTAATTTTAAATATATTATGCGTTTCATAAAAAAAAACAAGCAATTTAACAAAGAGTTTAATGAGTACTTATTGGAATTTAAATAATAAAATCAGGATTATGTAATGGTACTCGGTTAAGTATAAACGAAACGAAAGATAAGGCCTACAGCACACTGGCGCGGCCTGCGGTGGCGGACAAAACAGCTAATGACAATTTTACTATTGTCCGCGCGGCCAGGCTGCGCCAGTGTGATGCAGGCTTTTGTTGGCAGTCACAAAGGTAATGTCATTTTTATTCCAATAATCGATCTTGCTCAATCACATCCTAATCTTCCGCTTGTATTGCGTAGGCAACAGTTTCCTATCCGAGTAGCGTTTACTATGACCGTAAATAAACCACGCAGGGACAATCTTTTATGTTATTTGGTCTGTATTTGATGCATGAGGTGGCCAGTACGAGTAGTTGGACCCGATTCTACAGTGGCCTCTAAAACTTCATAATTTTATTAAGGTGTTGCTAAAACACTTTGCTATTCTACAATGAGCAGCTGTCATAATCAAATGACAGCGCTAGGTACGAGTAATTTGAATCTGACGTTTCTTATTTTAGGCGGTATATTCAACTTAGCTTAGCTGCCTTTAATGCTATTCTAAACATGTCGTTTTTAATCTGCCGCTTAAATGATGTCAAAAAAATTGACAATTCAGTTTTAGGCTACTAACTATTTAAGCCATGTGCACGTAGAATCGGGTCCAATGACGAGTTATCCTGTGCATATTCTGTAGAATTCTTATTTTTTGTTTTTATTTCACGTCATGCCGGTCACAAGCAGCGAGTGTCTGCTCAGGGCCCTGTATTTATTTCAAACAAATTGTATTTATGACAAATGCTAACTAAACGCCTCTAGCAGACTGTCACAGCCTAAGGTGGATGATTTATTTCTGTTTAATTTTTTATACGTGTATAATGAGTAGAGTTCATTTTTAGTATGAGGTGGCCAGTTATGGAACAGTGGCGGCAGAGTATAAGAGGTCTTAATTACTGAGTTTCATGTTGACATGACATGTTAATAAATATATATGAAAATATATACTCTTTTTTATTTCCATATTGTTAGGTTGCTAGTCTGGGCTCATGCTGCGAGCACGTCTAGTTAATTAATAATAAGACTAAATCTTAACTAATAATAAACAGAAACGTTCATACAACTTCATACTTTCATTAAAACCACTTTCTAACGGATGTTGTTTTAGGGTCATTCTTGAGAATTGCATTATTCATCTCATTCCCTTGGCGTTTTTTATATTTAGAAATTTTTACTAGGTTACAATAAAATCCAATTAAATATTTAATAATAAACATATTTATCGAATAGGCATCACTTTGGGTCAATTAGGTACGGAAATATACTTATTCAAAGTTTAGCTGCCAGGGGAATGAGAAAAAATTACAGGGGAATGATAAAAGTACAAGGGAATGAGAAAAATGACTTGGGGAATCATAACAATTACAAGGGAATGATATAACTGACAAGGGAATGATAATCTTTGGTAGTTCATTAAATCGATTGTTGAATAAGTCAGTCGATCATTATGTTTTGCGTTATACGATAAAATATTATAATTTCATTAAAAAACTTCAGAATACTATCATTAGTATGATTACCCTGTTCAGAAAATCGGGGGAATGAGAGCCAGAGGAATAAGAAAAAGTATGTTTCTTGTCGATTATGCCGAAACTGTTGTTAATATCAGAGTCTATTTTAAATCAACACATGCACTCATTCATGTGTTATTCTTTACACTAAACATTGTATGCCAATTGCAGGAAATAGATTTTACATGAAAGTACAGGGTAATAATAGTCATAGTGAACCAAAGTCAGGGGAATGATATATCAACCTTCATTGTTCAGAGCCCCAGCGACGAGACGCGTCCTCTCTCCGCGGCGTTGGTAGCGCTACTTAGGAGGGTGAGGCACGACAGAGATTACGTGTCACAAGACGTTGCAGTAGGGATGTGCGCGTTGTTTAGTCAGGCATCAGGGGAATGATAGCTTAGCTCTGGACAAACCTTTAATATGTATTACTATAAAAACTACGATAAATAGGGGAACCATATTTTTATTTTTAAATCACTAACTTATATTCTAACGATTAAACTCTATACAATATTTGATTTCAATTCATAACTAGTTCTTTTCAGAGTAGATTGTTCATAAATTGGCTGATGGACGCGCCAGGGGAATGATGTTTTAGGTGTTTGACATTTTTTTATGGCTAATTCTACTTACCTTACACAAAAAGTAAATCGTGCCCCAATTAGATTAAGTGTTGAACTACACAAAAACAATGTGTAAGGTCAATTATTTTATTTTCTCGGGTACTTTTTCCCTCTGGACGCCGAAAATTGACCCTCTCAAGAATGACCCTTTACACGCACAAAATATCCTCCAATTATCGAAGAGCACCGATAGCCTATAGCTTATACCATGTTAAGATAAAATTATCCTAGCGTACTTAACCATGTCACAAAACGATATTAAAGCACGACAAATTGTGTCCAATGTTTTTTAAGTAGCGAAGTTTAAGCTGTTGAATGTTGAGTAGGAGCACTGTGTATGAATTTCCCGATATATTTGTGTTTTAATCATGCCGTCTCTCTCTACCCCCTCTGCTCACGCAGCCGCTTACACCACCGCCACCAAGGGCGCAAGCATTCCCTCCAAGAAGGCGCGCGAGGCGGGGTGCGGGCGGGGTGGGGCGCGGCGGGCGGGGGCGCGGGCGCGGGCCGCCGGGACTCCATCCCGCCGGCGGACGAGCTGCCCCAAGCCGACCTTGAAGACCTGGCGAGCCACCGCACTGACGACGCGCGGGGGCTGCGTCGCCACCTCATTCACCAGCCTAAGGTTGGTCGCGTTCTATAGGTACATACAAGCTGCAGTACCTACTAGTTGCTGGTGTTGACTTCATTATACGGCGATTTGTGATTAAGAGATTTCCTTTTGCTGAGTTAATCCTGGTGACTCAAAGATGGATTTTAGAAGGGGAGCAATCAAAATTAAAAAAAAAATTGGAAGAGGGTGGGGTAGTACCCCGAATTACCTGACGATATTTATTAAGCTATAAGGGCAACTTTGGTATCATTTTCGTGTAAATCAAGGACGCCGAATTCATTCCTGATATTTAATTTTAGGTTTTTAAATCGTAAAAAGGAAAAAAAAATACATTGTCTGGTTTTATTTAATATCTTTATATTTTTTTTAATAAAGCTTTTAAGAAAAAAACAAAAGACATACTTGGATAGCCCTATATTTAAGCATTGTAAAAATTACCCATTTGATTTTCTAGTATGAGTATTGTGTGTGCAAAAAAATAATCACTTTCCACGAAACCAAAATCACAATAAATGCATTTAGCTATTAGGGCAAGTTTGGTATAACTTCCGTACAAACCGGATGCCAACTGCATTCCTGATATTTAATTTACATTTTGTAAACGAAAAAAAGGTAAAAACTCGTAAAATATGAAAATAAACATTTTATTATTTTCTGAAACTATCTCTATAACTTATTTATTTAATTTATTAGACAAAAATACATTTTTGGAAAGACATAAATTTATGATTTGAGTTATGTGCATGTAAAAAGAAAGAATGTAAAATGTACTTGCAACGGTACCAAGATCACAATAAAAGCAAAGGCTTGCTTTCAACCAAATGCTCACGTGACAGGAATCTACGATGTGGTTTAAATTGAAGCAGTCTTGCCCATAAAATGTCTGTTATTATTTAAGACTTAGAAAATGAAGTACAATGGCTTTTATCGCTTTTTAATAATCAGTGAAATCAAACAATGAATTTTATATTGCAAAATAAAATATTTCCTCCGTATTCTCTTCCGTAACGTCCTCTCTTAGTTCCCCCGGGGCACTGGGGCCAGGGACTGATTACGGTTATGGTTTTACCGGTATAAAACCGGTATTCCATTACGTTACCGTAATGGTGTAAAGGTTATGCACTCCGCGCCTACATAACGGTACCGTTACCAATATTCGATTTAAAGGTAACCGAAACCGTTTAAGTACCGGTTCAAAACCAGTATTCTAAAGGTTACCGAAAAAATAAGCAATCTTACACTTACACAGACAACTTCTACAAGAACGAACGAATAAATCAGAACAGAACCGACAAAACCGGCTACTCGCTGAGGGTGCACCAGCTGCGGTCCCGGCACTACGTGCACTTCAGCTCTTTTGTAGTGCGCGTGCCGCGGCCGCTCCAGGAGACCATCGCGTGTGCTGATTTCTGGCCGAAAGGTGTCGTGTTTCGTCGGTTCCGGGGCAACCTACCAAATCCAACACCCGAGATGTCGACGCAACGGGGCCACGCCGTTTCGCCGTCTAAATAAACATTGTTCGGTTCATGACGCATTGGTGCTTACACTGTAATGTTATGTAATAATACTTGTAATAAATAAATAAATATAAGGGGACAATCTTACAAAAATCGAGCTAGTCCCATAGTAAGCTCAATAAGGCTTGTGTTATGGGTACTAGACGACGATATATATAATAGATATAAATACTTAAATACATAGAAAACATCCATGACTCAGAAACAAATATTCATGCTCATCACACAAATATTTGCCCTTACCGGGATTCGAACCCAGGACCTTCAGCTTCGTAGGCAGCGTCACTACCCACTAGGCTAACCGGTCGTCATGTAACCTGTTTTTTCAATAAATAATTAAATAAATAAATAAATAAATAAATAAATAAAACTGAAAGACAAAACGGTAGCGCCAGCGGTTTGGCAACTGGCAACGACGCCAACATCGAAGTATCGGTAACCTTTAAAAAGCGGTTACGGTACCGAAAAAAATTAAAGTTACCGTTATATTTCGATAACGAAATATAAAGGTTGCGCTACCGAAACGGCTAATTGAACACCATTTCAAAACATGGTATTTTACAGCGCGGCAAGGCCAGGGACCGTTTTCGGTACGGTATAAGCGGTACGGTAGCGCTATAGAATAACGGTGCCGTAATGATATAAAGGTAGACTATACCGGTAGAAATATTTTGTTACGGTACCGCTTTATACCGCTATGAACCGCTATTGTTGAATGAGGTACTTATACCTTTATTATTACTGTATCCAACCGATATTATTTCGGTACCGATATTTTTCGCTCGCATATTTTACGATGTAGGTAGGTAGGTAGATACTTCACGCTCACGATTTGACGACGCTCGGCGGCACACACATAAACCTCAAACAGTACCTTTTTAAATACGGTTAAGGTACCGAAATAAAATTACGGTATCGTTATATTTAGATACCATATCATTTCGGTTGCGCTACCGAAATCATACCAAAACAAACGGTATGACGTCATACGCTTTAAAATGCTACCTTTATTTTTCGGTTATGCAGTCCCTGCCTCGAGCCGTTCCGAGCCGAAGCTGTGACAATTATTGTATCAAGTATCTTTAAATTATCATAATAACGGAATGTCATTAAATATATCATAAAATATGTATCTGATCTGTGCTTATAAATAAATAAATATTAGAGGACAATCCTACACAAATCGACCTAGTCCCAAACTAAGCAAAGCTTGTACTATGGGTACTAGACGACGATAAACATACTTATATACATAAATAAATACTTAAATACATAGAAAACATCCATGACTCAGGAACAAATATTCGTGCTCATCACACAAATAAAATAATGCCCTTACCGGGATTCGAACCTCTTGCTTCGTAGGCAGGGTCATTACCAACTAGGCTAAAGCGGTCGTCAGTACATACATGTATACATATAATACATATAAATACTTAAATACATAGAAAACTTCCATGACTCAGAAACAAAATTCATGCTCATCGCACAAATATTTGCCTTTATATCGCTTTGTTAATTTATTAAACGACTTGAACTATGTATAAACCTTTTTTGTTTTACTAATATATGCCGTTTCAAGTTTATAGAAGGAAAAATGAAAAAAAAACTTTTTTCTTTTACTTTTTTCTATTATCTCAAGTTTTTTTATATTTAATGATATAAATATTATTCCAGAAATGAATTCTACATCTTTCGTTTATTCGAAACCAACACCAAATTTTATGCGATAGCCTAAACAGAAGCGGTTATAAAATTGACACATTATTGATAACGGACCCCCCTCCCCCCCATCTTCCTGCATTAAAAAATCAAGATGGCCCCCTTCTTAAAACGGTCTGGGGGTTCAGGGGTTCACTCTGCCAAAGGACATCTTTTAATCATCAAACGCCGTATATTGCACTATTTGTCGTGTACAGATGCCACTACACGGAACGGACTCGTCGCCTGAAAAGTAAAAGGCGCGATCTGTTTACATACGCATTGTGCGTCGGCGCATTTCCAAGGCACCATAGGTATAGCTCGC